>QGSO01000515.1:346242-481950 GCA_011037825.1 Carya cathayensis | reverse complement strand
AAAAAGAAAAAGAAGAGGAAAAGAAAAGAAAAAAGAAAAAGATGAAGGAAATTAATGAGATCCAGTCCTCACGTCGGAAGTCCAAAGACTGATCAGCCGAAAACGGTATAAAAAACATAAAACGATTAAAATAAATTAACACTACATCAAATAAATAAATAAACACCAATAAAATATTTTAAACACATCAATAAGCTAAAATAAAATAAATAATTAGTAAAAACCAACTATTTAAATTTTTAAAACCAAAAACAAGCCAAAATAAATTAAATCACAATTTAAATTCAACAGCCAATAAAATCTATTTAAAACTCGATAATTTAAAATAAAAGTACTATAAAATATTTAATTAAATTAAAATATTCGTTCAGTGAAAATACACATAAAAGCGGGTCATCACAAAACTAGAAGAGAGAGATAACTAACTACCCTGGACAATTTTTTCGCCCTTCATACATCAAACATAGATATGAAATGCCCTATAAGAAGGGGGGAAGTGCTGCAAATAAATATTCATACAAAAAAGCATCAAATCTTAGAGGGCATACAAAGTTCTAAATAGCATTTTATACCAGACCAAATGTGGAGTATCAAAATATCACCTATATACAGAGAGCATTCGTTGCATAAAGTTCAAGGCTAGCCAACACACCAATTCAATCAAGGTTTCAGGGATGCGCCAGGCCCCCTCAACAAATCTCAAGCTTTTTTTATTAAAAACCCAAGATAATTGAAAAATGAATACCAAAATTCTAATCACATGTGACCAAAATGAGAGTGATCCCTAAAAATAAACTATACAGATAGTACATCTAGAAAAAGGTGGAGGAAGAAGAGAGAATAGGACCTGAAGGAGAACGAGAAGATGAAGACGAAGACATTGAGGAAATGAGGAGTATGAAGAAGAGGACGGTGAGAACAGGAAGTGAGGAGGAGTATGACGAGGAGTACGAGGAAAGGAAGATGAGAGGAATATAGGAGGAAAAGAGAGTAAGACAAGGAGAATAGAGGAAGTAGTAGGAGAAGTGTGGGTAAAATTAACATTAACAAAAATATAAAAAATACTATAGGAAGAATAGACATAAACGAGACAACTAAATTAAAAAATAAATGCATAATTAGCAATCATATTCACCTTACCTGAAGAAAGAAGTGAGTTCAACTATAAGAGAGATATAACTAACCAACTAGAACAATTTTTTCTCCCTTCTTACATCTAGCATAGATATGGAATGCCATGTAAGAGGGTAAAATGTTGCAAAGAAATATTCATACAAAAAAGCATCAAATGTTAGAGTGCATACAGAATTCTAAATAGCATTTTATAACAAAACAAATGTGAGTTTAAAAATATCACCTATATACAGAGAGCATTCGTCACATAAAGATCAAGGCTAACCAACACACCAATTCAATCAAGGTTGCATGGATGCATAAGGCCTCCTCTACAAATCTCAAGTTATTATATTAAAAACTCGAGATAATTGAAAAATGAATACCAAAATTCTTATCACAAGTGACCAAAATGAAAGTGATCTCTAAAAGTATACTACATAGATAGTACATCAAGAAAAATGTGAAGGAACAAGAAGAGAAGAGGACGTGAACGAGAACGAGAAGACGAAGACAAAGACAAAGATTGTGAGGAAAGGTGGAGTAGGAAGAAGAGGATGGTGAGAATAGAAAGAGAAGAGGAGTAGGAAGAAGAGGACGGTGAGAACAAGAACAGATGAGGAGTAAGACGAGAAGTACGAGGGGAGGAAAAGAGGAGGGAGAAGGAGAGAATATAGGAGGAAAAGAGAAAGGGTAGGACAAGGAGAGGAATAGAGGAGGTAGACGGAGAAGAGTAAGTGAAATTTAACAATAACAAGAATATAAAAAATACTACAGGAATAACATAAATGAGACAACTAAACTAAAAACTGAATGCATAATCAACAATCAAGTTATTCACCTTACTTGTAAAAAGAAGTGAGTTCAACTAGAAGAGTGAGATAACTAATACCCTGGACAATTTTTTTGCCCTTCATACATCTAGCATAGATATGAAATGCCACGTAAGAGTGTGAAGTGCTGCAAATAAATATTCGGACAAAGAAGAATCAAATGTTAGAGTGCATACAAAGTTTTAAATAGCATTTTATACCAAAACAAATGTGAGTATAAAAATATCACCTATATACGGAGAGCATTCGTCACATAAAGATCAAGGCTAGCCAACACACCAATTCAATCGAGGTTGTAGAGATGCATAAAGCCCCTTCTACAAATCTCAAGCTATATATTAAAAACCCGAGATAATTGAAAAATGAATGCCAAAATTCTAATCATATGTGACCAAAATGAAAATGATCTCTAAAAATATATTACATAGATAGTACATCGAGAAAATGGTGGAGGAGGAAGAGAAGAGGATGTGAACGAGAACGAGAAGACGAAGACGAAGACAGTGAGAAAAGGAGGAGTAGGAAGAAGAGGAAGGTGAGAACAAAAAGAGATGAGTATGACGAGGAGTACGAGGAGAAGAAGAGAGGAGGGACGAGGAGAGCAATATAGAAGGCAAAGAGAGTAAGACAAGTAGAGGAATAAAGGAGGTAGTAGGAGTAGTGTAGCTGATATTAACATTAACAAGAATATAAAAAATACTATAGGAATAAACATAAATAAAGACAACTAAATTCAAAAATAAATGCATAATTAGCAATTAAGTTATTCACTTTACCTGAATAAAAAAGTGAGTTTGACTAGAAGAGAGAGATAACTAACTACTCAAGACAATTGTTTTGCCCTCATACATTTAACATAAATATGAAACGCCACATAGGAGGGTCAAGTGCTGTAAATAAATATTCATACAAATAAGTTTCAAATGTTAGAGTGTATACAAGGTTCTAAATAGCATTTTATACCAAAACAAATGTAGGTATAAAAATATCACCTATACATGGAGAGTGCTCGTGGCATAAGGATCAAGACTGAAGGCTAGCCAACACACCAGTGTTGCGGGGATGTTAGTGGGAGCTTTCATGAGTCTCCCTCTAGTACCAACGAGGTATATACGAAAGTATCTTCCATAGACAGAGCAGTCTCTGACTAGGCTGCCTTTCTAGCCACTTCACATGTCTTATCTCATTTAAACAGAAGAATGAAATAACAATAATATAATATGATGTGCAAAAGATGAGCCAGGAATATTCACTGCTGTAAGACTCTGGAAAGATGGTTCAGCAAGAATGATGAAAGGATTAGAACACTTGTAGTGCTAGTACCCAAAAAGCCATCTTTAACATTATTCACTTTTCAATTTCTCTCTAGAAAATGAAATTAGTCTTAATAGTATTGCTGTTTTGCGTGACATAGAAAAAGTAACAAACAGAAAGAAAATATAATTGGTTGAAGACAGTTGAGTCACAGGAGACAAAACAGCTTCTAATGAGAGTATACGTGTCGATTCCTCGATAGCACAGTAGTTATCATAATGCAGTTGTCATCATCTGTTAATGCAAAGAGTGACTACTTTCTAAAATCATAGTAACAAATATTTGGCCAGACAAATTCCAAAGTTATAAAAAAATTATACAGGAACATTGATCCTAAAATCTGCAATCAAATTATTCACCTTACGTGAAGAAAGAAGTGATTTAATTTCAACTAGAAGAGAGAGATATCTACCTAGGACAATTTTTCTGCCTTTAATAAATCCTGCATAGATATGAATTACCATGCAGGAGGTTTGAGTGCTGTAAAGAATATTTCATATAAAAAAGATCCAAATGTTAGTGGGAGCTTTCAGGGTACGTACCAAAGTATCTTCCATAGACAGAGCGGCTCCGACTAGGCTGCCTTTCTAGCCTTTCCATAGGTCTTATCTGATTTAAAAAGGGGAATTAAAAAAGAATAATGTAATATGATGTGCAAAAATTTGAGCCAGAAGTATTCACCGTTGCAAGACTTGGAAGAATGGTTTAATAACAATGGTTTAAGAATGGTTTAAGAGGACAATTCCAGGACAAGGAACCCTATATAAATACTCAAGCATACAAATTTATCCTATCAGATGAGGTCATGCACAATTATTAACACTAGGTGTTTATTTGAGGAGTTGGTTTGATATGATGTACACAAATGAATGCATGTGGACTTTGCACAAGCAGACCCGAACCTGTCAACCAATGATTATATTCGTTAAAATTTATATTCCATATCTGTGCAGAAACTAACTTAAGAAGAGTGAATGCAACACAGAGCAAGAATCTCATCAGAGTCCAAGATAGCTTATAAGGAGTATAAGAACGACTGAAAAAAGCGAGATCGATTAAATTCATCAAGAGTCCAGACAAGAAGCATAAGTAGAGTAACACTCTGACTCCAGAGCCCTCCGTGGCACGGTTCTGAACTAGAGTAATAACAGTCCCCTCCCCCATCAAATTCGAGCACCAATATGCTCCACGACAAGCGTTAAAACTTGTAGATTGGTTTTGTTTTAAAAAGGGAAAAAAAAAATTTGATTTAAATTCAAACGGTTGAGAGGTGAAAGCGCCAAGAATAAATCTCATCGACCAAGAATAATATACCGGAAAAAGTACCAAGAGGCCGACCTTAAGGTCTCCGTCCTTCTTGGACCCTAAAAGACTTAATATATAATAAATAATAAACAAAAATGAACTCAAAATCAATTATAAAAATAAACTAAAATTTCAACAGATTTTACTTGAGGGGACCTTCTGTCTTCTCAATGGAGAAACGATCGAGAAGAGATCAAGGCCACGTTTGGGATCAGGTCCAATTGTGAATCCCAATCAATGAAATCCCTTCTGCGATGAATACGAATCAAACCAGCAACAGATTTACTGCAATGATTACAGTTTGGATCCTCCGACGCGTCTTGATCGCCGTGAAAACCACCATTCTCTCCGTTGAAGCATGAGCCACAATAAACCACCTCTCTCTCTCTCTCTCTCTCTCTCTCTCTCGCAGTATGCAGGCGTGTATGCTCTCGTGTTCCACCTCCCTTCCTCTCTCTCTCTAACGGCTACTTGTTTGTGTCAGGAATAGTGAATATAGAGGGGTATATATTTAATATATATATATATATAGGGGTATATTATTGGAAATTTGGAAGATCAGAAACGGCTAATTCTTTAATTTTGTTTATAATTCAAATAAAAGCCAAGGTAAATAGCTTTATTATTCAGCCTCTGAAGAAGCTAATGGGGTTAACTCATGTATGTTATTTGTCTTGGGCCAGTTGGAGTATCATTTTTGTCTTCAGAATTTCTTCTAATTTTTTCAATTCTAATTATAAGTACAAATCATCAAGATCGAAACATTTACTACCTTTTAAATAAGAGCAATATTACACGTACGCATAATTTTATGTACAATGTTATAAATACGATTATAGCTCTATTTTATCAACATTTTATATCTCAATTTGAATTTCAAATTTTAAAATTTTTACCATTTTCTAACTTGCATTTCAATACAAAGTATGAGTACAAATATGGAGGTTCGGTTCTGCCTCAAGAGTGAAGATTGAGATTATTTTTCATATATAATATTAAATTTTTGCTTTGTTATTCTTGGAAGACTGTAAATTGTAATATTCTTTTGTTATTCTTGGAAGACTTGTGGCTTATAAGCATTAGAGTGGTGATGTAATTTAAATTTCAGTGAACTATTAGTTAGATATTTATGACTGTATTTTTATATTTGGTTGCAATATAATTATTTATATTATTTAAATATGTGAGATCACACTTATCAGGGTATATGACCCGAGCTCTATCTATCTTTTTCTTCTTCCTTTTTTTTTAAAAAAAAATTTTTTTAAGCAATGACCCGAGCTGTTGGGGCAGCACAATACTCTACCTCTTATACTCAACAAGTTAAGATTTATTGAGACACTATTGTTATAAACTAGGTAGAGATTAGCCTGTATTCTCTTAATAGATTTGTTTATTCAGTCTTTTCTTAAGCTTCTTGGCTAGCTAGTCTAATGATCTTTTATTTTAAGCTTTTTATTTTCATCCTGCAGAATGCAAGAACAAAAGCATTTGATATTAAAAAATGCATGCTGACTTATGGCTGGTTTTAAGGTCCAAATTCAAACAATCTCATTTTATCACATTTCATATAATTATTACAACTTTTTCAAATTTCCACACAAAATATAATAAACAATTCAACTTTTTCAAATTCCAAAACAAAACTAATATTAAAAAATTATATTATAGCAATATTTTATTCAACTTTTAACAAAATATAACTTCTCATCTGATCTCATATAAACTGTGTAACCAAACGAGGCCAATTTAGAACGGCAGATTCTTTTCATTTTTATTAAAAGAAAATGGATAAATATTTTTTTGCATCTCATTATTAGACATCCTTGTGTGCAAAAACTTCCAATTTCTTAAACCATTGCAGCACTACTATGACATCTTCTAAAAAATGTGATAACTCCTCAGCCAACTTACAAGGGTAAATTGAATCAATCAATACAAAGATAAACCATGGATAAAAATATCAACCTTGAGAAATTCTAAAGCGAACATACCTTGCTCAACAAAAATGATTGCAAGATAAATCTTATGTGCCCTGACACTTATTATAAACATTTGAAAATTCACAAACTCATGGAACAAAAAGATAATAACTCAGCCTAAAATAGAGATGTATCTGCTAATGGTTGGCATTAGTCAATTAGATTTCAGCTAGCATAACCGACTTCCCAACTCTCTCTTACTCGAGCTCCTCCATTTAAGTGCTTACATCACCTCTACCTACTATTTGAAAATGAAATTTCCAACCTATCAAGTAGTAGAGGAGATCAGGGAAGAAAATGTCCTAACGTGGGAATGCTACATGCAAGAGCTGAAGCCAAGAACTGGCAGGATAGACATGGGGCGCCCCAATCCATTGAGAAGGTAAAGCTTTGCAAGAGGAGATCAGCGGGGAAGATAGATATGCACCTCACATGAAGACGTGGTTGGTCTTCGTGTGAGCCTTGTAAATTTGTAATTTATATTTCTGTTTGTTGTATAGACTTTATTAATGAAAAACATGAATTTTTCAAGAATAGCATGTGTAAAATCGATATCTCCATAAACATATATCTTCGCCAACGTAAATCTCCATCAACGAAATCTTTAATGATAACCTACCTCCCTGCGGGGCACCCAGGGGGTGGATCACACCTAAATGCTAACTATCCTCCCCACTGAGGAGTGCAGGCCAGCCTTCAAATGCCCAAAAACTTACCTTTCTTATGAGCGTCAACAAACAAGAGCGAGTCCAGTCCCAAACTGCTTAATACTTACCTCCCCGCAGGGCTTCAAAGGGCAAGATGAGCTTAAGGCCATCTTCTCCCTCTCGTAGGGGAGAGCGGGTCGAGCCTTTCGGACACCAGACAACTTTCCCTGACCTCCGCCACGAGGAAGAGTAGGATCAATACCAGCCTATCCCTCACTTACCTTTCCTATGATACCAACGGACGTGAGTAGGTACAATCACAAATTGCTCGAACAGCCTACCTCCCTGCAAGGGTCAACAAGCGGGTCCGTCCCCCCCCCCCAACACGGTGACCCAGCCTCCCCCACAGAGGAGAGTAGGCCTGGCCTCTTAGCTACCAGAATGAATTACCTCGTCCTCATCACGGCAAAGTGCAGACCAACTATTCAGCTGTCCGACATTTACCTTCCCCGCAGGGTACCTAATTGAGCTATAATTTTGTGATTATTTTGTAGTTAAATTCGAGTCAATCACACTTTTCTTACTAGTAATTGAATGAGTTGGGCTTTAATAAATCAACTCTAACTCAATTGATAATAGCCTAATTTTATGATCTTCAATCACTAATTTATTACATAAAATTGAGGAAGTTCATCTGTTGTGCATACATGCAGGTGGGCTATGAGTGGGCTACGAGTGGGCCATGCGGGCCTTTGCACCAGACTCACCACACGGAAGTACCGTAGCCTTGCACTAGATCCATTTCACACGGCCTTGCACCAAATCCATTTCACACGGCCTTGCATCAAATTCATTTAACGCGGCTTTGCACCAAATTCAATTCACTGAAGTTCATTCACACTGCCCTACACTCAATTCACTCCATGCCAAACATTTCATCTTGCTGTAGCAGAGCATGTTTTTGCCTTTCCTAGACACACAATTACTGCTAGTAGAAAAGTGGAGGCTCGGTTACACAACAAAGGAAAGTCACGCCTGCTATATTTTGGGTGCTTTTGGCATGTGTGCATAGAAAGGCAACTCATTTGTTGCCTCAAAGATGAGAGAAAATGGAAAGGAGTGGGAGAAAAACATTTGGTTCTTGCTAGAGAGTTGTAGACTATGTTCAGCGGACTCCCAAGTCCCACCTTTCTTCATTTTTGATCTCAACATACTTCTTCACGAATCCAAGCTTTGTTGCCAGATTCTAGCTTTCTTTCTCATTGCATTTATTTTAAGTTGTTCTTCATTTCAGCTTGGTTTTTATTTTAGTTATTTAACTGCAATAGCTACTGGTGTGTTGAACCCAATTTCTATGAATTGCATTTTCCTTTTCTGTGGCTTCCTATTTGGGCGACACTCACTTGGGTTCTCATTTATGCTTGTTTTTCTTATTTATGTTGGATTGTTTAGATTTGTATTTTGGCTCTATCTCATTTGTGTTGATTGATTCCAGGTAGTGTAATTTTTCTAGGTTAGATTGAACTCTTGGGAATGGGAAATAGTGGGTTTCGGATTTGCACTTATGGTGTTTGATGAAATGTCCCTTTGAACGTAAGCTTCGCAATTTTCCATTTATTACTTAGAAACATTGGATTAGATGACGTTGATGAATGTGGTTTAGCTTCTTAAGCGAGGATAACCATAACTTATTCAATGCACATTTACGAATCCACTTCATGAATGGAAATGATTGAAGTAGTGTCAAGGTGCATTGAAACAAAAATTCTTGGAAACGAGCTAAATATTTCTTATTCCCTACTCATGTTTGACACATTATTTTCTTCACTTTTCTTGCATATCCTTTAGCATCCATTCGCCATCTCTTACAAAAGAAAACAATGGCATTTTTAACAATGTCCAAAAAGAATCGATTTTCATTATGAATACCGTTGTAGATAGCATGAGGTAATAATTTTCTTTTATTTTCGATAGTGGATGAATTTGCAATCTAGACTATTTGTTCCTTAAGGAAATGACTTAGGGACTTCCCTAATATTACTTGAAAATTCTTATATATTTGGGAGTAATTCTTAAAACATTTTTTAGAGTGAGTCAACACCAAAGGGATGGATGTAATAACTAAAGCTGCTTGATCCCTCCCTCAGTGAAGTGGGGGCTAGTCTTCAACTGCCCAACAACTTACATTCCTCATGGGCATCAACAAACAGAAGTGGGTCCAGTCCCAAACTGCTCAATTTTTGCCTCTTCATGGGGCTCTAAAGAGTGAGATGAGCCTAAGGTCATCTCATCCCTCCACAGCAAGAGAGCGGGTCTGGCCCTTACGCCTGGTAACTTACCTAGACCTCTGCCATGATAAAGAGTGGGATCAGTGCCAGTCTGACCCTCACCTACCTTCCTCATGATGCCAACGGACATGAGCAGGTCCAATTACAAACTACTAAACAAACGACCTCTCTGTGAGGTTCGATAGGTAAAATCAGCCCCCAGCTCAGTCTAACCTCCCCACAGAGGAGAGCAGGTCCAGCCTCTTGGTTGCCCGAACTATTTACCCTATCCCTATCGTGGTGAAGTACAGATAAACTCCTCAGCCATCATACAGGTTACCTCCATAAGGGACAAAAGGAGAGGGCATGGCCTAAGACATACCTATCCCTTCCTCGACAGAGTGCGGGTCAATCCTCTGACTACCTGACATAACTCTAGGAAGACTATCTCCTCCAACGGAATGCCCACGGTCTTCATCACTCCTCAACAAAATAGTTCAAGTTTGCAAAGTTCTAGAAGTTATTTAAACTAAAAGAGCTAACTTTCACATGTCGAACACACAACTCCTACCTTCCCGCCGAGGATCAACAGTCCAATCCAGCTTTAGGGTGGCCTAGCTTGCCTCACAGCGAAGAGTCGACTCGGTCACTTGATGGCCTAACATAACCCAAGTTGAGTGTGGCCTTAACGAGCCGCTCAGCCTCCCATAGCAGCAAAGTGTGGATTGGCTTCTCAATTGCCCAATAGACTACCTCCCCAAGGGGACAGAAGGAGAGGGCATGGCCTGAGGCATCCCTACCCCCCCCCTCCCCTCTGCAAAGTGCAGGTTCAGTCCTCAGACTACCTGACACAACTCTAGATCACCATCTTGAACAACAGAATGCCCCGAACCTATGCTACATTCCTCGGACTGATCAGGTTAGCAAATGTCAAAGATGTTTACACTAACTGACTTATCTCTCGCAGTTCTGGTGAGCAACTCCTACTTGCCTTCCTGACAAGGGCAAACGGGCCAACTCGACCTCAAGGCAGCCCCATTTTCCTTGCAACAAAGTGCGTTTGTGGTCTCTCGACTACCCGACATGGCTTGATGGCGTTTTACCCTAATGCCCACTCGATCCTCTCACCTACAAAGGGTGGTGAGATGAGTCTATTCTTTTTAACTAATCGACCCCTCTCAACTCACACTCTCGAGGGTCAACAAGACGAATTCAGTCTAAGCGTACTGCCAGACTTCCTCCAAAGACACAAGGCGAGGTTAGCCTCTGCACACTACTCGACCCCTAATTAAGGCCTAAAGCAAGGAGCTTGCCCCTCGACCGCCTGTCTTCCCACCGACCTTGTGGCAAGTTAACAAATGGAAAAGGTCAAGGACCGCCTAACTTCCCAGACACCCAAGATGGCTGGTAGGTCATTTGCCAGCCCGGCTGTGTTCATGTGCAGTAGAAAGTAGAAACCAGCCCCAGCCTACCTCTTGCTAAGTGTTGAGGCAGCCAACTGAGGGACAACTCACCTGTTAGGGAGACCAAAAAGGAGGGATGGCTCAAAGCCCATGACGCTAGCAGCGACATATCTCACCCAATGCCCCTACACCGGGCTATCCACGAGAGGTGGCCACTCAACTGCCCCTACACCCTCGGCTTCTCCCATGGCCTCCTCAGTCAAGCTAAGGGCTTAAGGATGGGAAGGACCCTCAGTGACAAATGATTGATCCTCCTAGGAAAGGGGGCTTTCCTTTTCCTAGCCAGAAGCACACTGACCACCCTCCTCGGTCCTCACAACAGTGGCTACCAACTCCCCAAAAATTGGCAAAATGGCTGCAGGTGACTCGACTCCCCTCCCAGTAGCCTTCTCGACCGGCTCCTCAACAGGCGTAGCCCCAAGGTCAATAATAGCAACAACTGATGTGGCACGATTTCCAGGAGCTTTGACATGAAAAGGTCAGGTGAAGGTGTAACCTTATCGGAAGAGTTGAATCCTCCTGCGAAGTCCCTAGAAGTATCCCCAAAGACTTGGTCTCTGATTGCGGAATGAGCAGTGGAGGCAAAGGAAGGGATCATCTCCATGTCCACCTAGAGGAAGGGATTATCTCCACGTCCACCTCGGGAGCCGATTCAATGAAGGTCGATTTTTGCAAGGCTTGATCTAGGAGGGCTCCCCAGAAATGCATTTGGAGTTGTTGAACCCAAGGTTTCAAGTTTCATGTGATTATAAATCTACACATGGATTTTGATGATAACAAATGAATTTAAAGAATAAAGGAGTTTCAACCTCAAGTTATCTACACAATGGAGTGAAGCACATCAAAGAACCAAGCATGAGCAAGAAGGAAACAAGTTCACATTAAAATCATAGAGTAATGTTGTAAATCTCTTAAAATTCGAAATTAGGATTAAGGCTCAAAAATTAATATTTTATCATAAAGCATTAAAATACATTTTCCACATGTGCATGAATATTTTAAAAATTAAATTTGAAAATTTTGAAAGATAATTGATTGTCATCTTTCACATGTGCATGCCATGATTAAAGGTTTGAATTTTGAAAATATTAAAGATGATTGATTGTCATCTTTCACATGTGCATGTTTTATTTGAATATTTTCAAAAGTGATTGATACTTTTCTTGACTTAGGCAAAATGAAGATGTCTTTGTTTGAAAATTTTGAAAAGTAAAGTGTGCTCCTTTTGTCATATGCAAAAAGTAAAAGATTAGGTTTGAAATTTTTGAAAAGTAAAGTGTGCTCCTTTTGTCATATGCAAAAAGTAAAAAGATTAGGTTTGAAATTTTTGAAAAATGAATGATGATGTTTTTGACATGTGAATCTTTTTAAATTTGAATATGAAGTCTCATATGCCTATAAATAGATCATTTGAGAGCTTCACATTCACAACACCAAGAGCATACAACTCTCATTCAAAGCTTTCATTCTCTCTTCTCTAAGCATTGAGCCTTAACCCTTGTTCATTTTGAGAGATATAGGTTGTGCTTGTATTGTTCTTATTTCACTCATTGAGGAGTGTTTTCTGATATCCTACCCACTATCAATTCTTGTATCAGTAAAAGGGTGTGTACAACCCTTGTGCGTGTAGAAAGTGTTCTACACAGGGAATCGTTGAATCACCACGTGTAAGGTGATTGCAAGTGTAGAGGGTGTTCTACACGGATCCTTTGTAGCGGTGTTGTTCAAAGGTGTAATAGGTTTCTACCTCCACCTGAAGGAGATTGAATAGTGAATTCGGGGATCCTCAAGGGGTAGCTTGAGGCGAGGACGTAGGCAGTGGGGCCGAACCTCGTTAACATACTGAGTTTGATTCTCTCTTACCCTTACTCTTTATATTTATTGCTATTTCGTATTTTGTTTATATTTGATATTGTATATTTGATTTATAATTGTTATTTTTTTTAAATACAACTCAATTCACCCCCCCTCTTGTGTTAGTCATCTGGGCAACAGGAGTGTATTAGCCAACTAGGACAGCTCGAGTGGCCCCTTAGGCATAGCGAATGCCTCTAGAGCGACGACTGACATGGGCTATACAACTAAAGTTACGACAAGAGAAGGTGCAGCTAATGCGCTGGGGCCAGTAGGGTTCTCTCCCTCTAACCTACACACAAGATCCGCGGGAGACACTCGACAGGCTGGGCACTGGGCAAGCGTCGCTACACATCAACCACCTTCGACTATTGACCCAGATGGGGCTGAGAAGGGGGCTCGGGGTCACTATCAGCCCTAACCATCTTTGCACAAGGTTTCTTCCCCTTGCCTTCAATGGGAGGGCTGGCGGAAAGCTTCCTTGTCGAGGTAGCTGGCGGCCAAATGGGAATGCCACAACTTGCATGAATAGTGTGGCTAAGGAGAGTAATATGCAACGCTATGTTCTCCTCCCCTAGGAAAGCCTTCGAGAGAACAATGATTGGGTTCTTCTCTGCCCACTCCTTAACGATGGCTATATGATGCAGTTCCTCTGGAGTAGTCGTCGGTCGAATGGTCTTGTCATTGGGAATAACACCCCACCAGGCCCTGAGGGGAAACTCTACGTGGTTAATATGTCGGACAGGAAATATCCATCCCGGCCATACTCAAAGAAGAACTTGCCGGTCCAATCCTTGATTTTGTAATACCAACACACCAATACAACAAGTGCAGTCACCACCCTGAAACTGCAAATATTCTTGGTGCACCTTATAACATTGTGAGTTAGGAGGAACTCACAACTGCTCAAGTTGGCATACTATGGGTTAGACTTCAATAGGGCGCCGACACAAAAGGTAGCAACACATCAGGATCTGCCAAGCGTTTGAGTGAAGTTGGGAGGGAGCCAACCCGAGACGGTCCAAGACTTCACCAACAGGGTGAGGGAAAGGCAACTTCAGCTCACAAGAGAACATTTTGCGATACGTCTGCTCCAGTACGAAAAGAGCATCCATCACCCTAAAAGTACAAATATTCCTAGCACGCCTTATAACTTTGTGAGTCAGGAGGAACTCACAGCTGCTCAAGTCGGCATGCTCCGGGTTAGACTTCAATAGCATGTACTACCACAAAATGCAATAGCACATTAGGATCCGCCAAGTGCTCAGGTGAAGTTAGGCCGGAGGCAGCCTGAGACAGTCCAAGACTTCACAAACAAAGATAGGGAAAGGCAACCGCAGCCCACATGAGAACATGTTGGGGAAGAGAGCAATGTGCAAGGCAGAATCGTCAGCATCGACAGCACATTCCCATGGCCCAGGAATCTCAAACACTAAGATCGAAAACCTAAGTTGTTGAGAGTCCGACCCAAAGGTGTGCTGAACACGACGTTAACAACACACATACTTAAGCATTAAGATAGAATGACAAAAATGATAAATCACATATTCAAAGAGAAACATGCATCTATCATTAAAAATATAGGGGAAAATTATTCAAACTCTCTTGAGAGAGATGTTTGTATAGATCATCAAAAGTTTCCATTGCTGCCATGCTATCGGTAGCAATTTTAGCAAAATTTTCATGAAGGTTGCAATTTATCCATGCTCTCGCTTGAAGAAGAAACGACAAAAAGTTACCCAGCTATAATGCAAATGCCATCCGAAGATACTACCGGCCACTTATCTCAAGCAACTCTCCACGTTTGTATCTTCTCCATATCAACTCTTCATGCCCAACAAAAAGCTTCTACAAAAGCCCCCCATCTGATTTAGATAGATAAACATGGTAGGAAGCAGGCAAAACTATCAATCCTATCTCTCTCATCGATTTGACAACTGGGCAAGTTAAATCAAGCACCGTCAAGTGTAGTTTCTTGAGATAAGGGATTCATGTATTGCTTTTAGGAAAGAGAAAAGCTTGTATGTAGTCCCAAGTTAACTGCTCTAATTGACTGTTGGTTAAAAAAATTTTATTTAATAATTAAGGAAGTGATTTTAAGTATATTAATATATTTTTTTATTTTTTAAAAATATTTAAATATATTAAAAAATGTAAAAAAAAAACTAAAACAAAAAAGAACTGAAACGTAACTAGCAGTCAAATGGAACGGTGCTACTCAAACGGCAAAATAGCCTACTCCTTTAGGCAATTGCTTGGTGCACAGATGGTGGCCACTGCTACCGATTCATTTTTTTATTTTTTATTTTTTTACTTATAGTTAAGTAAATATTTTTAATGAATTTCTAATTTCTATTAATTTAAAATTTTTTTAATGAATTTTAGAAAAACAAAAAAGTGATAAAAACAAATTTGTTTATTCCATGGAGGTTTCGGTGGACTCCCTCTGTGGAGTAGCAGAGGGAGTCCACCGTCCTTGCTTTTAATAATACATTTCTAAGAAGAATGATAGATGTGCCGAGAGTCGAGTTCTGACACTCTTTTTTAGTGGTTAAGAAAATATTTTTTAATGAATTTGTGAATTTTTTTAATGTTTGAGAATATAAAAAAGATCTATGAAAAAGAATAGAGGGTTTGGCCTTCTCGGGACCCATCCTTGAGCTACACCCTCGGTGGGTGTAGCACTATTCTTCTTTGAAAATAAGATAAATGATATTGCAGTTGTGAAATATGTAAGTGTTGCATAATCTCTCTAAAAAAGCAAGTAAATAAGGAATCACATAAAAAAATTAATTGTTTAATAGTGTACCTCACTCTTTTCTAAAGTGATTATGTGGCGATTATGTATTTTACTACTATATGTAACATTACTCTTTGCAGATCATTTATGCAATGCTTTGAAAAAGAAAGTTATTATTATTTTTAGAGTAATGCTACATCTATACTCGACTTTTTAAGGCAACAAAAATACTTATATTCTGACAGCTAGAGAAGACATTTTAATTATGGAAAATGCTTCTTGAACCAAAAAATGGACAGAAAATCTTGACCGATTGTATTTTTTATTTTTTTATTTAATAATTAAGGAAATAATTATTATTTTTAATATTGAGTTCTACTGCATATAGGGCTGCAACCCGATCAATTTGGGACGGGTTTGGGGCCGACCCGACCCGGCTTAAGCTTAATAGGCGTGCCAAACCGATCCGATTCAAACCGTATCTCTCGGTTCGGGTCGGATCCGACTTCCGTTTCAGGGAGGCCGCTTCTCCTAGAAGAAGAGTGGAGAAGAATGCGATGGGAAGAAAGAACACCACCATACATGGAAAAAAATACCCAAACAAAGTCGATCAATATTCAAAGGAAAAAAACATGAAAAAAAAAACCCATCTTTCCTCTTTCCTTCTGCTTTGATTTCTTTTATTTAGAACCTCAAGGTCCCTCCGATCCAATAGTCGGGTGAAAGCAAGGCTTTAGAATTCCTTTCTCGCTTCACCAAAATTTCTGATGATCCAGATTTGATATAAAAGGTTGAAAACCTCATCTTCGCTGTAAACAAACAACCATTTCTATTGTTTCATACATGGAAAAAAACCCAGACAAATTCAGTCAATATTCAAAGGAAAAAAAAAAAATCTCTCCTGCTTTGATTTCGTCTCTTCAGAACCTCAAGGTCCCTCTACTCTTCTTCGATCTACTCTTCTCTGATCTCCCTCCATGAGTCTCGTAATATTCTAGTGTCAGAAACCACGCAAGAGATGGACTAAGGGTTTCATACGCATGGGTTCCGTACTCAATCGAGCATGGGTTTCGACTGGTAAGGACTCACTTCGCTCACACCCATGCCGAAGCACAACCATGCCCACTCAATCACGCAAGAGATGGGTGGATTCTGAAACTCCCTCGTCCCCTCCAACCTCTCCTGCTGGCGATTTGGATCTGGAAGCTGACCACTCAATGCCGATAAGGTGCTTTGCTTGCTTGTTTCGTGCTTCAATGTCACCGGGAGGCAAAGTGAGAGGCATATACAGAGCACGAAGGAGAAAGATGGGGAGGAGTTACGGTTTGATGCAAAAGCAAGGATTAAAAGAGTTATGCGGGTTTCAAATTACGGTCCGACATTCATCGGGTCAAATGCTTTCCAAACCGATTTTAATGTTAACCCGACTTTATCGGGTCATATTTATACGGGTCTTGCGGGTTGATCGGCTTAGTAGATTTCTTGCACAGCCCTAACTGCATATAGTCACTTTTGCGTATTTTTTGTGCACTCTATTAATGTGATTGGTCAAATAAATTATTTTATACTAAAAAAATGAGATAATTAATCATATTAATAAAGTACATAAATGTATATATAAAAAAATACAAAAATTAAGAAAATAAAACAGTTATCTGACCCAATGAACCCGATATCGGTGGCTGCAGTGCGGCCCGCAAATTATTTAATTTGAAAATACAGGGATTCTTTGAAAAAAAAAAAACATAAACGAATAACGTTTACAAAACTTTAGGCGCATCTCCCAGAGGGTTTTATGCCTCCGTGAACTTTCAAAGCCATGGGTGCAGTTCGGAGCTAATTCACCGGCAACCAATGCTCACATAATTCCTATCCCTGTTACCCAGACTCTTAAATTTCCAGAAAAATGAGGTATATACGATTCATTTCCCATATTCAAAAATCTTTTCGCCAAAACCCTAACCCCAATTTCCCTCCAACCACTAACCCTAATATCATGGCCCTAATCCAATCCAAAACCTCATCTTCTCGATCCTCTTGTTTGTTGAATTCTAAGCGTGGGTACACATCTACTGTACAAGAGTCGAAATCGGCCCCGTCTGAGAGGGTCTCGGAGATCGTCGACGAGCTCATGGGCCTCACGCTGCTCGAAGTTTCGGACCTCGTGGAGGTTCTGCGCGAGAAGTTGGGCGTCACTGAGATGCCGACGATGATGGTGATGATGCCCGGGATGGTGCCTGGGGCTTTAAAGGGCGCGGCGGGAAAGGTTGGTGCGACCCCGAAGGCGGAGGAGAAGGCAGAGAAGACGGTGTTCGATGTGAGGCTCGAAGGGTTCGATGCCGCGGCGAAGATCAAGGTGATTAAGGAGGTGAGGACGTTTACCGATTTGGGGTTGAAGGAGGCGAAGGATTTGGTGGAGAAGGCGCCGACCGTGTTGAAAATGGGGGTGACCAAGGACGAGGCCGAGAAGATTATTGGGAAGTTAAAGGAGATGGGCGCCAAAGTTTCGATGGAATGAGGTAATGTACTCTTGGACTTTTATCAAATTTTGATTTTATTTCCGGTATTACTCTTGCATTGAAGTTTTTTGTGCTGGATAATTGTAATGTCAATATGATTGAATCGATCATGATGAGTTGTTCTGAATATATTTTGGTTGTAATCTATGTTTCATTTGTCCCCTGCGGGTCTGGCGCACTCACCCACTTCAATGGTGCTAAGAGAAATTCCTTACTTATTACTGTCCAAAAGGGTTGTAGACGAGTATGGGGGCGGGTGTGTAGTGAGGTTGATTTGTACACTTGTAGCTGGCTGGAAGGGATAGTCTTTTGTTTTACTTGTTTAGTGTTGCTCAATGGATGTGTTTCGCTTGTCCAGCTGATATGATCAACCAATATATGGGAAGGTGTTCTTTTCCTGGAATTAAACGATTGTAAGATAGTTTATCCTTAATGGGGGCTTTGGCATGGTTAATCTTCAATTATAGCACCGCACTATGCCATTTTGTAGGTGTATCTAGACGCCTATGGCCCACTCTAGTGAAAAAGGTTGCTTCTGCTCTTCGTGCTTATATTTTTCTGTGTAGAAGCTGGGTGCTACAAATTTGATGAGCAAAATATGGAATATCATTAGCGTGATAAAATTGGAATTATCTGAGGAAAGAGTATAGGAAGATCAAATTGATTATGAGTTTGTAAAAACCCTTCTTCTGTACTCTTCCAAGTGGAATATAGTTGTTTGAATAATCATAAATCAGGAGAAAGAATTTGTTAAATTAGAAGTGAGATCTAATTTTGGAAATAGAAATCTTGTTAATAAGATATTAACATTTAATGGAAACAAAATTCTACAATGGAGGCTGCAGGTTGCTTTTTTTTTTTTTTTTTGCAAGTTGGCAGTGGCTTTTGGTTTTGGCTTTTAGGACTGAGTGAATCATTATAATCAATAGAGGAGTCTGCGTTACTGAGGTGCAATCGGCAATGATGTTATTAATGAAGTTGTATGATAGAAAGAAATGTAAGTCAATTGTGCTTGGCTGTGATCGTCGTATTTTTCCCATCTGAAGAAAAATATTGTTTTCCATATGTATGTGACCAAAAGTTGTATGAATCAATTTTTCCCGCCTTCTTTTTTGTCCGGCATGTTAGGGCTCATGAATATAGAGAAATTAGATGAAGGATGTCTAGTAAAATGAATGTACATGATGGTTCTATAAAAAAATTTTGATCGGAAGTTGTTTAAAAATGTTTTAGGCACTAAGTCTGTTGGGCTAAAAGGAAGTTAATGGAATTTGAGCAATCAGAGTCTGATTAAGGTGCACATTGATTTGTTAAGATGCACTAATGGTCCACATTTTCTTTTTAATTTGGAAACATATTACTTGTCATGTGTCAAGTGGCAACACATACGCAAACATTCCCATAACCGGCTAATGTTTCAAGGCAACAGTGTTACACAACATATATCTTGCTTGGCAATTTCAAGACCTTAAATTCAGTTTTAATTTTTGGTTTAGATTATGCGGGAGAAGAGGATGAAGACCGCAAAGTGTGAGGCTTTATGATACAGATTTTCAAGATGGAGGATTGCAGATACTAATGTACCACACTTGAATTTCTTCATATCTGCTTTGCTAAATTTCTGACCGGTGGAAAAAAAAAAATCGAGCAAGTTGCATTCTATTGTTCCTAACATGCATTTCCGGTTGAACTTTCTTAAAGACTCTTTTCACCTGTCTTGGAATTGGTTATTTAGGATGGATACGTTCATTTCATGGACCTTTTTAGAGCTGTTCCTTGCATATATTTCCGATGGCTGAGGCCAGCAATAAACCTTTGCAACTTGACACAACTGAATGAGAGGAGGCCTAAAAGATTGAATGGAGGTGGATGTGACTGGATGGTATGTTTAACGTTTTAATCCTTTTTTTTTTCTTAATCGTTATCTTTTAAACAGTGCTGTACATTACAACCTCTCGAAGTATGTGTTTTCGGCTTTTTGCTCCAAAATCTGTGATTTTGATTATGGATGTTGCCCAGCATCTACGCCAAGTTGATGTATTATTTGATTAGATCGAAGGCTTTCGGGCTCTAGAGCAAGGTCTTAACGCATTCTAGTCTTGACTTTGGGGCTTGGTGATGTGGCCGCGCTCACATAGGATTCGCATTCTAGAGTTAAGCGGATTTGATTGATGTCTGTTTCTGAATTTGATCATATCTGATGTCTATTCAGCTAAAAGAAATTTGTATCCACCGTTGCTTGGAGGTCCCTTATCCTCAATAGAGATTTCAGAGTGAGGGATGCATAAATGCGTGGGAAAGACTTTTCGTCATGCCTAAATTTGACTGATGAATGATTTGTCATATAATCGTAAATCATATTTATTTTAATATACGTCTGCATATTCATGGCTTTCCTTTGTGCATTGACTCTTTAAATAAAAGAAAACAAAAACATAGTTTGAATACAAGTGCAATTGGTATGTCGTTTTTTTTTTTTTTTTTGGGTTAAAGAGAGGATGAAATCTTGAATTTTATATATACCGTCTGGAAAATTCTATACATCATACTACTATCTCACTTGCATCCCATTTTTGTTTTATAATGGTAAGTAAAATGTGACACATTTATTATCATTAAATGATCATTTATTGCATTTTTTTTTATCATTCAATAGTGATGAATGTGCCATATCTTATTGAGTATGATGAAAATAAAATGAAAGTGTGGTGTATAGCTGATAGCATGACTCATATCATCTACCTACTATGAAAACTCTGGTTTGAATACAAAATAATCTAATCAAATTATGCTACGGGGATGTTGTGTTGTGTAAAGACTTTGAAATAGAATTATTTAATCTATTAGTTCATAGCAAATTTGCAAAGGAATGACAAAATTTCGTCAGAGACTTCTTGAGCTTTCTCCTGTTGTATAAAATGGTGACCGTCAAGAATAACAACATCGAGGTTAGGGACAAGTCTCTTGAAAGCATCTCCTGTCACATATTCCCTTGTACCAATGGATTCGAAACCGATATCTTTATCACCTACTATGAATTTTGTTGGAACGGTAATCTTTGATCCATGCCATGTTGCCAGAAGCTCGCAGTTCCTGTGACATTTTCATGATACCACGTA
This sequence comes from Carya cathayensis, assembly GCA_011037825.1. Taxonomy (NCBI): domain Eukaryota; kingdom Viridiplantae; phylum Streptophyta; class Magnoliopsida; order Fagales; family Juglandaceae; genus Carya; species Carya cathayensis. The sequence goes on along the minus strand of QGSO01000515.1, from coordinate 460,794 downwards.
AAACCAGAGTAATGGTTTTGTTAATCATAGGGTTAAAGCCAATTTGTGTGGTCAATCCCATGCTGCCTCCAATATTGACAGAAACTAATATATGTCTACATATAAATTTACGCAGACTTGACCAGTCCTAACTTAGCAAGTCTAAGATGATTTATTTCTTCATTCCAGTGCAATTTCTAAGCATTCAATATTAAGGTTTAGATGGCGTGGTCCGAATAGATATCTTTTCCAATCATCTAATCAAATTGGATGGTGTAATATCAAAGAAAGAGATAGGTACGTCATGTGAGCCATACAATATTTAATGTAGTCACTGTTGTATTTTCGAGCAAAAGAGGCCATATCATTTAATGCAGCTTCTATCTATCTTGGATATGATCTATAGTGGACTCGATCAATTTCTAATTGCAGCAATAGAATGAACATCGGAAGAAAAAAGTAGGCCTGCTATTGCTGGGAGGGCAGTCGGCCACCCCAATCCCCCACCCTTACGGGCATGGGCAAGGGGCCGAGTTTGGTCCCAGGACTCGTCCCACATGGACATGTAACCTTGCCTGGATGTCTGGCGAGCGGATTGGCTTATGGGCCATTTGCGCACCCATGATATCGGAGAAAGAGAGAGAGAAGAGGCAAGAGAAGTGGGTTGAGCCGGGGTTGAATTTTTACTCTCAAACAAAGTTGACATGGTTTCATTTATTTTTTTTAATATATGTATTTATGTAATATAATATATATATATATAAAATACCCGATGGGTGGGTGAAACCCGGGTGGGGGCAGTGCCCCACCCAGCATCCACCGGTCTCCGTCTGGCAGTGGGTCGCCAAAGCCCCTACTTTTCCCAGGCGGGGCCGGGTGGGCCTGGTGCCGTGGTGCGGGTACTGAAATTAAGAAGTGAGAAGGTGGTTTTTCTGGACTTACAGGTTCGTAGCACGATAATAATTGAGAGGACCAGTGAAGCCAGATTCCTGGAACTTGTCTGCATAGACCTGGAGTTCCTCTTCAGTAATCCATTTTGGCAACACCAATGGTGTCTCCAGATAATCAACGATCTCCATACCCGGAGGAGCTACCAGGTAGTCTGTCTTAGTTAGGCACAGAAACTTCTTCATCACTGTCATATAATCATACCTTGCGAAAGCTCTTTCTGCTCTTCCTGGTTCCTAATCAACCAAACCCATCAATACAGCAACCTAATATGTCTCAATACAAGAATGCAACAGATGTAAATACAATCATAGTACCTGAAACTGACAGATGTAACACCCATCTCCGAACATTTTTCTGAAATGTTCAACAACTGCAGAACTTTGTTCAACAACTGCAGAACTTTGGAAGTATGGAGCAGATAGAGCAACTAGCCCCTTGACCCTGTCAGGCCTAAACAAGCTCAGATGCCACCCAACAACTGCTCCCCAGTCATGTCCCACCACAAATGCCTTTTTCATTTCATAAAATCAACAAAAATCAAGAAAAGGGTATTATTAATTAACATAGAATTACACAAGCATGCATATAGATGTTACCTGTTGTTCACCAAAATGGTCAAGAAGTCCTATGAGGTCACCCACAAGATGTATTACTGTGTAGGAATTGTGACTGAGAGGGCAATCAGAGTCACCATAACCTCTCAAGTCAGGAGCCACCACATGATAACCATGTTTGGCCAAAAAGGTAATTTGATGGCGCCATGAATACCAAATTTCTGGGAATCCATGAAGAAGGAGCACTAGCGGCCCTGTCCCTAGCTCTGCTATGTGTATCCATATTCCATTGGTTTTGATCCTTCGGTGATTCACCTCACTCATGTTTTCTCACTTTTCTCAAATCATACAGAGAGGGAGAGAATGGTGCTCTGTGATATCAATGGTGGCAATTAGGAATTATGGGATAATTCAATCATATTAGGAAGTTGGTGACCTTGCACTTTAGTCAAAGATAAGAATTTTGACAGTAGACAAATGGAATTGAAACTTGCCTTGCACGCTGGATTCCCACTCTTCGACCACAAAGGAAAAGAGAACTTTCAGCCGTCAGTATCAATTTGACCATTAAGACCAGGGGAGTGAGCCATAAAATTCTTATTTAATTATAATAATTTTTTTAAATTTTTACACAAAATATAATAAATAATTTAACTTTTTAAAATTTTAATTTAACTTTTTAAAATTTTAAAATAATAATGATATTAAAAATAATATTTTAAACTTTTATCTAAAATAAAAAATTCTCATCGCTATGGCCAGAATTAATGGGGCACAGTATGAAAAATTATTGACCGGTGAATCTGTATCATTCATAAATTTTGAGAAGAGCTTTTTGTTGTCAAGCCTCGTAATTTTCGTGTTAAATGATAAGAAATTTAATGATTTGAGATAAAAATAAATTTGAAAGTTTGTGTCAATAAATACTATACAACTTAGAATTTAGAGGTTTGAAACAATTCTAGTTTTTACTTTTCTAACTCTTTATTTTTATTTTTTTGTATTTAATTTATGAAAATTAGTGATCCAAAAAGGTCATGCTTAGACAATAATACAATTAAATTAGAAAAATAATAAGACATATAATTTAGGAAGCAAGAGATTTGCTCTGAGTGAGTTATGTCATTCGTTCTTATGTTAAAATGATTGTCAATTTAGTATTATAAGTTATAAATAGTCTCAAATAATTTGGAAGGTCATGTAACGTAAGTTTAAATAATTTTAAAAAGTCGTGTCGATAAATTTTATACAACAATTTTCAAATCTGGGGTCTCTTTTTTTTTTTTTAATTTAAATATAATTTTTTATAAAATTCTGGTATAATCCTACGTCGGCGAGTACATCTATAATAAACTGAAGTGTCAACCTCTAATTGGAGGGCGTAAACAAGCCATTTACACATCCTATTTTGAGATTTTTCCTTTTTTTTTCGTCTTGGTTGTTTCCACTAAAAATTGGAAGGATAAGATGTAATTTGAATAACGAGAAGAGATAGTTTTAAAAGAAAGTTAAATAAAATATTGTTAAAATTATGAGCAATTCTTTTAGATTACAAAGTCGGATGACTTCTTTGTCTACTTTCATGGATTATAAGTTGATTGGAATAAGTTTTAATTGTTGATGACTTCATGTTTTTTACGTCAATATAGGTGACACCTTATCCACCTCCCATCTCCCATTCCATCTAATTCATCTATTATACATTAGATTTATGGAGTTGAAGATGGATTAAAATGACATCTTTTTGAGCCTATGGACTTGTCTCTCAATGCCTTATGGCTTTTGCAGTGAAAGAGAGGGAAGAAGTATCCAGAACTTTTACAATTCTTCATGAACAAAATATAAAGACCATTATTTTAGTGCTATTCCATAAAAAGGCAGAAGAAAGTTAGGGCTGAATAGGCAAGCCGTCCATCCAAGGGGGTGCAAGTACAGAAGTCCTAGGCTGTGCAATTTCAGAACAAGCCTTTCCCTAGATACCTGTAAGCTTGCACGCCCAAAACTTGCACAAAGATTAATTAAAAGAGAAAAATTGTCAGCCCTAAGGCCCTAGTAGAAATTTTGAAGGGCGTTTCAACTTTCAACTTACGAAGAAGCTTTATGGGCGGCTTCCAATAAAACAATAATATGCAAAATCCTTTCACTCACAAAAACAAAAGATTAAAAAACAAAAAGTTCAGTAATTTCTCGAAATGTTCTGCCCAACACACACACATGCACACGCAATGGGGGCGAAAATAGTGATTAAGATCGATTATCATTCCAAAGCTTCTAAATTGATTGAAGTTCACTAATAGATGATCTCATACAGAGTACTCACCTTTAACAACAAAGACATGAGTATGTTTGTCGCCCCTGCTTGAAACACAGATTGTCAATCTTCCGTTATAAACACCAGGCATGCCAATTTACAGAGTTATTGAGCATTTGACAAAATCCTGGTGTAGAATGCTACTTTTCTTTGCCTTCATCGTTACTTTGAGAAGGCTAGCCATCTACTTTTCTTAAGCAACCAATGAAGGAAGAAGATGTTGTGATGTTACACTTTATCATCATGGAACCACCATCTGGTCTCCTTGGGAGATCGGCCATTTTTACAGTTCTTTACATAGCGGTCATTATCTTCAGGGCGTTGCTGCAAGCAAGGTCATGACAGCAAAAGATCGATATACAAAATGAGTAAAGGGCGTGTCCATCATTTACCAAGACGATGTACTCTCAAAAGTCAGTAACAATGGTGGCACACTAAAAGTACAACCCAATGGCTTCAAAATAAAAGGATCCAGAAGATCCTAAAAGTTAGAAGCAAATAATGAGGTACAAACCTTCACAGTTGAGCTTGATAGCATAGAGAGAATGCTGATACAGATAGAACTAACAGTCATGGCGGGGGACCATGAGTCGTACAAAATATCTACAAAAATGCCACATTCAAGTAGTACATTAAATGTCAGTCTTGCTGCAAAGGGAATCAAAAATTTCTTTAAGGCAATAAAAATGGGATAAAGTTCATAAGACAAGGAGAATGATATCAAAGCACTAAAAAGCCATATAACCCAAATCAGAAGTTCTGTAGAAATACTTTTTCTTTTTGACATAATTTTATCATCATCAAGTATTCCTGCTTGTTCAGACTGGTACAAGATCAGAAACTAGAAAAAACCAGGTTTGACCTCACACACACTCACTCTCTCATATTTCTCTCAACAAGCAGGTAGAATAATTTACATACCATGTTTCTTAAGGAGATGTTAGTCATCAATATTGCCAAATAAAAAAATATAGTAAACAACAAACATCAATAGCCAAAAAGATATTATGACTTTGACATCCAACAACAACAGCAACTTCAAGGATCCCAGCATACTGTAGACATTAATATTCAAGAAATGGGATAAAAATAATTAAACACAAATGCAAACCTAGCAATTATGATCTGTACTCAACTCCAACAATGATTCAGGAAAACTGAAATAATCTGAGCTAATGTTAGTACCATGAAAGCCAATAACAGGAAGAAATATACCTACGGTGGACACAACATACCTCAATGGCTTATTGTTACACGACATCTGCCATAACAAACCTATCTCCTAATTGAAAAGTTCCACCACAGCTGACATAATATACCCCAATCAATTATTGTTACTTCATGCTAAGACATAATGACATTGCAGACACCTTAACAGTTTAAAGCCAATTAGCCCTACCCTGATTTAAGCACACCTTCATATATATGTATAAAATGCAAAGCAATTGCAATAGTTTTAAACTTCATTTTTTTTTCCATTCGTTCCCAACTTTTTGGCTGCATACAGAGGTCTCTACATATAAGTCCAATTATCCACCTAAGTTTAAACTGAGTGAGTGCATGTGAAACACAGAGACAGAGAGAGGGAGAGAGAGAGAGAGAGATGATTAAACAACAAGTGTTGAAGTTCAAAAGTACAAATTCACCTCTGCCTGTCTGGTATAAGTCATGAATAAGAAGGTAAAATTTCATACAACTGACGTTTGTCATGTATGGGTCTTGTAATTATGGATTTAAAGGAAAGAAAGCAATTAAACTGCTCAAAGAAGGTGTAACGCGTCAATGGAGGGCCCAAACCACATAGCCTATACTTCAAAAGAGCTAGTCAATGATACAATTGGAGTCCCATTGGAACCTTATAAAGAACAAAAACTTCTCCTTCCCAAGCAATGTGGAATCTCATACACCACCTACCATTATCCGTATCATATGGGGTATGAGAGCCTATCTCAATTAGAAATGTGGGACTTCAGTTGTGCTACCTATAATGGGCTAAATTTAAAGGGGGTAGATTGTGATACCCCATATAATAAGGATAAGGGTAGAAGGTTTATGGGATCCCACATTACTTAGGAATAAGAAGTTCTTGCTCTTTATAAGGTTCCAATGGGGCTCCAATTGTATCATTGACTAGTCCTTTCTGGAGTATAGGCCATATGATTTGGGCTTTCCATTGGGGCGTTACAAAAGGAAGCCAATGTCTTGAAAAGTCTTCCTTTACTCATGTATGTTCCAGGACCAAGGAAACGATGTTTCTGATAGCCTCGTTTCAAAGTAAGTTTTCCTTATCTCATGTTCCAAACATGCTTAAGGCTCCATATATCCGTGGTTTAGTCCAAAGTCCCCAAGGGTGGGTCTAAAAGGCCCTGCCTTCATGAGGTTTCACATCTTAAAAAACACTGCATGTTAATCTTTAACACTTCCAGCATTTTCTAAGCATTTAATTGTGGTATTAATGTCTTGCTTAATGAAAAAATAAAATAGTAGTATCCAAAGACCAATAACATTGACCTCATATTGAAAAAGTTGTGAAAATCTCTTCTTCTAGCGTAAAAGTGATATCTAATTCATTATCAATATTACAGATGAATCAAGAACAACCATCACAGCCAGCAAAAGATTGAATAGAATTAATGCAGAAGAAAAGACACAAGCGAACACATGCCGTGACTATAACAAATCATATACCACATTCGAAAGACATCCAAGAAAGAGTGAACCATAGCAACTCAAGTTGGGAAAGTAAACTGCACTATATGAAGACATATGTTATAAGACAATAAGATATTTTCCAAAGATGATATGCTAACAAGGGGGCAAAAAAGACAGTAACAGGAGAGCAATAAAATTACCTAAACAAATATGGCCGTTGCTATATATATGAGGATGCAGTGGAGCAGGATGCAGAAATATAACCTGTTAAACCCACCACAAGAATCAATATAAAACGACAAAACATCATCACAAATAGAAAAAAAAATAGTAATTTAATTCTACCCAGGTTAAATACAAGTTTTAAAATTAAAAGGAGTTTAAGTAGACCTGCGGGGCTTCCATTGGGTAATGCTCAGGAAAGTCGACCTGAAGTTGATAAGTTTCATTTGCATACAGAGTTCCTGGAGCTCCATTAACTTCAATAACCCACCTTTTGGATCCAAAATTCCCAATAACAACTCAATTTCAACAAACCAACTAAAGCTTGAAAATATAGGAATTAAAAAAAAAAATTGACGGGAAGAAAAAGGAAACTTCGTGAGAAAAATATAAAAGTAAACGAAAAGACATCAAATTCAGATTATGAACCCTAAACTTTACTTCCGTAATAATCTTTTTTCCTTGGTTTACCCAGCAGCCAAACAGAGGTCATATTGTATTGATCAATGCATAAAATCGTAAAGAAGAGATCATAATGAAAAAAGAAAACCTTTGGAGGTTGTCGGTGACTTTGTGTTTGAAACCGGCGGGAGGATTGACCTGCCACTCGACAAGCTCCTTCTGGAGGCGATTGCAAGCAATTTTACTCAAAGCCTAAAAGCATCGAAATAGAAAACATAAAATACAATCAGATTATCAAGATAAAAGAAATAAAAAAAATCAGAAAAACACGCACCCACCCATATAGACATACAAAATTACAATTGTTTTTCTTATTCTCTAAACACATATTTATGAGGCGTATTTTTAAACTGGGAAGATTATGGCAAACCTTGCGAGAGGCGGCTGAGGAGCTGGTCATGGCTCAACTCTACAATGGCGGAGAATTTGAGAGCAAGAGACACAGAGACAAAGAGAGAGAGAGGAAAGAGAGAGCGAGAGATGGTGGTGGAGTTTGACGAAATGGACAGGGCCAGGAGGACGAGCGATGGTTTATTTATCTTTTATTTAGTTGTTTGTTTTTTATATATTATCTTGCCAAGGAATCAGGATGAAGTAAGTCGCTGACAAGACCCCATCGAGACGACGTCGTTAAATGGACACCATATTTACCTGTTAACGACCTTACATAACTTATGCAACAAAAATTAAAAAGGTTTTACTACATACAAGTAAAGTTACGTATTAATTTGCATGTCAATATTTATTACTTCATATTTAAAATTTAAATTAATACTGTTTTCAATAAAATCTACTTTTTGATCAATCACATTAATTTGGTATACATGTTAGTACACGGTTGTTCTTGCAATTAGAGTTTTTCAAATGAAAATGACCTAACCTTTTTTTGTTTAAAAAAAAACAAAAAACAAAAAATATTTATTCCAATAGATATAGAATTTATTTCCAAAATATATATGAGACATATTTTCGTATACTTTTTTTTTTTAATCTTTTAATGTATTTGAAAATGGGCTTTCGAAATTTAGACTTCCATTTTAGAGGCTGAGGTAATGCCAACTAGGCTACAGGCCTTTGGCATATACCCTTTTTTATTTTTATTAATTATCAGTTTATACATATATATATATATATATATATATATATATATATGTATAGTAATCTGGAAATTGTTGATCCCTCAAATACGTGAAATATTCTGTTTTAGTACTTTAAATCAAAATAATCACTAAAAATTAGTTCATAAATACAAAATTATGATTAATTATGAATAAGTTGCTTTATTTAAATAAAATAGATTGTTTATATTATATTTTATAACTTTATCTAAAAATTCTATCATTTTCTTAATATATTTACATCGTTTGTATCTACATATATTAACAATATTTAGCTAGACTTATAAGGATTCAAGTGATATGTTCACGACTCCGGATTAAAGAACATAATTTGCTTCAATCTCTTTGAATATTTTAAATGTTCTCATTATACGCATTAGAGATAATATTATAACGGCCGAGCTTTGTATATACGAGTTCGAACTCGCTCAAATAATAAACAAATTATTTTTAAACTTTAAATTTAACTCAATGAAAAGTTTAAATTGAACTCGACTCGCGTTTAATTATATAAAACTAGACTGTTGTGCTTAAACTAAGGACAAATCAAAGTTGGGAAGTATTATGGTATTAGTCTCGTACATTTGAGAGGTGGGTGCATGGAAACTTTCTGTTGAACCCTTTTGCTTTGTGCAAGCTTGTTTTATGTTCCAATTCCTTGTTATGCAGCTTCCATGAAATAAGGAACCCAAATTTTCTAAGTACCTTTACCATTTCGGTATCTTTTTTAAGCATATTCCAGCCTTGATTAGCGGAGATGTTCCCTAGCATGTTCATTGGAAACTAATAAACATGTTTCGCTAGAATGTGAGTCAATATGTCTTCATGATCTTATTGGAGAGCCTCGAATAATATGAGAGAGATAATCATATAAAATGAATAATATAATACTTATTGAGTATTTGACGGCTACTCGAAAATTTAGATGGGCTAGTAATTGGTAAAGAGTAATGTTACATACAGTCATGAAATGTGCAAATGCCGTATAATCGCTTTAAAAAAGAGTGGAGTCTACGATTAAAAAATTAGTTTTTTTTTAATGTGGGTCCTGTATTAATTCATTTTTTTCAAAAAGACTACGTAGCGCTTGTACAACTACGACTGCAAATATAATTTTTCATTGGTAAATGCTGCGTGGCCAACTTCATATATATAGCTAACTATCTTTATCCCACTTGAGACGGGCAAGAAATTAAGGAAATCGCTTTCCCTTCTAAAATTTGATTGCTTTGCTGCATTATTATTCTTATGTTTTCTTTCTCTAAAAGAAGACCATTAAAGTTAAAGAAAGAAGAAGAAGAAGAAGAAGAAAGGATCTGACAGCTTGAACAAGACAAATACAAATAAGCTTTTGGTGAAAGAAAAGTTATTCCTCCAAAGAATTGCTTCTGCTCGTCAAATCCTGATGCCTTTGAACAATGCATCTTTGTTTAAAGGCATCTGGGCAAGGAAATTTTCTCCAAAAACAATTTCTGAGTAGAGGACTACCGAACATGGACACGTGAAAGTAGGCAGAACAGAGGTCTACAAAAATACGTGCCCACGCACCAGCCCCTTTCATTGATTTTAACAGCAAGATAAATAGATTGACTTTACCGTATGTGCGATTTTAGAATAATCTATCCGTTAGAAATTTCTGCGATGACTTGGGTCAAAATGTCCCTCTACAAATGTCATGTTGGATTGAAATATTCTTTGCTATAGATGTTGGACCAAGGTGTCCCTGCAAGAGATCTAGATTAGGCTAAAATGCCACTACCACTTATCTGAAGTGACTAAAATACTTTTTTTTTTTTTTATGGAAGACTAAAATACTTACATCAAATCAAATTAAACAGAAACATCCCTAATTGAAATCCAACTAGTTTATGATAACTAGAAATCTCTAGAATAAACTTTATCCTCATCTTCTATCGCACTCCCCACTCTCCATCTACCCTTTTCTTCTTTTTCTTTCTTCTACTATTTCTCTTATCCTTCTACCTCAGATTTCTTCTTTTCCAGAGAAATTGCATAGTCATGTTTGTTCGTCGACTATGGCGCAAGCAGCGATAGACATGGACAACCGCATCGACATGACCTAATATGACAACAGCATGACCCGTAATGGAAATAATCAGAAATATCTTCACTTTCACACCAGAGGCCCATGGTGTTGGCGTCGTAGTGGGTCAGAGATGAAGGTTTCTTATGTGTATTTCGCCATCGACTTAATGGTTATAAGATGGAGATTTTTTATGTATATTTGTGTCATCAGCTTGATGATTCTTAATTGAAGTTTTTTTAGAAGAAAACTAAAGACTAGTAATTTTTCTCATGATGCACATGTGTAGCTAATTTTTTTTCATGAAAGAGGACAATGCAAGGTTTTAATTTTCATTCCGTTCCAGTTGAAGTAGCCAGAATTTGCCATGCTGGAACAGTAACTGGCACGATTTAGGTGTCTATTTTGTACCGGATCAAATTCCAACTGTTCTGACCAGTTTCAGTTCATACTGGCCAAATTTTTTTATTTCGGCCAAAACATGTGTATCGTTGGAATTTGTATACATGTCATTCTCGTAATTATCTTGTATATTGAGGGACAAAATTGTCATTTCTGTCCATTTTTACTTCTTTCCCTTCCTAACATAGTCGAATCCCTAGTTCTCAAAACTTCAAAAATAAGTTTTCCCTCTATTCTGACTCTTCCTCAATCCTCACTCCCTGAATGAATTATCGTATTCTTTTTATAAATTTGCATATTAAATTTTTTAAGCATTTCATTATGCATTTTATCAGAACTTCACAACTTGTCATACGGAAGAAGTTCTGCAAATATTCTTGTTTGGCAAAGGCTAGAACTAGTGGAGAATTTATCTCCTGGCCAACAATACAAGGCCACTTAGCACCCTCTCCCAAGGAGTCAAATCAGCAATAAACTTTCCTTGGATTGAAAAAGTCAAAATAATTTAATGCTAACAGCAAATACTTTATATTGTATGTAAAATCTTTGATATAGATAGCCCTGTTTGGATTTTAATGAAATGTGTGATAGTGAGGGATTTTCTGAGACTACGTGTTAAGGAAGATGTAAAGTTGGATTTCCATTTGAAATTCCAGCTTATTGTTGTAGCATGCTTCATTGTATTCCTAAATTATTTGAGTGAAGATAGATGACTTTGAATGAGGGTGCAATGAAGATTTATGGTTGCATTGAGAACTAAAAAGTATTATCAAGTTTTTTAAATATGAGTGTATTTAAAACTTGTATTGATGTTATTTTAAAATATAGTTTATATATATAATTGTTTATATATATAATTTATTCGTATAATTATTATCTCGAAACGGTACATCAAAACAGATAGATACCAAAATATTTTGTTCCAATATCTCAATCAGAATAATCACTGGAACGGAATTTAAAAGTTTGGGACAAAGCCCCAACATATGTAACTAATAAATATTTTTGGTGTCCTATATGTTCTTTGAACATGTAAAACACATACGTGACATAGTTTAATCTTGTGATAGTCTTCTCTTGTTTCTTCTCTCTAGAGGGAAAATGATGTGAAGTGGGGTCCACTAAGATTCTAATAGAATTAGAGGCGGTCAGGAGTGGGGGCAGCAGGAGGGGTATCTTTTCATCATTCGCTAGAGATTGCGTAAGCTGGTTTTTTCGATGGTGAGAGTGGGTTTTCGGCAGAGGGAAATGGATTTTGGTTATTAGAGTGGGGTTAGGGGGTGAGTGTGGGATTTGGGTGGTGGTGAGATGGATGAGATTGAAGATCGATGGGAGAACTTGAAGCTGACAGAAGAGGAAGCTTTGAACATTGGTTGTAGTGACGCAGACTCAGAAGAACTAAATTACAAAGAAGATGTGTGTCTGGTGGGAAAAATATGGGTGGAGAGAAAAATTAGTAAGGGAGTGATTGAAACGATAATGGCTAAGATTTGGACGATTAGTAGAAGAGCAACATTTCATGAAGCGGGTCCGAATATTTTTGTGGTAGAATTTTCCAATCAGGCCGATAAGCAGAGAATCATGGAAGGGAGACCATGGCTATTTGATAATCATCTGTATGTACTATTGACCTTTGATGGGTTTACACCACCACACAAAATGTTGTTCAATACTGAGAGATTCTGGGTCTAGCTACACAAATTGCCCCTAAAATGCATGAACGAGAAGGGGGAGTTTGTAGGTGAAACGATTGGCAGAGTAGTGGAGGTCAATACAAAGGATGATGGGCATGGATGAGGACTCTTTCTTAGAGTTTTAATTGAAATTGATCTACACAAACCATTGGCAAGAGGGAGGACTATTAATCTAAATGGGAAGGCTTATTGGATCCCTATAAGGCATGAGAAACTTCCCCACTTATGTTTTAGATGTGGTTGTATTATGCATGATGATTCGGGTTGTAAGGGTGAGAAGGGAGGAGAGCATCAATTTGGTGCTTGGTTGAGAGCAGGGGTTACATCCAAATACAGAGAAGGGTCGAAGAGCTCAGAGAGGGTTGTCAAAAAATATATAGAGGAGGGAGGTAGTGGGGATGGTAGAGAAAAAACAGACAAGGATAGGCAGGGGAAAGAGAGGGAAGAGGTTGTGGGGGAAGAAATCAAAGTGGTTCCTGCTGCTCAAGAGTGTGAGCTCTTGAGAAGGGTGTGTAGTGAGGAGAGAAGGGGGGAGGAAGGGACCAAGGAGAAGAACAATCAGAGAGAGAGAGAGAGAGAGAGAGATAGAAGGGCATGTAGTTTCTGATGAAGTAGTGTAGACTATGCAACATTCAGAGAAGGCAAAGGGGTTAGCTGAAAGCAGTTGGTTGCATGAATATAATAAAAGAGGGAAGGCAAAAGGGGTCTGGAAAAGAAGAGCCTGGGAGCAAGAAAAGAAATGTGAGTTAATTATTGACCTATCACCCTCAAAGAGACTGCTAAGATTGGGGGTTGACAAAGAGGAGGAGGAAAGAGTTGGTAAAAAAGTTAAAGGCGTGGAAGGAATTGGAGTTAAGCAGTGCAGGGAAGCTCAATTGATTTGGTGGTGGCTGTGAAGCAGACCCACCCATCCCCATGAAAATCTTGAGTTGGAACTGCCAAGAGTTTGGGAACCCTCAGACAGTTCAAGACATTTGCCAATTGGTAGAGGAAAAGAGGCCCAATGTAGTGTTCTTAATGGAGACCAAGTTGAGGAAAGCTAAAGGTGAAAAAATTAGAAGAAGACCAAAGTTTGAAGGCTGTTTGGTAATTGAACCAATAGGTTTGAAGGGTGGGTTGATGTTTTTATGGAATCTTTCTACAGAAGTGGAGGTGATGAATTATTCTAAATGGCATATTAGTGCTTGGATAAAAAAAAAAGGGGGGGGGGGGGGGGGNGGGGGCGAAGGAGCTGTTACATGGTTGTAACAGGCTTTTATGGACAGCCAGACACTAATCTGAGGGAAGAGACATGGAGATTATTAAGCTTTTAAAACCACTCGATGATAAGGGGTGGTGTGTGATAGATAATTTTAATGAGACATTGGTGCATGATGAGATGAGATGAGATAAGCAAAAAACAAAAGACAAATGGCTCGATTCAGAGAAGTTTTGGAGTTAGGGGGTTTGTTTGATTTGGGGTGAAGAGAGAACAAATACACTTGGAGTAATAAGCATGAGGATGAGTCTTTTACAAAAGAAAGACTTGACAGGGGCTGTAGTCAATTTAAAATGGAAGGAACATTATGCAGAAGGTTGGGTAGAAGTGTTAGTTGCAAGATGTTCAAATCATAGACCCATCCTTCTGTGCATGAATCAAAAAATAGAGAAAGTTTGGAGACAGAAAAGATGGTTGGGGTATGATGCTAGCTGGTCCTTAGAAGAGAATTGTGAACAAATTGTTAAAACAGTATGGCAAAGGGATCACTAGATCGGGAACTTTCTATGGGATTAACCTATAAACTGAATAAAACAGAAGGAGCACTATCAACATGGAGTAGACAAATGGCTTTAGAACATAAGAGAGCCTTAATAGTTAAGATTGAGTTGTTAAGAAAGTTACAGGAAAATGAAGGTAGTCACAACATTGCAACCATTAAAGAGTTACAAAGGGAGATTGGGTTATGTTGGAGAAGGAGGACTTGAGGTGGAAGCAAAGAGCTAAGGTGAATTGGTACCAATTGGGGGACAAAAACACTAAATTTTTTCATAGCTGTGCTAATCAGAGGAGGAAGCATAATAGAATTCATATGATAGTAGAACAGCAACACAGAAGACATACGAGTCTAGAAGACTTAGAAGGGGCTTTCAAATGTTTTTTTGATAAATTGTTCACCTCCTCAAACCCTGGTAGAGAAGATATTGGTGCTTGTTTGAGGAACCTGACACCATGGGTTACAAGAAGGATGAATGATCATTTGTCCAGAGCCTATACTAGAGAGGAAGTTGAAGAAGCAATGAGATGCATGGCACCACTCAAATCCACAGGACCCGATGGCTTTGGTGCTTGCTTCTATCAGAAGTATTGCATTTAATTGGTGAGGAAGTTAATAACTGTATGTTGGCTTGGCTGAATGGTAGTTCTTTAACTCTTCCTGCAAATTTCATTCATATTGCACTTATCCCCAAGATAACAAAACCAAAAATGGCTAGTGATTTTAGACCCATCAGTCTGTGTAACGTAGCATACAAAATTATGGCTAAAATTATGGCAAACAGACTGAAAAGTGTGTAAAATGAAATTATTTCCCCTAAACAAAGTGCCTTTATACCTAGGAGGCTAATTACTGATAATATCATTGTAGCATATGAGGTTTTGCACACAATGAAAGTTTGAAAGAAAAAGGAAAAGTGTGGAGCACGGCCATCAAGCTTAACATGTCAAAAGCTTATAATAGGATTGAATAAAGCCATCGAGAGGTTTGAGGCAAGGAGATCCTTTGTCTCTCTATTTGTTCATTTTATGTACTGAGGGGCTTAGTTCCTTGCTGAACAACTCAAATTTAAGTGGAGAGACCAGGGGAGTGACAATCTCAAGAGGTGGGTCTTGGGTAAACCACTTACTCTTTGTAGATGATTGCATTTTATTTGGTAGAGCCAAGATAGAGGAATGGGAAAAAATCCAAGGTTTACTTGGGCAATATGAAAGTGCTTCAAGTTAATTTTTGAACAAAGATAAAACAATAGTGTTTTTTAGCTCCAACGCAAAAGAGGATGATAAGAGGAGGATAATGCAAGGAGGTGGCAGGGAGGCAGAGCTATGATGAAAGGAAGCTATGAGAAATATTTGGCGTTACCTGCAGTTATAGGAAATTCAAAATACAATGCTTCTAAGAGCATAAAGGAGAGAGTGTGGAAGAAGATAAGCAACTGAAAAAACACTAAAAAACTATTTTATGTCATTTGCTGGGAAAGAATTTTAATCAAAGCAATCCTTCAAGCAGTACCCATGTATATAATGAGTGTGTTTCAACTTCCAAAGCAGTTATGCAAGGAGCTTAATGTCATGCTTGCCAAGTTTTGGTGGTGTAACCATAAAAAATGGAGTGGTGTCCATTGGTGCAACTGGGAGTGGATGGGGAAACATAAAGGGAAAGGGGCGCTTAGTTTTAGGGATTGAGAGCTTTAATATGGCTCTTCTAGCTAAGCAGAGATGGAGGCTACTACAAAACATGACTAGCATGGCTACAAAGAGTCTGAAAGAGAAGTACTTCAAAGACAAGTCATTGTTAGAAGCAAAACTGGGTCATAGACCCTCTTATATGTGGAGGAGTGTATGAAATGCAATGAATCTTCGAAGGGAGGGACTGAGATGGAAGGTTGGAAATGGGGAAAAAATTAAAATATGGGGGGATAAATGGCTTGTAACACCTTCATCATTCTCTGTACAACCTCCAGTTTCTATTTTACCTGAAGAAGTTAGAGCGTGAGTTGATGCAAAGTAGAGGGGAGTGGAATGAACCTTTAATTCGAAGTATCTTCAGTAAAGTGGAAGCTGATCAGATTTGTAGTATGCCTTTAAGCTGCATGAAGGTGGAGGACAAAATGATCTGGGGGCCATCAAAAAAAGGTTTGCTTTTAGTGAGGAGTGCATACCACTTGGAATTGGATAGGAAGCAAGCCAACCGAGGAGAACATTCAAGTCATCAAGAGAGGGATGAAAGATGGGGAAGCATATGGAAGTTGAATGTTCTAGAGAAAGTTAAACTTTTTCTTTGGAAGCTATCAATGAGTTTCTATCTACCAGGAAAAATCTATTTCTTAAAAAAATAATAGACAACCCTTTTTGTCCCATCTGTAAAAGGGATGAGGAAACAATTGTGCATGTGGTTTGGCAATGCCTTGCAGCCTGTGATGTGTGGTCAGAATCCTTGAGTATCCTGCAGAAGATGAAGACTGCAGCAACTGATTTCCTGGTTCTATGGGAAAAACTTATGAACAAACTGAATGAATTAGAATTAAAGGTGGTAGCTGCTGTGATGAGGGGCTTATGGTTGAGAAGAAATGAAAGCATTTTTGAAGACAAGTTCAAAACCCCTAGCCAAGTTATAAGAATTGCCAAGCACGACATGACAAACTATCAACTGGCTCATCAAACAGCAAAGGCGAATGTTAGAAAGACTGAGGGAGTTGCAGTAGAGAGTTGAAGTGGGAAAAACCAAGATCAAGGTTTGTGAAAGCTAATTGAGATGCAGTTGTTGATAAGAAGGAAATGAATGTGGGCATAGGTGTTATAATTAGTGATGAAGAAGGGGAATTGTTAGCTGCTGAAGGGCAGAAGTATAATGTCGATCAACCTGCTATTGCTGAGGCTCATGCATTGTGGAAAGCTTTGGATGTGTGCAGAGAACTAAGACTTAACAAGGTGTTGTTTGAGGGAGATGCTTAAGTGGTAGTACAAGCTGTTAATAGTGCTACTGAAGACTTATCATTTTATGGTAGTTTGATAGAAGGCATGAAATAGCTTCTGAAGTTTAGGACAAATTGGACAGTACAGTTTACTCATAGAACAAATAATGAGGAAGCACATACATTAGCAAAGGAAAGTTTATTCTTACATTCATAATTGATTTGGATAGAAGATATACCTAAGTGCATTTGTGGCATTGTAGAGAGGGAGAGCTTTGTAATGACTAATACTTAGTGATTAATGAAGATGGATTCATTTAAAAAAAAAAACATGTAAAACACATTTATAGCGGAATAGGAATAGGACGAGGATGTAGTTTGTATAATTTTCCTTCAATCAAGGAGAACTAATTGCTAACACAATCAAGCTTCACCATGGGAAACTCGTCTGAATTCATAACCCAGGCACAATCAAACTACCCTTATTTATATACCTCCATGGAAACGTTGAGCCCAAGCAAAAAATCATTGTGGCAAGTAGGACTGTTCACTGACCCGACCCGAAAACACAAATTTCCAACCCTACCCGAATCTGTTCCATACCGATGACCCGTTAACCGATTACCTGATTACTTTTTTGTTTGGGTTGGGGTGGGGGAGATTTCTCTCAATAAAAACCACGAAAATCATCTTAAAATCGAATACCAAATATGATGATAACAGAGAAACCACGAAAATCATTCCAGTTCCAAATCACAATCAAAACCACAAAGATCACGAAAATTGAGTCAATATCCCAATTCCAAATCACAATCAAAACCACGAAAATCAACTTAAAATCGAAATTTGATGGAACCGAATACCAAATATGACGATAACAGAGAAACCATGAAAATCATCCTAGTTCCAAATCACAATCAAAACCACGAAAATCACAAAAATTGAGTCAATAACCTTCCTGATCTTCTTCTCGGTGAACAGAGCTTGACGACGTTGACGATTGGGTAGTAGAACTTGTTGCGTAGCTTGTGGAAATACGTCATGCCGACCTTGCCAAAGTACCCCGGATGGTACTTGTCGAAGAGGATGCGGTGGTGGTGCATCCCTTTAGCGTTTCCCCTGCCTCCCAAGACCTTCCTGTGCTTCCTGTGGTGGTGCATCCCTTTAGGGTTTCAGGGGAGACGGCAGAAAATCAAGTTATAAATTAGGTTAAAATCGAGTAACGGGTAATACCCGTTTTTTATTTTAACTGTAAACGAGTCGGGTTATCGGATCGGGTTATTTTGGAAAATGGGTCGGGTCAGGTTTCGTGCTTTCTTCAGGCCTAGTGGCAAATATAAACTGAAAAAAAAAAACCACACATATTCAACTAAAAAACTTGCATAGGATACATTTTAATTTTATCTAGGCTTGGGCTTAGTCTTTAACTGTTATACTATATTGCCTTGGGCGTATTAAATGGAAAATAGATTTATTTTTAAATTAGTTTATTGACATATGTAACGTATTATTGACTTGAAAATTTTTTATATTAGCTAGAATTAAAAAACAAGAAATAGAATTTTTTATTAAATTATTGGACATGCTTAAGTTGTTTACTTTTTTTCCCAAATTAATAATAGATGACTTCACAATTTTTATGTCAATATAGGTGAGACCCTATCAACCGAACATTCTATCTAATCCACCTATTTAAAATGAAAAAGAAACACCTTTTTTCTCTCGCCCAACATCTTTTTGAGATTGACTTGTCTTTGCATGCCTTTTGGGTTTTGCAGTATGCATAGGTATGGCCGAAGAAAAATGATAAACATACGTTATTGTTTATAATATATTTCATAATCATGTTTTAAAATGAAGGGTATTATCATAAAATATCATATAAAAGTAACACTACTTAACAAAAATATCCTCATTTTACATCATGTGTTGTGAAAAGTGTTTTGGAGAGTGTTGTGTGTGTATCATTACTCATGGGCAAAACCTCACTCATTTTGTTTATGTGCAGAGTACACATAGGCAGGGGCAACAATACAGAACAGAATTTTACGTACAGAACATAGACACAATTTTGGTTTTGGACAAATGTAATTGTGCAAGAGCTTCAATTTTTCCACTCAATAATCGCGAGCTCGAAATTGGCCTTGCTTGATGATCTCGAGCATGGGTTTCTTTTCTTTCTTTCAATTACAGCTTTTTTTGAATATACGCCTTACACAATATAACTGAACAAGAGTGTACTTTCTTCCTACTCAGTGAACCCGAGTGGGGTCTTGTGAAGGTAGGCCTTGCTCGGTAATTCCAAACAAGAGCATTGGTCTTGCTCGGGATCGCTGAGCAACTTCTTATGAAGATATGTCTTGCTCAGTAATCTTGAGCAAGAGCATACTTTCTTCCTATTCGATGATCCCGAGCAGGATCTTGTGGATATAGGCCTTGCTCAGCGATTCCGAGTAAGGTATTATTTTCTTCCTCTACTCGGTTATCCTGAGTAATTTCTTATGAATATCGATCTTGCTCAATAATCCCAAACAAGAGCATACTTTACTCCTACTTAGTGATTCCAAGTAGGGTCTTGTGGAGATAGGCCTTAGTCAAGAATCCTGAGTGATGACTTGCATAATTTCATATTTCAGATTTACCACATCGCTCGAGTGGAGGAATTTGGCCGCTTGAGCGAATTTAGGCAGATTCAACCGCTCAATGGCCGCTCGACAGTAAGCTCGAGCGGATATCGTATTTTACAGATCTATGATTTTTTCCGCCGTCAGGGTATATAAAAGTGATTTTTCATCATATGGTCGTACTTTTGACTGGAGAACATGTTTTTGGGATAGAAAAACATAACTAGAAGAATTCAAGTCATTGATTTTGGAGAGAGAGTTCCATGTATTGCACGTACGCTGGAATCATACACGGGCACAGACGGAAGAGAAGCAATGAATCATTTCCTGGAGTTTTTGAAGACGAGCTGTGACTGCAAGGAGCATTTTTCAGTGTTTATTTTCCTTCCAATATTCTCAGAACAATTATGGTGAATTCGTTTATGTTGAATTCCATTTTTAGCATGAACTAAATTTTATTTATTCTAAGAAACGATGTAACCTAGTTCCGAACTATGCTTGATTGTCTATGCTAATTTAAGGCAATTCTCTCTTTGTTTATCTGATTTTTTCTAAGTTTATTGCTTCTAATTAACTGGCCATTGATTAGATGATGTCTTAATCTTGTGATTTGCTATCAAAAGAGAGAATTATAAGATAGATCTTGAATATGTCGGCATAGGTAAATATAAAGATCGAAAGACTTGTATGAATCTATGTAGTATTTAAATCATTGGTCTTATTGTTTTCTTGTTTTATTAATTTGCATATTCTTGTGTAAATTGATGAACAAGAATAATTTCCACTTGACTATCGAAATAGGCTTTTGGATGAATTAGAGATTTGCTAATAAACAAAAAGAATTAAATTAAATTAGTTGGATGAGTAAAGCATAATGAGGAATTAGGTGAAATCGATTTCCTAGAAGTTTTCTTCCCCATTAATTTGATCTTCGAACGTCAGTTTTATTTCCTTTGCGTATTTTTTCCTTGAGTTGATTTTAGTTTAAATTACAACTACAAAAATGTTAGTAATTCCTCTAGATAAATCAAGATTAGTATAATTTTGGTATTTGTCAAAAGTAAGGTACCAATCCCTGAGGATGATACTCTTCTTATCACTTTATTATAAAACTACGATACTGTACACTTGCAGTTTTGCACCGATCAAGTTTTTGGCGCCGTTGCCGGGGATTGATTTATTCTTATTCTTTTTGTCAATATCGATACAAAGTAATATTGGTTTTAATTTAGAATTTTATTTTAATTTGTTCTTATATTTTATTTTTGCTCTACAGGTGTGTTTTTTACGTTGGATGCGTCGTGCTAGATCTCGTGACATTACTCCTTTTGATCCGGAGATTGAAAGAACTCTCAGATCACGAAGAAAAAATAAGATACTAGCCATGGCTGACGAAGAACATGAGGCACTGCCACGCACCTTGAAAGACTATGTACGACCAGTTGTGAATGGAAATTACTCGAGTATAAGGCGCCAGACTATTAATGTCAACAACTTTGGGCTCAAACCAGCTTTGATTAGCATGGTGCAGCAGGCTCAATTCAGCGGATCGCCACTTGATGATCCCAATATTCATCTGGCAATGTTCTTGGAGATTTGTGACACTGTAAAGAACAATGGTGTTACTGAAGATACCATTAGACTGAGATTGTTTCCTTTTTCTTTGAGGGACAAGGCTAGAGGTTGGCTACAATCTCTACAATCGGGAAGCATCACTAATTGGCAGGATATAGCTGAAAAGTTTCTTGATAAATTCTTTCCACCTACAAAAACAGCTTAACTCAGGAGTGAGATTGGTCAATTCAAGCAAAATGATTTTGAGTCACTCTATGAAGCGTGGGAGAGATATAAAGATTTGGTTCGACGCTACCCGCAACATGGATTGCCAGATTGGTTGCAAGTTCAGATGTTCTATAATGGGTTAAATGGGCAAACTCGAACTATAGTTGATGCTGCTTCTAGTGGAACTTTGATGTCAAAGATAGCTGAGGGTGCTACTGCCCTTTTGGAAGAAATGGCCTCAAACAATTATCAATGGCCAACTGAGAGAACTTTGGCTAAGAAAGTTGCTGGAATTCATGACTTGGAGCCAATAGCAGCCCTTTCAGCTCAAGTTGCTACTCTATCTCATCAGATTTCAACTTTGACAACCCAAACGATACCACAAAGTACAGAATATGTTGCATCTACAAGTATGACAGTTCCAAGTAATGAAGTGAGTCAATAACAAGTTCAATACATCAATAATCGGAACTACAACTATCGTGGTAATCCTATGCCAAATTACTATCATCCAGGGCTTCGAAATCATAAGAATTTGTCATATGGAAATACAAAGAATGTGTTGCAACCTCAACCTCCTCCAGGATTTGATAGCCAACCAAGTGAGAAGAAGATGTCACTTGAGGATGCCATGGTTTCCTTTGTTCAGGAGACCAATGCAAGGTTTAAAAAGACTGATTCACGGTTGGACAACATTGAGACTCATTGTAGCAATATGGGAGCCATTATGAAGAATCTTGAACTACAAATTGGGCAATTAGCCACTATCATCAATGCCCAACAAAGAGAAGCTTTTCCTAGCAACACAGAAGTGAATCCAAAGGAACAATACAAAGCCATCACACTTAGGAGTGGAAGAGAAATTGAGAGGTCACCATCAAAGGAGAGCAAGTCTACCCCTACAGCTATGAACAATGGCCAAAGTAAGGATCAAGTAGAAGAAGAGGAGATTGTTAATGATACACTAAGAGAGACCGACCTGCCTCCAGCAATTTCATTTCCTGACAATCCTCCTATTCTCTCTCCTCCACTTCCTTATCCTCAACGTTTTCAAAAGCAAAAATTAGATAAGCAATTTTCTAAGTTTTTAAATATTTTTAAGAAAATTCACATAAATATTCCTTTTGCAGATGCCTTGGAACAAATGCCAAACTATGTCAAATTTCTGAAGGACATCATTTCTAAGAAAAGAATGTTAGAGGAGTTTGAAACGGTAAAACTTTCTGAAGAATGCAGTGCCATTCTTCAAAAGAAATTGCCTCAAAAATTAAAAGATCCGGAGAGTTTCACTTTGCCTTGCACTATTGGGAATTCATTTTTTAATAGAGTTTTATGTGATCTTGGTGCTAGCATTAATCTTATGCCACTTTTTGTTTGCAGAAAATTAGGACTTTGAGAGATGAAGCAAACAACAATTTCTTTGCAACTAGCGGATCGATCCATCAAATATCCACGTGGAATCATAGAAGACATATTGGTAAAGGTGGATAATTTTATTTTCCCTGCTGATTTTATGGTGTTAGATATGGAAGAAGATGAAGAAGTCTCACTAATTCTTGGCCGACCATTCTTGGCTACGGGAAGGGCTTTGATTGATATTCAAAAGGGTGAATTAACATTGAGAGTTAATAAGGAAGAAGCTATGTTCAACATCTACCAAGCTATGAAATTTCCAGAAGATCCAAGTACTTGCTTCCAGGTTGATGTCATTAAACAATGTGTAGAAGAGGCCTTTCAAGAAGATATGTCATCCGATCACCTAGAAAGATGTATCACCACTTCATCTCATGCTTATGATTTTAATAACTCTGCTGTTTGTGAATCTGACTTACTTTTTGTTAGTGAATAATTTCTCCACTATGTTTTTTCCTTGGGAGCATTGCAGCAAGTTACATCACTTAGTAATGAAGTGGGGAAGCTAGAGCCGATGGTACCAAAGATTGAATCTGAGAATGCTAAAGAAAAGATGCAGCAAACTACAACTCCGGAGTTGAAGCAATTACCTGAGCATCTTCGCTATGCATTCTTGGATGATAGTTATACATTTCCAGTGATTGTTGCTACATCACTCACACCCGAAGAAGTGGAAAAGTTGCTGCGTGTGTTGAGGGAGCATAGAACAGCCTTGGGATGGACTATTTCTGACATAAAAGGTATAAGCCCCTCAATTTGCATGCATAAGATTTTAATGGAGGAACTTTACAAACCAACGATCGAGCACCAAAGAAGATTAAATCCAGCAATGAAGGAAGTCGTGAGAGCTGAAATTTTGAAACTCCTTAATGCTGGAATTATTTATGCTATTTCAGACAACTCATGGGTAAGTCCAGTGCAGGTTGTTCGAAAAAAAGGTGGAATGACGGTGGTGAAAAATGACAATAATGAGTTCATTCCTACAAGAACAGTCACGGGATGGCATGTATGCATGAATTACCGCAAGTTGAATAAAGCAACAAGGAATGATCATTTTTCACTTCTATTTATTGATCAAATGTTGGATCGATTGGCTAGGTACTCCTACTATTATTTTTTATATGGTTATTTGGGGTATAACCAGATTGCTATAGCCCCTGAAGATCAAGAAAAAACTACATTCACATGCCCCTATGGAATATTTGCCTTTAGGAGGATGCCCTTTGGATTGTGCAATACCCCGACGACATTTCAACGTTGCATGATGGCTATCTTTTCTGATATGGTGTAAGATATAATGGAAGTTTTCATGGATGACTTTTCAGTTTTTGGTACATCTTTTGATCATTGTTTGCATAACTTAGTTCTTGTTTTGCAAAGATGTGAAGATAAAAATCTAGTCCTAAACTATGAGAAGTGTCATTTCATGGTTCAAGAAGGGATCATACTTGGCCATAGAGTGTCATCTAAAGGAATTGAGGTGGATCGAGCTAAAATTGCAACCATAGAAAAACTACCACCTCCAAAGAATGTGAAGGGAATCAGAAGCTTTCTGGGACATGCGAGATTTTATAGAAGATTTATCAAGGATTTTTCTAAACTCTCTAAACCTTTCTGTAATCTTCTTGAATAAAATTCTGCATTTGACTTTGATGTTGTTTGTTTGCAGGCCTTTGATGCACTCAAGGATAAACTAATTTCAGCACCAATTATGATTGTGCCTGATTGGAGTCAACCTTTTGAAATTATGTGCGATGCAAGTGACTTTGCAATTTAAGCAGTGTTGGGACAAAGGCGAGACAAACTGTTTAGAGCCATCTATTATGCAAGCCGGACATTGAATGAAGCTCAGTTAAATTATACAACAACTGAGAATGAGATTCTTGCTGTGGTGTTTGCTTGTGACAAATTTCGGTCTTACCTAATTAGTACAAAAGTGATAGTGTTCACTGATCATATAGCACTTCGCTATTTGTTTGGCAAGAAGGATGCTAAGCCAAGGCTAATTCGTTGGATCCTCCTTCTTCAAGAATTTGATTTGGAGGTTTGAGATAAGAAAGGAAGTGAAAATTTAGTTGCTGACCATCTCTCTCGGTTGGAACAAGAGGAAGAAAGACCAGATTTAGTGATCCAAGAAGCATTCCCTGATGAGCGGTTGTTTGCATGTGAGATCAAGTTTCCGTGGTATGCTGATATTGTAAACTACCTAGTTTGTAAAGTACTACCACCTGATCTTACTTACCATCAACGCAAGAAGTTTTTGCATGATGTGAAATATTATCTTTGGGATGAGCCTTTGTTGTTCAAAAGATGCCCTGATCAAATCATTCAAAGATGTGTGCCGGAAGAAGAGATGCAAGTCATTCTCCATCATTGCCATTCATCGTCATATGGAGGACACTTTGGAGCCACCCGTACAGCAACTAAGGTACTTCAAAGTGGGTTCTTTTGGCGTTCTATTTTTCGTGATAGTTATACTTTGGTAAAAACTTGTGACCGGTGCCAGCGTATGGGAAATATTTCAAGGTGTCTTGTGCAGAAGTTGAGTTGTTTGATGTTTGGGGAATAGATTTTATGGGGCCTTTTCCTCCTTCTTTTGTCTTTGCTTATATCTTGTTAGCAGTTGATTATGTGTCAAAATGGGTAAAAGCAATTGCTACAACAACAAATGATGCAAAGGTAGTGCTCAAATTTCTGCACAAGAATATATTCACAAGATTTGGCACTTCACAAGCTATTATTAGTGATGAAGGGACTCACTTTTGCAACAAGTTGTTGATAATTTTCTTTCTAAATATAGTGTAAAGCAAAAGATAGCACTTGCTTACCATCCTCAAACTAATGGCCAAGCTGAAATTTCAAATAGAGAAATCAAGAACATCCTTGAGAAGACGATCAAAACCAATAGAAAGGATTGGGCGAAGAAGCTTGATGATGCTTTGTGGGCATACCGTACAGTCTTTAAAACACCTATCGGGATGTCTTCATACCGATTAGTGTTTGGAAAGGCATGTCATCTTCCTATGGAATTGGAGCATGGAGCTTATTGGGCTGTAAAAAAGTTTAACTTTGATTTGAAAGTAGCAGGGGAAAAGCGACTTCTTTAATTGAATGAGATGGATGAGTTCCGGAATGATATATATGAAAATGCAAAGATCTATAAAGAATGGACGAAGAAGTGGCATGACAAACAAATTCTTAGGCAAGAGTTTGCACCAGGACAACAAGTTTTACTCTTCAATTCACGACTCAAACTCTTTCCGGGAAAGTTAAAATCAAGATGGACAGGTCCTTATACAATTGATAAAGTTTTCTCTTTTGGAGCAATAGACTTGAAGGACAAGACAGGGAATATATTCAGAGTTAATGGTCAGAGATTGAAACACTACTATGGAGAACAAGTGGAGAGAAACTATGCATTTATTCCTCTTGGAGATCTGAATTGATGAAGATTGAAAAGTCTGGCTGTAGACTTTAAAACAAGCGCTTATGGGAGGCAACCCATAGAACTTTCTTTCATTCTTTCATTTATTTTTTTATCTTTATTTTTTTATTTTTAATAATTTGGATTTTGATGCAGGTTTATTTAGCATGAATAAAGAGCTGAAAAATTATAAACTACGGAAGATTCACCATGAAACCAGGGAAGTTCCTTTCATTTCTTCAATCCTTTTTACTTTTGCATTACAATGAGAACATTGTTTAGTTTAAGTTTGGGGGTATAAACTCATATAGTCATTTGATCCTCTTGTTTTCTAAGTCTTGGGTTGTTTGATTCTCTTACCAAGCATGCATTAGAATAAGATTGAATTCTCTATGACTTTGAAATTTGTGATTGAAGATGGTTTTGAGAAAAAATTTCAAAAATTTCTTTTATGTCAAGCAGAGTTTTGTAGGTACTTTGGTTTAAATATTTGACCTTGAACATAATTGAGCACATAGTCGTTTTTCTTTTATTCCATTTTGCTTATGAAGATAAGAAGTTGAATTAATTGAAAGAGGGAAATTCAATTTTGTTTTACTCTAGAATCCGTTGATGGGTCCTTGAGGTGAAATCCTAGTTGATACCAAATATTAGAGAAATGATCTAGGCTTTTCTTTGTCATAACCAAAAAGCTTTCACAATCGTCCTAAATATCATGCCATCATTACATGATATGTTTCCATAGTCAACCCCCTTGAACCTCATTTTACATAATTCTTTATTTGTTCTTTGAACTACATAAACCATTCCCGCTCTAAGCCTGAAAAATAATGAATCTACCTTTGATAGTTTGAGAAAATACTTTGGTGGAAAGTTACATTTAAAAGACAAAATTAGTTGAAAGAGAATGATCTGTATTATGTTTGCTCTGTTTGATCAAAGAAGAAGAAGAAGAAAGAAAGTGAACGAAAAAAAAAAGAAAAGAAAAAGAAGTCACTAAGCGAAGTGTGTATCACCTCAAATTTTGTTAAGGGAATTGTTGGTATTGCTTCAGTGATTGCAACAACAATAATGCCACCATTATGAATATATTGCAAAGAAAGAGCTATGATTTGAATCATGTGGATATCTCTTTTAGTGTTCTTTTCACCAAGTATTTTCCTAGTTTGCTTTGATTCTCCATATCCAATTCTTTCTTAACCCTCGCCCTGTGACCTATCATTACAACTTTATTAAAGACATTTTGATCTTTGATTTTGGTGTTGACTACATTAGTGGAGAGGATTCTGAAAATTGGACTTATGGTGTTAAGTTTTGAAAGAATTCTTTTGATTTTAGTTGTTCTACTTTTATCTGAGTTTGCAGGTGGTTTGAGATTAAATTGACTATATCACACACATTCAAGGTCTTAGCTTTAGGTTAAAATAAACGCCTAACTCTTGCTTGACAAATTGCAAAATTTTTGATTGATTTTCTTGTTATCTTTGATGTTAAAAGAGTAAGATACTAGTGATGAAATCTAAATTCATAAAAAGCTTGGTGAGTGATGATACTTCCCTTTGGGGTCTAGTTGATATTGCCTAAAGTATCATTTTCTTTTCTTTTTGTTTGAGGACAAACAAAGTTGTAAATTTGGGGGTATTTGATGACTTGCAGAATTTCATATTGCAGATTTACCACATCGCTCGAGCAGAGGAATTTGGCCGCTCGAGCAAATTCAGGCAGATTCAACCACTCGATGGCTGCTCCAGAGTGAGCTCGAGCGGGTTGCTGGAAAATAAGATCGCTCGAGCGGAGACATTGGACGCTCGAGCGAAGTCAGACAGAGTTGAACACTCAATGTGTGCTCGATAAGCTGCTCGAGCGAATTCAGGCAGAGTTGAATGCTCAATTCTCGCTCAACATCCCGCTCGAGCGAACATCGTATTTTACAGATCTAGGATTTTTTCCGCCGTCAGGGTATATAAAAGTGATTTTTCATCATATGGTCATACTTTTGACTGGAGAACATGTTTTTGGGATAGAAAAACACAACTAGAAGAATTCAAGTCATCGATTTTGGAGAAAGAGTTCCACGCATTGCACGTACTCTGGAATCATACATGGGCACAGACGGGAGAGAAGCAGTGAATCATTTCCTGGAGTTTTTGAAGACGAGCTGTGACTGCGAGGAGTATGTTTTAGTGTTTATTTTCCTTCTAATATTCTCAAAACAATTATGGTGAATTCGTTTATGTTGAATTCCATTTTTAGCATGAACTAAATTTTATTTATTCTAAGAAACGATGTAACCTAGTTCCGAACTATGCTTGATTGTCTATGCTAATTTAAGGCAATTCTCTCTTTGTTTATCTGATTTATTTTGAGTTTATTGCTTCTAATTAACTGGCCATTGATTAGATGATGTCTTAATCTTATGATTTGCTATCGAAAGAGGGAATTATAAGATAGATCTTGAATATGTCGGCATAGGTAAATATAGAGATCGAAAGACTTGTATGAACCTATGTAGTATTTAAATCATTGGTCTTATTGTTTTCTTGTTTTATTAATTTGCATATTCTTGTGTAAATTGATGAACAAGAATAATTTCTACTTGACTATCGAAAGAGACTTTTGGATGAATTAGAGATTTGCTAATAAACAAAAAGAATTAAATTAAATTAGTTGGATGAGTAAAGCATAGTGAGGAATTAGGTAAATCGATTTCCTAGAAGTTTTCTTCCCCATTAATTTGATCTTCGAACGTCAGTTTTATTTCCTTTGCGTATTTTTTCCTTGAGTTGATTTTAGTTTAAATTACAATTACAAAAATCTTAGTGATTCCTCTAGATAAAATCAAGATTAGTATAATTTTGGTATTTGTCAAAAGTAAGGTACCAATCCCTGAGGACTATACTCTTCTTATCACTTTATTATAAAACTACGATACTGTGCACTTGCAGTTTTGCACTGATCACTAAGCAAGAGTATACTTTCTTCCTTCTTGGTGATCCCGAGTAGAGTCTTGTGGAGATAGGCCTTGCTTGAAAATCATGAACACGAGTATACTTTCTTCCTACTAGATGATCCCAAGCAGGGTCTTGTGGAGATTACCTTGCTTGAGAATCCTAAGTAAAAACATTGGCCTTGTTTGATCATCCCCAAGCAATGGCTTATTTTCTTCCTCTGCTTGATTACTCGAGCAACTTCTTGTGAAGATCGGCATTGCTCTATAATCCCAAGCAAGAGCATACTTTCTTCACGCTCGATAATTTCGAGCATGGTCTTGTGGAGATAGGCCTTATTTGGAAATGTCGAGCAAGATCATACTTTCTTCCTGCTTAGTGATCTTTAGAAGGGTCTTGTGAGATAGGTTGCCTTCCTTGGTGATCCCGAGCAAAGGATTTTTTTTCCTCTGCTCGTTTATCACAAGTAGCTTCCTGTGAAGATCAGTCCTACTCAATAATCCTGAGTAAGAGTATTCTTTCTTCCCGCTCGACATCCCAAGCAAGGTTTTGTGAAGATAGGCCTTGTTTGGGAATCCTGAGCAGAGCATTGACCTTGCTCAGTAATCCCAAGCAAGAGCATACTTTCTTCCTGCTTGGTGATCCCAAGCAAGGTCTTGAGAAGATAGGTCGTTCTCGAAAATCTTAAGCAAGAGCATACTTTATTTTGTCTCAATAATCCCGAGCAGGGTCTTGTAAAGACGACCTTGCTCGATAATCTAAAGTAAGAGCATACTTTCTTCCCGCTCAATGATCCCAAGCAAGGTCTTGTGAAGACGGCTTTGCTCGGCAATCATAAGAAATAGCATATTTTCTTCCTTTTCAGTGATCCTGAGTAAGGTCGTGTGGAGATAAACATTCCTCAGTAATCCTTAGTAAGAGCATACTTTTCTTTTTAATTTTTTTCGCGTCTGTCAGAAGGCAACAATGGACGAGCTTTAGAGCACGACAAGCTAAGTGTTCGCGTGTTGGTTAATCGCAGTGCTCGTTGTACTGATCAGTTAGTGAATGCAAGCAGTATGGCCTAATGATCTCCCATCTTTTCAGGCGATAGTTTATGACGGTTTTGTAAGTGGGGACCACCATCTATCCTTATCCTCAACAGTATTAGCTTTGAAAATGATTTGAAACTTATCACTAGCCAGAAGATTAATTTCTCATATGGCCATCCCGTGCAGCCACTATAACAAATGACCAAAGATACGCATGGAGATTTGTCGGCCGTTCTTAGTTCTTGCCTACGCACGGATGGAAGGAAGAATCGATTTTTGTCTCACGTCTGTAACAGTGACAATAGGGGCCAAATCTATATTAGGCTTAGGTTGGGTAATAAGAGTTTAATAGATAGGCTTAACCTGTGGGTTAAGTGCTAGAATGTGGCCATCAATTTGCATGTTATTGTTTATTGGGCCATGGCCCACTTCTTACTTTCCTTTTATTTTAGTGGGTTGGCCCTTGGCCTATATGAGTTTAGAAGAGGTCGGTGAATATATTTCTTGTAGGGGAAAGCAGAATCTGAATACAATTTTATTTTCCTTTTATCCTCTTCTTCTCTGTTGGAGGTTGCTCCCCTCGAAGTGAGCTAGTTTTCAGTGTATTTTTATCAAGCATCTTCAAGTGTGTTACAATTTTCTTACTAGGTAGGCGTGATTTCTCAGAACCGTCAATCCTTACCCATCTTCGGATGGAGGGAAAAAGGAAAAAGGCATCTCTCTAAGATTTTGAGATTGCATGTGATTGAGAAGATTCCTATTTGGCTTACATATGACAAAAGCAAGAGTAAACAACGCGAGTGGTTATATGCCCATAAAAGCAAAGATCCATCCAAACAAACGGTGGATGCCAATGGCAAAGATGGAACAAAATCTTCCAATTTGATTTGAAGTAAAAAGTGATTGTAATACTACACTGACGCACGGGACCAAGCGAGACTACGCGACTCCTCGATTGAATGTGAGATGATTATATATACAGCGCTTTGAGAGCAATTAGGAACAACAAACGGTCATGCCAAGGCCGATCTGTTGGTTCTTAGCCGCGTTCAGATGGAAGGAAGATGGGCTTTCCTCACAGGGTTTAGGCATGATTTATCAGTACCGGCAGTCCTTTAACCATCTAAGAAGAACGCGTAATTACCGAAATAGTAATCGAATAAGCTAAAGCTAGACCGCACATTGGAAGATACTTTCGTCCATTAAGATGCAAAACAAAAAAAGTACAATCTATAGAGAATAGAAATTAAGGTTCCTAGAAAAAATGTCACATCGTACTGCACTCTTTTAGATGATATAGAAAACTAAGTAATAGTTTTAATACAACTCCAAATGTTTCGTCTAAGACTATGAACATGCTCTTATGATTCTCTATTCTTTCACGCAGAGCTTTTACAAATCTTCATGAACAAAAGACCATTATTTTAGTACTTTCTCGTGCAAAAATACAAAGGAGAAGATTAGGACCTAACAAGCAAGGCATCCATCCAATGGGGGTGGAAACCATGACCGCCCCCACTGGATACCTGGGAGACATGATCACAGGGCAAACCTCTCTCTAGATGATTGTGAGTCCCAATTCTGTTTTTCCATTTCTTTTGGTGAGTCCCACCTTTTTTCAAGGGGCCAACCCCAGACTTGTACATCAGGACTAGAAATTAATTCAAAAAGAAAAACTCCTAGAAATTAATTCAAAAAGAAAAACTCTCAGCCTAAGCCCCTAGTTAGTAGAAATTTGTATGGAATAAAAAATACTTGTGCAGAAGCTTTATTTATTTTTATTTTTTTTATAAGTAAAAATATTATATATATATATATATATATATATCAATAGGAATAACCAAATGCACTGAATGTATACAAGAAAACGTCTAGCCCGTACTAGGGAGCTCCTAATGACCCAAAAAGTCCGTGAAAAACTACACAAAATACACCAAGCCAAAATTAGAATAGAAGCTTTATTGGCAATTTCCCAGAAAACAACATATAATATGCAGAATCCTTCCATTCTCACAAAAATAAAAGATTAAAAACAAAAAGTTTTCATAATTTCTTGAAAATTTCTGCACAAAAGAAAATGCCCATAAGAAGCAATTAAATGGAATGCAACCTTATCTGCATGTCGGAGGAAAACTGTTAGAATGACGATTATCTGCTACCAAATAGAAACCGTGCACACAAACACACGCACACATATAACGTGGGGGAAATAGTGATTAAGATTAATAATCATTCCAAAGCTTATGAATGATTTAAGTTCTCAAATAGATGATCTCATAGAGAGTGCTCTCACCTTTAACAACAAAGACATGAGTTTGTTTGTCCCCTTACTTGAAACACAGATCGTCAATCTTCCTTTACAAACACCAGGCATTGCCAATTTACATGAGTTATTGAACATTTGACAAAATCCTGGTTCAGAATGCTTCTTTTCTTTGTCTTCATCTATCTTTTGAGAAGGCTAGCCATCTACTTGGTTTCTTGAGCAACCAATGAAGGAAGAAGATGCTGCGATGTTACACCTTATCATCATGGAACCACCATCTGGTCTCCTTGGGAGATCGGCCATTTTTACAATTCTTTACATAGCGGTCATTATCTTCAGGGCGTTGCTGCAAGCAAGGTCATGACAACAAAAGATCGATATACAAAAAAAGTAAAGGGCATGTCTATCATTTACCAAGGCAATGGCTGCTCATTCTCTGATTTGAAAAATTTAGCAGAATCACATGAATGCTCTCAAAAATCAGTACCAATCGCGGCACACTGAAAGTACAACCCAGTGACTTGAAAATGGAAGGATTCAGAAGATCCGGACAAGCTTGGGGAGTGAGATGAGATGAGAATTTTGTGAATAGTAGTAAGATAATTTGTGAACAGTAGTGAGATAATTTGAGTTAGGGGGTTTTGGGAAAGGAGAGAAAAAAAATTGAGTAAAAAATATTATAAAATTAAAATATTGTTAGAATATAGGTTTTTAATATTATTTTTATTTGGGAATTTGAAAAAATTGAATTTCTTTTTATTTTTTGTTTGAAAGTTTGGGAAAGTTATAATAATTAGTTTGAAAGTATTTGTATTTGAGTGATGTTTGGGCAGGAGATGCGATGAGATAAGATGAGATGAGAAGTTTGGGCTGGAAACTTTCTCCAAACAAGCCCTAAAAGTAAGAAACAAATAATGACGTTCAAACCTTCACAGTCGAGCTTGATAGCATGGAGAGAATGCTGATACAGATAGAACTAACAGTCATGGCAGGGGACCATGAGTCGTACAAAATATCTACAAAATTGCCACATTCAAGTAGTACATTAAATGTCAGTCTTGCTGCAAAGGTACTGTACATTTTATTAAGGCAATCAAACTTGGATAAAGTTAATAAGAGAAGGAGAATGATACCAAAGTACTAAAAAGCCATATAAACCAATCCACAAAACCTTCTGCAGTCTTATCAAAAAACAAAACCTTCTGCAGGAAATATTTTTTAATATAATTTGATTCGTTCTTATTATTATAATTATTAAGTAGTCCTGCTTGTTCAGACTGGTACAGGATCAGAAAGTAAGAAGAACCATATTCCTTTTAACAAGCAAGTAGAATAATTTACATACTATTAAAAAAAAATGTTCCTTTGGGAGATATTAGTCATCACTATCGCCAAATAAAAATAAAAAGTAGTAAACAACAAACATCAATAGCCAAAAAGATATTATGACTTTGACATCCACCAACAACAGCAACTTCAAGGTTCCAAGCATACAGTAGATATTAAAGATCAAAAGGGGGCATAAAGCTAAGACATAATTAAACACAAATCCAAACCTAGCAATTCTGATCTGTACTCAACTCCAACACTGATTCCGGAAAACTGAAATAATCTGTGTTTATGTTAGTACTATGAATGCCAATAACAGGAAGAAATATACCTACAGCTGACATAACATGTCTCAATGGCTTATTGTTACACTAAATCTGCCATAATATACCTATCTCCTAAATGAAAAGTGGCACTACAGCTGACATAATATACCCGGATCACTTACTGTTCCTTCATGCTTAGACATAATGACATTGCAGACACCTTAACATTATAAAGCCACTTAGCTCTACCTTGATTTATGCATGCCTTCATATATAAGTATAAAATTCAAAGTAATTGCAATAATTTTAACCTTTATTCTTTCCCATTCATTCCCAACCTTTTGGCTGCATATAGAGGCATATACATATAATTCCAATTATCCACCCAAGTTTTAAACTCTGTGTGTGTGTGTGACTGAGAGAGAGAGAGAAAGAAATAGATTGCAAAACAGTGAAAGTTGATGTTCAGAAGTACAAATTCACCTCTACCGTTTGATATAAGTCATGAATAAGAAGGTAGAAATTCACATAGTTCACTTATTGTTACTTCATGCTAAGACATAATGACATTGCAGACACCTAAACATTATAAAGCCAATTAGTCGTACCCTGAATTCCGCACACCTTCATATATAAGTAAACAATGCAAAGCAATTGCAATAGTTTTAAGCTTCATTTTCTTGCCATAAATTTTTGGCTGCATACAGAGGTCTCTACATATAAGTCCAACTATCCACCTAAGTCATAAAATGAGTGTGTATGAGAGAGAGAGAGAGAGAGAGAGAGAGAGAAGTACAAATACATCTCCGCCCATTTGATACAAGTCATGAATAAGAAGGTAGAATTTCATATAGTTCACCTTCATTATGTATGGGACTTCGAATTATTAATTTCAAGGAAAGAAAGCACTTAAAACTGCTCAAAGAAGGAAGCCAATGTCTCGAAAGTTCTTTCTTTCCTCCTGTATGTTCCAGGACTATGGATACAACATTTGTGCTAGCCTTGTCTCAAAGGAAGTTTTCCTTATCTCATGTTCCAGAAAGACTTTAAGGCTCCATATATCTGGGGTTTACTCCCCAAGAATGGGTCTTAAATGCCCCCGCTTGATGAGGTTTCACATCATCAAAGAACGCCGTATATTAATTCCGTATCACTCCCAACATTTTCTAAGCAATTAATTGTGGTATTAATGTCTTGCTTAATAAAGAAAATAACATAGATTTTAGAATCTAAAGACCAATAACATTGACCTCGTATCAAAAAAGATGTGAAAAAAATCTTCTAGAGTAAAAAAGATATCTTATAGACCAATAACAATTAACCTCGTATCGAAAAAGATGTGAAAGAATCTTCTAGAGTAAAAGAGATTTCTTATATTCATTATCAATATTACAGATGAATCGAGAACAACCATCACAGCCAGCAAAAGAGTGAATAGAATGAACGCAGAAGAAAAGACACAAAAGAACTCAAGCTGTGACTATTTAAAATCATATACCACATACAAAGGCCGCCAAGAAAGAGTCAACCATAACAACTCAATTTGGGAAAGTAAACTACACTTACTGAAGACATTTGTTATAAGACAATAAGATATTGTGCAAGGATGATATGCTAACAAGGGGGGGAAAGACACTAATACGAGAGCAATAAAATTACCTAAACAAATATGGCCGTTGCTATATATATGAGGATGCAGTGGAGCAGGATGCAGGAATATAACCTGTTAAACCCGCCACAAGAATCAAAATAAAACGACAAAAAATTATCACAAAAATAAAAAATGGGTAGAATTAAAAGGACTTTCAGCAAACCTGTGGGGCTTCCATTGGGTAATTCTCAGGAAAGTCGACCTGAAGTTGATAAATTTCATTTGCATACAGAGTTCCTGGAGCTCCATTGACTTCAATAACCCACCTTTTGGATCCAAAATTCCCAGTAACAACTCAATTTCAACAAACTAATTAAAGCATGCTAATATAGAAATTACTTATCAAAAAACAAAAGCACGCTAATATAGAAATTTATAAATAAATAAAAAAAGACTGGAAGAAAAAGGAAAAAGGAAACTCCGTGAGAAGAATTTAACTGGATGGAAAGACATAAAATTCAGATTATGAACCCTAAACTTTACTTTCCGTAATAATATTTTTTCCTTGGTTTTCACATCAGCCAAGCAGAGGTCGAATTGTATTGATCAATGCATAAAAGCATAACAACAGATCAAAATGAAAAATACCTTTGGAGGTTGTCGGTGACTTTGTGTTTGAAACCGGCGGGAGGATTGACCTGCCACTCGACAAGCTCCTTCTGGAGGCGATTGCAAGCAATCTTACTCAAAGCCTAAAAGCGTCCAAATAAAAAACATAATATTCAATCAGATTATCAAAAATTAAAAAGAAATAAACACAATCAGAAAAACACACCACCCACCCACCCATATGGACATACAAAATTACTATTATTTGCCGTATTCTCTAAACACATATATTTATGAAGTGTATTTGTGTAGTGAGAAGATTAGGGCAAACCTTGCGAGAGGCGGCGGAGGAGCTGGTCATGGCTCAACTCTACAATGACGGAGAAATTGGGAGCGAGAGAGCGAGAGATGGTGGTCGAGTTTGACGAAATGGACAGAAAAGGACCGGCGGCGACGGTTTATTTATCTTTTATTTTTTTATTTAATATTTATTTATTTAGTGATTTGTATTTTGACGTCCAACCAGACGAGGTGTCTTCAGAGGATTTACACCTTCAAATAAGAAGACGACACGTATCCAGTGCACTGAATTTACAGTAGGAATAAAACATCCGAATTGACCTAATTTTGCCCCCCTCTCTCCTCAAGAGCCCGTCGGTCTGCAAATATTTTTTTTACATATGTTCTGGAAATAGAAAATAGATAAAATACAAGCAGAAATTGTTTAAAAACACTGAAATGTCAAAAAGAAATTATATTTACAATCTTGAGTGTTTAAGTGTTGCATAATTCTTTTAAAAAAATATATAAATACAAAATTCACATAAAAAAAATTAATTATTCTGGAGAATCCATTAGTACATCTGCCCAACTATAAATTATAATAATGAGCATGGCCTAAATTGAAGGCTAAAGGCCCACGAAAGCCTAATATTCTATTGGCTAATAGAGCAGATAAGCACTAATATGGCAAACAGATCTCTCTTATTGTCTAAGGGTAAGATGAATAGATAATCATCATATGAAAGTTTCTAGTCGTAGTATTGATCTAATATTTCTCTATGCCTATATATATATATCGGTACCAGGTAACCTTAAAACACATATGATCACATACTTGAGTTATTATACACTATTCTTTGCTGGCTTAAACATCGGAGTGATTGCGGCTGTCCAACGCCGTTAACCTTTGGTTTGCATATTAGTGATTACATTTGATGGTGGGACACGTCCTTTACAGTGGCGTCGTCTGTGAGATTTTATCTTCCTTAATTTTAGTTTATCATTGGACGTCAACGTGGTTCTCACATGCTGATCGTAACTCATTCTCTAACAAACCATAAACCAGAGACATTGCCTATCGCCATGGAGGCATGATTAACGACAAATATGGAAAAACTGAATATGGCATTAGACGACGCCATGAAGACTCTAAAATAGGAAAATGAAGATTTGAGGCAAAAGAATGTGGAGCTCAGTGACACAGTCATGCCCCAGCCATAGTGAACAAGGTGAGGGAGAAGCGCATAGTAATGGGGGCCTGAATTGGGGGGATAAAGAGAATAATAAGATGCATGACAAATTGCAGAGCCTAGCTAAGAAGTATGAAGAGATGGAGAAGAACTTAGAAGATGGGAGGATCTTCCTTGATAGAGTGCTTGCTAAACCGGACCGACTTGCCATACAATGAGAAAATTATGGCAATGCTGCTTTCACCAAAATTCAAAATACCACAGATAGAGATATACAATGGATCCAAAGACTAGGTGGATCACTTGGAAAATTTTAAGGCACACATCACGTTACATAACTTTCTTAGAGAAATTGTCTGTCGGACTTTTCCTCTGACCCTAAAAGGAATGTCGAGAGGATGGTTCAAAACACTTTAGCCAAGGACGATAGACAATTTCGAAGAATTAACCAAGCAGTTTTTAATGCAATTCATGCCTAGTAGAAGGTGTTGGCACCCAACCGCTTACCTTTTGAAGAAGTATATGTGACGAACAAGTCCCCCATGTATCAAAAGCTTGACACTCAAACAACCATATCTTTCAGAGAAGGAGATCGAAAAGGAGTGTTGTACCCCCACGATGATGCCTTAGTAGTAACTCTCCTAGTCACCAACTACACAACTAGGCACATACATATCGACAACGACAGTTTAGCAGACATATTTTCTAAGAGGCCTTCACCAAAATGAGTATAAGTGCAACTAAGTTAAGACGCTCCCTAACACCGTTGAAAGGTTTCTCCAGGGATACAATACAGCCTGTGGGCGCCATCACCCTCCCGATGACAGCCGAAACAGGAACACACATAGCCACCACCATGACTGACTTCTTGGTTCTAAAGGCCTCATCCTAATACAATGCCATATTCGGGCAATTGATGCTTAACAACTTCAGGGCTGTACATCCACCTATCACCTCAAGATGAAATTCCCAATGGACAATGGAGTAGGGAAAGCAAGGGGCGAGAAAGTCTTAGCACGGGAATGCTATGTACAAGAGTTAAGGAGTAATAAGAGTGAAGTGTTCACTGTCAAAAGCGGTGGCTAAAAGAATAACTAGGGAAGCAACCAGGAGATCCTGCCGCCACCCTTACCCCCACCTCTACTAGTTTCCTTGGAGAGGGGGTGGAGGTTAGGGATGAACAAAACCTATAGCAGGTTGAAGCTCATGAACCGTTAGAGAGAGTGACATTATATCCTGACCGCCCCTGTGCCACCACATCCATCGAGACCCAAGTCTCCTTGAAAACAAAGAAGCCCTAAAGCAGTTGCTAATAGAACATCGATACGTGTTTGCTTGGAGCCATGAAGAGATACTAGGAATATATAACAATATCATAGAGTACCACCTTTGTGTAGACCCAACACACAAGAAAGTACGTTAGAAAAGGAGGTCATTTAATGCTAAAAAGTATGCCGCCATTGTAAAGGAGGTAAAATGCTTGCTTGATACCATTTTCATTAGAGAAGCCCATTACCCTAAGTGGCTATCTAATGTGGTCCTTGTGAAGAAGGCAAATGGAAAATGTAGAATGTGCATAGACTTCACTAACCTGAATAAAGCCTATCCGAAGGATAGTTTTCCTTTACCACGGATAGATGTTATCGTGGATAATACTGCAGGGCACAAGATGTTGAGTTTTATGGATCAAGGTTTTGAATTCCATTCCGTTCCTGCCGAAATGACCGGAATTTGCTGTTCCGATATAGTGTTCGGTACACTCTACCACCTCATTCCGTTTCGCTTCAAACTCCGGTCATTCCGGTACCGTTTCGGCCATTCCAGTCAAATTCTGGTCATTTCAGCCGGAATTGAGCATTTTAGTCCCCATTTCATTTCGGACTGTTTTTGTAATTTTCTTATATTTAGATGTCATTGTTGTAAATTTTAAATCCAAACCATATTTAATTTATTCTAAAATATAAATATATTTATATAATTTTAATTTTTTTATAACTTTAAATATGTTCATTCATTCTCTATTTTTTTAAATATCATTATTTTTAATAATTTATCTATTCTTTTATTTTTATTTCTTTATTTTTGTGTCTTAACTCAAGTTTGTAATTTTTTTCAACATATATTCATTTTATAAATATTCAATTCTTCTATATATATACAAATATACATGATACATACTTACATATATATGTATTTATTTTATTAGTTATTAGTTTATATATACATATAAATATTTATATATACATATAAATATTTATATATAATATATAATTAATCTCGAAACGGCACATCGAAACATACTGTACCGAAATATTTCGTTCTAGTGCCTTAACCGAAATGGTCACCAAAACAGTATTCAAAACTTTGTTATGGATGCATATTCAGGCTACAACCAGATCCGAACGCACCCAAAGGAGGGGGACTCTATTGTTACCAAGTCATGCCATACGGTTTGAAAAATGCGGGGGCCACCTATTGAATGTTTAAAAAACAGATAGGAAGGTCGATGGAAGTCTATGTAAACGACTTATTAGTGAAAAGCAAGGAGCCCGCCCAACATCAAGCCTACCTAAGGGAGGCATTCACAATCCTATGCCAATATAAAACAAAGTTAAACCCAGTGAAATGTGCGTTTGAGGTCGGGTCAAGGAATTTCTTAGGTTTCATTGTATCCAAGAGGGGAATTGAAGCCTTCCCTGAGAAGATTGAGGCAATCCTAAATATGAAGCCACCAAAAGCCTTAACGACAC
This sequence comes from Carya cathayensis, assembly GCA_011037825.1. Taxonomy (NCBI): domain Eukaryota; kingdom Viridiplantae; phylum Streptophyta; class Magnoliopsida; order Fagales; family Juglandaceae; genus Carya; species Carya cathayensis. The sequence continues at coordinate 420,232 of QGSO01000515.1, read as the reverse complement.
TCAGCGACTGGAGGGAAAGGCAGCCGGCCTGAATAGGTTTGTTTCCAAGTCGACAGACAAATGCCTTCCTTTCTTTCTTTAGGGTATTACGCAAGGTACACCCTTGGAATGAGGAATGCAACGAAGCCTTTGAAAAATTGAAGCAACACTTGGCCAACATGCCACTTTTGAAATAACCAAAAAAAGGTGACATACTCTACACATACTTGGTGGTTTCCCCACATGCCGTTTTGGTTGTAGGTTAAACAAGAAGGAACAATCCAATTGCATGTATACTACTTAAGTTAAGCCTTGAGGGGAGCAGAGGTAAGGTACCCACAAGTGAAGATGCTAGCCTTCGCCCTAGTGACAACAACCAAGAGACTTTGCCCTTATTTTCAAGCTCACAAGATAAGGGTGCTCATAAAAAGCCCACTAGCAAAAGTGTTGCAAAGACCAAACGGCTCAAAAAGGTTAGTAGGGTGGTCGATTGAGTTTAGCGAATTTGATATAGAGTATCTGCCAAGAAAGGAAGTAAAAAGGCTAGCAATGGCATATTTTGTAGCAGAATTTTCAGACTTCCCCCCAGAAAATGTGGTAGCTCCGACAGGGAAGCCATTGGATCTCTTCATAGACAGCTTCTTTTGTCGAGCAGGAGGAGGGATAGATATGCACTTGCTTAGCCCCGAAGATCAGGAACATCATTACATGGCAACCCTTACCTTCAAAATGACCAATAATGAAGCAAAGCACGAGGCACTAGTGGTAGGACTTTTGATAGCCATGGCATGAGGGGCAATTAAGGTGGATGCAAAATTAGATTCACAGGTGGTGGTCAACCAGGTTTTAGGTCTGTATACCACAAAGGGTGAGAAATTAAAAAAGTATTTACCTCGGGTTTGGGAGGCGCATGACCGTTCTAGTATTTCAGCATATCCCAAATCCCACGAGAAAATAACATAGTGGCAAACAAGCTGGCGTGCGTAGCGTCAGGGATAAAGGATGCACCCCTCCAGTGGCAAGTCGAAAAGAGAATCGTAGAAGTTCCAGCCATAGGGACAGAAGTGTGCATGACAGGCTCGAGCGTCCCTGAATGGGCCTGCGATGTGGTCAAGTACCTTAATATAGGCAAACTCCCTGAAGGGAAGAAAGAGGCGAGGAGGATAAGAAGAAAGGCGGCGAGATTCATGCTTATCAATGGGGTCCTCTACAAAAGGGGTTTTCCAACCCCCTTACTTCGGTGTATCTCTCCACAAGAAGCATAGTATACCCTGGCTGAGATACACGAAAAGATATGCGGAAACCACTCTAAGGCGGGAAGGCCTTAGCCAGGAAAGTGGTATGAGCTGGATACTAATGGCCTAACGCACTAAGAGACACCCGGAAGTTCACAAAGAAATGCATCAAGAGCTAGATGTAGGCGCCAGTTCCCCACACCCCCCCTCCCCCCAAAAGAAGCTGACCTCCATGACTACCTCTTGGCCATTCGTCTAATGGGGAGTGGGTCTAGTTGGACCTTTCCCACTGGGAAAAAGGTGTGTAAACTTTATAATTGTGGCAATTGACTACACCAAATGGGCGAAGGTGGAACCATTGGCAACTATAACAAGCAAGGCCATGATGAGATTTTTGTGGAAGAATGTCATCTACCGGTATGGAATTCCACAAAGCATAGTCTCAGACAACGGATACCAATTTGACTCAAACCACTACAGAGAATGGTGTGCAAAGCTGAAAATACAAGTCAAGTACTCATCTTTAAGGCACCCACAAACAAATGGGCAAGCAAAGGCGACAAATAAGGCATTAGCATCAATTCTAAAGAAGAAGCTCATAGAAAAGAAGATCGAGGAGCTACCGAAGGTATTATGGGCCTACAGAACCTTAATAAAGAACCCCCACAGGGGAATTCCCATTCACACTGGTGTATGGTGTAAGGCTGTACCCCGAGTGGAAATGGGGCTGCCACGTTTCTGAACCCTCTATTTCTTGGTGCCCTGAAACAACAAAGCCATGGAAGAATACCTCGACCTTCTGGAAGAGGAAAAAGAGGCGAGCAAGGTCAGAATGATACATGAGAAGAAAAAAGCTGAGCAATACTTTAACAAGAGGATGAAGCCCAAGACATTCAAAATAGAAGACTTGGTCCTAAAGGAAAGTGGAGTTACCACCAAAGAAGAAGGCAAGTTGGGATCTCGTTGGGAAGGACTATATGTGGTAGTAGCTAACAATAGGCCAAGATCCTATACCCTAAAGAACAGCCAAGGCAAAGAGTTACCACATCCTTAGAAGGCAGAGCATTTGAAGAAATTTTACCCGTGACGGCATTTTACCCTTTATTCTTACATCCTTATATTTCCTGCAAAGTGTTTCTTTATTATTAGAACTCCTTCGTTATCTCTACATGATTGTTATTTCTCTCTTATTATGAATAAAGTGCTCTTTTCATCTCCATTCTCTCCTAAAGAGACTATGTTGTGACTAGCTACAACCTTTAAATACCAATGACGAGCCGAGACGACTCGCGATGCCATGAAAAAAGGGTGCAAAGGTCATCAGACTACGCCACCTTTAAATACCAATGACGAGCCTAGATGACTCGCGGTGCCATAAAAAAAGGCACGGAGGTCACACCACCCTTAAACACCAATGACAAGCCTAAACGACTAGCAGTACCATGAAAAATGGCTCGAAGGTCATTAGACCACGCCACCCTTAAACACCAATAATGAGCCTAAACAACTTATGGTGCCCTATAAAAAGAGTGCGGAGGTCCTTAGACCACGCTACCCTTAAACAAGCCTAAACAACTCGTGGCACACCATGCAAAGGGCGTAGAGGCCAACAGACTACCCTGCCTTTATAAAGAAAAGGGAGCATGAAGGCCAACACTATGCAAAAGGTGCAGAAGCCAACAAACTACCTCACCTTTACAAAGAAAAGCTTTATAAAGAAAAGGGGGTGCGAAGGCCAATGCGACTTTGCAAACCCAATTCCTCACCAACAACAGAAAATAGTACAAAGGAAACAAAAGGGAGCAATTTCATCACCCCAAAGGTCGCCCAACAACAAGAAAACATAAGGAAAAAACAAGGTCGCCCAATAGTAAGAAAATATAAGGAAAAAAGAAAAGTGGTCAATCACAAAAGGAAAAGCACAATCCAATCCATATACAATTGTGCAAAACCAAAACAGATGTCCATAGGCGTTACAAAATGCTTATTACAAAATGAAACTCAAGCATTTGCACCTCCAGAAGGCAAGGAAGGAGGAGGAATATTCGTAAAGGCGTCAGCATTTCTATTTGACCAAATCTATAGGCAAAACAGCGAAAAGCTACGTCAGGCTTGAACAGGTTCAAATCAAGGTGCGTTAAGTCGACAGAAGGATCGGTAATCAGGTGGGACCTGAGCCTTAGTATGCCAGTACCATAGTCGTAAGCAAATGCACTATCTCTGGTCGTGGGGGTAGAAGCCAACTGGGAGCATAGGTGAGTAATTTCGTCCTTCTTCTCATTCAGGTGAGTGTCATTCGCCACGATGGCCAAGTGCAGATACCTTTGCTCCTCATCAAAATCCACTTGACTCTTTTTGTATTGTTCGTGCCTTTGTTGTAGCTCTGCTAATGAGCCCCGAGTCTTGGAGATGTCAACTTCAGCCAGTTGCCATTTCTCCAAGAAAGCCGCTAGCTCTTATGCAATCTCACGGCTAAGATCTTGAGAACTGACCAACTCTTAGCCAATAGAGTCTGGCTCCCCCTTAAAGGATAGAAGATCAGAGTTGAGGCGACTTCGCTCAAACTCAAAATCCCTTTGAACAAATGAGAGTTAAGCCCTAACGGAGTCCCACTTCGACTCCAGCAGCCTTAAGGAAAAATTATCTGTGACCTTTGCCTCCTAGGCTTGATGAAGTTTTTCATGAAGGTGAACGACTTTGTCTTAAAGGATTTCTAGGTCTCCTTGTAAAGCATAGGAACAACCACCAGCTTGCACCAACCGCACCTCCATCTCTGCCCTTTCAGCCTTCCACCTCTCAAATTCTGCCCTGGCAAAGAAGCAGAGCTTACGCCTCTCCAGAACTTCCTCCTCTAAAGCAGCCCGGTCCACCATGATCCAGGCTGCTAAGTCAATGACACCTTGCAAAAGACAAACGTAAAACAGAATAAGCAACCAGCATACACACAAGTAGGAAAAAGGGAAAGCCATAGCCGACAAAATTTACCCCTAAAAGAAAGGTCCTCAGTCGGCCAGCCATTATGGTAGTGGCTTCGGCTTGGGCATTGGAAGAAGAAGAGGAAGCGCCGCCCTAAACCTCCCTGGGATCACGGCCACCGTCAAGCAAATGGGGCCTAAGAGCACAGTAGCTGAGTTAGCTCCTCCTCAAAGGGACTACCAAGATTTCCCAATGAACATGCAGTGCTAGTGTAGGCCAGGTCCACTTCAATCAAGTGGGCACCTTTACCCATGAGGCCGCCCAAAGGAATAGCCCCTCCAAGAGAAAGGACCCAGTCTTCCCACACATATGAGCCTTCATGCCACCAGTGGGATCCAAATTAAGGGCAACAACAACGTCATCAACGTCAGCACTCAACTCGTCATCCCTTACCAGGTTCTCAGGAACAGGGAACTCGAAGACAAGGTTGGACGCCAAGATAGGCGTTTATTGAGGAATTGCGAACTCAAATGTGGCCGCCAAGTCAGAGAGGGCTTGACTTGCCAAACCTTCAGCATCACCAAGGCCAAGGAAAGTTAAACGTGCAAGTGATGTATTGAACGTAGAAGGTGGAGTGCTAAAGGAAGTAGCAAGAAAAGAGGCTTTTGAAGCTTTTGAAGAACTATCAACTTCCTTCTCGAAAACTTTCTTCTTTTTAGCAGGTGAAGAGGCGTCCTGGGAGTGAGTACGTTTATTCAAGGCTTTCAAAGCTTGGCCTAAGGGAGGGGGCGGCACCACAGCCTAAAAAAAATAGACATCCAGAAATGGTCTATATGGGCAGGAGTTAATAGGAAGTCAGTCCAGAGATTATCTGGGTGGCTTTCTGCCCAGGCACGGACCATTTTGATTCAGGTTAGTTCCCATTCGGATAGGAGTTCCATCCCTGCCCATAACCCTTTCTCCTCAGGAGTTTTGCCTCAATTAGCCCTAATGGGAAAATCCCATTAAGGAGTCTTCGAACTTGGAAAATCCCAGTCCTTACCATTAGTTAAGAAGAGTTTTGATGTCCACTTCTTAGCATTTGAGTGACGAGATTCGAACCGAGACAATGTATGTCCTTTATCTTTTTTATGAAAGCTCATAATGTTACCCTTAGTAGAGGGTTGCAGGTGATAAAAAGACAAGAATTCTTAGGTAGTTAGGTCAGGGTATACCTCCCAAAGGGGCTTGAGAGCCATGCAGAACACAATACAAGCGCAGAGGAAAGACCTCAGCGTGAAGGGATGAAGTTGAGTAGGGGCAAGTCGAAGGAAATCCAGAATTTCGTGTGGGGGGCAACAAAATGTAAGCCTCAGCCAAGGGCACAAACAGTTAGGACAACCTTGCCACTGAAACCCTTTTTGTTTACACACCCGTGAGCAGGAATCTCCAAGAAAGCAATGTCTAGGATGCAAAAATCCTATCGCATAGTTTTTAGGTCCCGAGGCATAAGAGTAGAATGCCACCCAGACCCTTCATAAGTTGGAACATCCAGAACATGGGAAGTTTGCGCGTCAGTGAGACGAGCATAAATATTGTGTTTGGCCATCAAGAATTAGGAGGAGAGTAGGATGAGAAACGAAGAGATTGCAAGGGAAGGCAAGAAACCACAAGAGAGAGAGAAGCACCAGGAAAGAGGAAGTAACTGAAAAGAAAGATGGAGAAGATAGTAGTGTGCAAACCGAGTGGGGAATAAGAGGGGCCATCTGCTTTAGCATCATGACCTGACAACAGAATGCGACGGAATGGGAACGGTTGCATGTTACACAATAACTGCCGCCACGTCATGAGCAATCAAACCCTCTTTTCTTGATTCTTGAAAGTTGAAAATGGTGGATAAAATACTTAATAGACTAGCAGGGTGGCCCATTAACTCTAATGATGTGACGCCCCCAACTCCCACATACAGCCACGTGGAAATCGAGATGTCGGGATGATGACAACACGGTCACATATCCCATCGCCAAGTGCCCAAAGTGTGTGCACATGCAATAAGTGTACAAATAAAAACACGCGGCGGATAGATAAGTCATAAAACTAGGTACAAGAATTTTTGTTTAATTACAAACCAGTTTAAAACAAGCGTAAATAAAACATTAAATGTTTAACATCGTCTCAAATCCAAATACATACTAATAAAAACAACGACAAATATAATATATAAAAGCCATCCAAGCTACTCCTCCGGCGGAGCCGCCTCCTCAGGCTCAGCCTCCTCCTCCTCTAAATCTGCATCAAAATCTACGGTACCAAAAATGGTGCCACAGGTAAGTAAAATCCCAAACGACGCAAGATAAAAATATATTACAACCAAAACAATATGCATGAAGTATGCTCAATGCACATGTCCCAAAAACCATATTTTTTCCATGCACACCAAAATCTCATTTTGGCCCAAAAACATTTTCCTTTAAAACCAGTCATCGTCATTATCCTAGATAATGGCCCAAATCAATAAACCACCATTTTCCCAGAAAATGGATCACAAAGCCTCAACACATCCTTGTCATTTTCCCAGAAAATGGCCCGTATCCGAAAACCATAAAACCAATCCAATTATGCATGCACCATGATCTCCCCTAGGGATCATCCGCACACTCTGGCTCTGTGCCACACCGCAGGTAACGACTACGCATGTGACACCTAAACGAGCGATGCCCAGACTCGCGCCCAGCGCGTACCTGGCCAGGCCATCCTCTAATCCCTGCCAGCCAAGGGACCACGGAGTCGACATGACAGCGTTACCGTATCGTGCGATTCGGTCATCGCCCAGCGACAACTCAGGGGATGTCACTCAGTTTTATCCGCTCCCGAGTGACCAGAGGAGCTCCACCGAGATAATGTCCCATCCCGGCTTGGGGTCGTGATACGCACACACCCGAAAATCCATTTACACGTGTAACACCATTTTCAATAAAAACACATGAATATGCATGCACAATGCCATACAATTAAAATCACACGAATTAACCAACATATCCCAAATATCCATAACAACCAACAAACAACTCATTCCTCAATTCCAATCGATCCCCGACTCCTCGGACTCAGTCCGGAATAACCAACCATATCACAAATAATTATTGTAAAGGCAATAATACATTTAAATCTAAAACGAAGTTTGGAAAATACTTACAACGCTATATATTATTTTTTGAAGGATCAGCACGCAGCAAACGGTGAAGGAAAAGCAACGTAACAGTGAAATTTCACTGTGGCCGTGGGTTGTAAAATACCCACTTTTGAACGGGGACAAACCAAAGCTCGGGATTGATAGGGAATGACCTAGAGATGTTTATGAAGCTAAGGGAAGTGGTGTTTGGCCGTGGGTGGCGGTGGAAATGGTCATGGAAGGCCAAAAAGGGGCTGAACGGAGATGAGTTCATGGGAGCTGCTCCGGCAACGGATCGGGGCTGAAATTAGGTGGGTTAGGTAGGCAAGAGGTAGAGGAAGAAGCTGTGAAGAGGTGGTGGCCGGAGGTGGTGCGACGGCGCCAGAATCAGCAAGAATCCGTGCGGAAAGAAAGGCCTCTAGGTGGCTAACGGCTGGCTGGATGGAAGAGATATTTGGTGGAGGTGTTCACCGGCCGGAGGGGGTTCAATCGCCGGTGGCTGTGTCGGCCATGCCGGCCGGACGACAATGGATCGGGGTGGCTGGGCTGAACAGCGAAGTAGAGGAGAGAGAGAAAGAAGAAACGCACGGGCTGAGGCTCGGGGAAGAAAAGAAGAAGAAGGAAAAAAAACAGAAAGAAAAGAATGAAGAAGGAAAAAGAGAAAAGAAAATATAGAGGAAAAGAAATGAGGTCCAATCCTCACTTCTGGAGTCCAACAACTGATCCAACGAAAATAAGTTTAAAAGCAATAAAACTAAGGAAATATCTTAAACACAACGTAAAGTTAAGATATAATAAATAACTAGTAAAAATTAACTATTTAATTTTAAATCCAAAGACAAGCTAAAATAAATTAAACAGCAATTTAAACTCAACTTCAATTAAAATCCAATTAAAATCTGATAATTTAAAATAAAAGAACTATTATATTATTTAAATTAAAATATTCCTTCAGTGAAAATACATGTAAAAACGGGGTGTCACAAATGAACAGGCTAGTGGGGTAGTTGAAAAGCCCAAGAATTCGGTCCGAGTCACTTGCAGTATGAAAAATGAAATTATATCTTGGGAATAAATCAGCACAGTAGTAAAGATGGATTCAGTAGAATAAGAATTTCTCACGCGTACGAGCGAAGAGAATTAGTGGGATAACTGGAGGATCCATTAGTACTTTGGCCCAATTATGAATTATAGTAATGAGCATGGCCTAAACTGGAGGCTAAAGGCCCACGAAAGCCTAATATTCTGTTGGCTAATAAAGCGGATAAGCACTAATATGGCCAACAGATTACTCCTACTATCTAGGGGTAGGATGAATATATAGATAAGCATTATGTGAAAGTAATCTAGTCATAGCACCAATCCAATATTTCTCCACACCTATATATATGGATACCAGGTAACTCTAAAATACATTTGATAATATAGTTAAGTTATTATATATTATTCTTTGCTGACTTAGGCATCAGAGAGATTGCAGGCATCCAGCACTGTCAACCTTTGGTTTGTAGATTAGTGATTATGTTCAGTAGTGGGACACGTCTTTTACATATTTAATAGTAGACTTCATTCCTTTTCAAAGAATAATGTTAGGCTTCCCTCTATTTTTAATTTTTTAATTTTTTTTACTTCGTAATTAAGGAAGTGTTTTTTTAATAATGTTGTATTTTTTTTTTAAAAAAAAATAGAAAGTGTTAAACAATACATATAAGAAAAAGCAAAAAAAAAAAAAAAAACAAATTGTTCTAGCGGTAGCCCCTAGCGGTGGGAGTAGTATTATCCATTTTGAAAAACGATTATACGATGTTTGAGCACTCTACAATTTTATACTATTTACTATTTTATTATTAATTTTTAATTATTTTTTCACTATTATTCATAGAATATTTGAAATTATCTCACTATCTAAATGCAACCAGCATGTCAACAATCTATGTTCCCATCGCTAGAAATTTCCACATTACAAGATAAATTTACCACACTTGTTTTTACGAAGGTAGTATAAATAGGATTTTGATTTTTGAGGGACTTATGGGTCTCCGGCAAAAAGGAAGATGGTAAAAATAACTTTTATCAGTTGTAGTTGACTCTATGATATGACCAATAGAAATAGGAGGTGTCCCCTCCAATTTGAGGGTGTAAAATTCACTTTCACACCAGATCCGGTTTTAAGTTTTTTCTTATATATTTTATGCCTTTATCCTGCCAATGCAGGTTTCCTTCGTGCTGACAAGGCACCATCTAAACTCGAGTTTGGCTCGACTCCTTTATTAAATGAATGGTCTGTAAAATAAAAATTATGAAACAATTCGTATAAAACTTGGATCGACCTGTATTAGCTCATATAAATTTGAATGAATTCGCACTTATTATTTTTTATAATGTAAATATTTAAAACATTTGAAGAGGATAGAAAAAATAATGCTCCTAATACTATAAATATTACTTGAAATTTTATGAAAATAATTATATCTATATACGTATACATAAGCTTTATAAAATATTAGCAAAAGTTCAAATGTCTGTCAAATTTTTTAGATAAAATAATAAAATACAATACAAATAATAGCAACTCTTGACCAAATCCAAACTCGGTCAAATATTAAATAAGTTGTTGAGGACATATAAATTTTAACTCGAACTTGACTTGTATTTAACTTTTTTCAAATTTTAAAATAATAATAATATTAAAAAATAATATTCTAACAAGATTTTATTAAATTTTCATCTAAAATCGTCTCATCTCATCTCGCTATCTAAGCAACCCCTAAATGTTAAGATATGCAAAAAATTCAAGTTATCTAGTTGTCACTCTTAAGAGACCAATGTAGTGAAGGGATTCAAACTCAATCAATAAATAAGAGTAAATAACTTTCTGCCTGAACCTTTTGAAGATCAAATGGTTATAAACTTTATAAGAACTTGACTGTTGTGATTAAGCAAAGGACAAATCAAAGTCGGAAAGCTGTATGGTATTAGTCTTGTAGATTTGAGAGGTGGGTGGAAACTTTCTTTTGAACCCTTTTGCTTTGTGCAAGATTGTTTTGTGTTCCATTTCTTTGTTATTCAGCTAACATACAATAAGGAACCCGGATTTTTTTAAGTATCTTCTTTATCTTTTCGGCATCTTTTAAGGCATGTAATTCGAGGGCCATGCCGCACTAAGATAAGCATATTCCAGCCTTGATTAGTGGAGATGTTCCCTAGCATGTCCATTGGAAAATCTTAAAGGTAAGAATATTTGAAACAAGTTTCACAATAATGCGAATCAAGATATCCTCAAGTTATTGTTAAAGAGTCTCAAATATGAATGAGACAATCACATAAAGTAAAATCATATAGTATTTTATTGAACATCAACACATGTTGCATGACCAACTTCACTTGCTTACCTCTCTCCCACTACGAGATTTTAGGAAAGATTTGGATTAAAAAGGATTTTAGGAAAGATTTGGATTAAAAAAACCTTCTAACGCATCTCATCTCATCTCATTAAATTATTACAATTTTTTTAAATTCTTACACAAAATACAATAAATAAATCAATTTTTCAAATTTCAAAATAAAAATAATATTTTAATATTATTTTATTCAACTTTCATCTTAATTCATCTCATTTTAAGAAATTAAGAAATCTTTTTCCCTATTAAAATTTGATGGCTTTGATGCATTATCATTCTTTTCTTTTCTTTTTATAAAAGAAAGACTATTAAAGGGGGAAAAGAAAGAAGAAAAGGAAAGGGCTGGCACGGGCAGCGTGAATAAGACAAATAGAAATAAGATTTTGGTGAAAAAAAAGTTATTCCCCGAGTGTTGCTTTTGCCAGTCAAAATTCGGATGCCTTTCAGCAGTGCATCTTTGCTAAAGGCATCCGGACAAGGAAAGTTTCAACAAAAACGTTTTTTGAGTCAAAGATGACTGAACATGGACACGTGAAAGTAGGCAGAAGGAGGTCCACAATAAAACAAGCCCACGCCCAAACCCCTTTCATTTATTTTAACAGCAACATGAAGAGATTGACTTCTGCTGTTGTGTTTATGGAAAACCACTGTACCAACAGCCACCAAGGTCTATATGTTCTTAGAAGTCATATCATACGAGCATCAACAAATGGAAGAGAAATTTTAAAATGACTGAAGCCTTGATCTAAACATGAAAGTGACTCTGATTCATAGGTCATGCTTTTATTCATCGAGTATTCAGTACCTTTCAGTTACCCTAACACACACAGCTTATTGTCATGGAATGGAGTTTGCAATCTGTCAAGTGCCACAGTAGTGGTCTGTATTACAACTTTCTTCTGCAGTCATCTGCTTGTCGCTAAAGAGCATCTCAAACTTTTGTAGTTTACCCCATGAAGTTAGACTTGCATCCTACTAGCCTGTAGCTCAGGTCTGTCCACTTGCTCCAACTTGAGACCAGACCATGTTGCTGGCTACCTCAGGGTGTGGTCGATTGAGCTTTGGACTGCATTAGAAAAACATGAACACACATCAGCTTAAAAATAAAATAAATAGCAATAATCCTCCGAAGAATAAAATTTTAAAAGCTTTCAAGAAATATTAGGTTTTAGCAGTTTTTGACTCTGGATATAAAATAACTCATCTGCGCCTTGATATTGATTAATTTGTGACATGAGATTTCTTAAAGGAATATTAAACAATGTTATCCCTCTTTACCCAGGAAAGCATGTCCCTCATTTCAGGTAAAACTGGCTTAATTCACAAGGCTATTGTTCGTTCCCCAACTACCTTCTAAATTTCAGAAGCAAGCCATGCAATTACTCCTTTTTTTAATATGTAACTTTGAAATTGCCCTTCACAAGCTAGAAATCAGAATGATAAAGTGTGATAATCTAGGATGAGGAAAAAAGCATCATAGATCAAGTCCCTCACCTCAGCTGTAAGAAAGGAAGTGTGGAAGAACTTTATATGGGTTCAGTATCCCATTTGGGTCCATCAGCTTCTTGATGGAAGCCATTAGTTGCACCTGTCCAAACAGATTCTTCTTTCACACATCTCTATAAAGTGACTGGACATTACACGTGTTAAAAGAAGACGATCATCTTAGATGTTTAGCTTTTCACAAAATGCTCACACTTTCGCGTGATTTGCTGTAGAAAATCTTATTAGCTTTCATCAGTCCCAAGCCATGCTCTGCACTAATACTCCCACGGTGCTTAGATGTCCATTCATAGACAAAGGGCTCAATTTGAGCTAAAATCTGCAATTTACTGACTATATCAATATTAAACCGTAAGCAACCTTTGGGAGTATGCTGAAGGAAATTACCATATCGTCATTTTTTTTTTTATAAGTAAAATTACCATATCGTCATACTGTGGAGTTGAAATATTAAGATGCAAATTTCCATCTCCAAGGTGACCATATCCAATTACTTTAGATGAATCACCTAAAAGTAAAATGACAATAAATATATTAAGAAACTGGAGTTTTAGACTAATAATACGTACCTGTTCTGTGACATGAAAGGTCATGATACCACCGACATAAACAATTTTTTATTCTAAAGAAATAGTAGAGCTTTTGCCGGAATATATGTTGACAAATTAGAAACTGGTCACACTTAAACAAGTTAAGGGCACGTACAATGTATGTTTCCACTATTCAAATTAATATTTTGACCAGAAACCCTGAAGGTCCACATTCACACCCTATCTTACCCAATCACTGAAGGGGGGATACACATCTTGCCACCGAAACAAGAAAGAAAACAATATCTCAAAACTCGGGCAGACATTAAAAAGTTGTCTTACCAAGCCTTATTCGCATTTCCTCAACAAGATTGTACATCTTTTCTACAGGTAATGATAAATCATATTTGTAAACAGCTCCTGCTTTCATGAGTGCCTCTGCTACACCCTACAATCATTAGGAAAAAAATCCCACTGAGCACATTGTTATAACATCTTAAGAAGACAATTACGTTAAATGTGCTTCCAAAAGATATCTAGGACAGTGTGAACATAAGGTAATGTATAAAGAAAGTCGATGAACATAAAAAAAATAATGTTCACCTCACGTATACGCCAAAATGATGAAGCTTGGTTTATGTCTTGTGCAAGAACACCATCGGAAATCAAACCACCTTCCATGGAGCGAAGTAGGAAAGCTTCAAGCTTTTCTCTGGATATGTTTAAATAAAAGTATAGGATCTTGGAAAGATGAAGATGCCACCACTTCCCCCAAAAAAAGGGAACATGTGAACAATTTTGTGAAGACATTTAAGAATCAAATTACATTCTAAAAATATAACCATGCATAAATTAGATATCACAAGCCAAGGATGCTATTGGCATCCTTAAAGCAACCAACTGAAAATCAGATCATATGGTAAAAAGTGTAAACAGCTGTTAAAAAGTAATGAGGAACTTGTTAGGTTGAGAATCTGTAACTTGATTTAAGCATATGATGAGGTTTGTGTTGGAGAATTCCACGTTGAAATCCCTGCAACTTCATCTGAGGTAATTTTTCATGAAAATTATGAAAAACAGAATCACTTCCACTTTCTCCTAAGGTCTGCAGTTAGAAACCGCATTTCACACAAGCTTTCAGTAAGTTTTATGTCAAAAATGAGGAGTCACAACCAGAGTTGGAACAGAAATTACACAGGGTCTAGATGTGATTCAGTTTGTGAACCTTTCTAGAATTCCACAATATCGTTCAATTGCTTCGGTAATAAAATAAATTGACCTATTTCTTGTTCTTTTCCAGTGCACTCGCTTTATATATTGATACAGGAGGGTAGCAACTGTTTATTAAAAATACCGGACTCTGCTAAGTGGTTACACAATGCACAGAGTCAGATACCTGCCCAGTGCTGGAAGTTAGGAACGAGAAATGCTAAATGACCAGCAATTGTATTAGCAAATCAATGGGGGCCAATAAGAACTAAAGTTCAAGACAACTTTCTTTTCTCTTGCCCTCATTGAGAGAGAGAGAGAGAGAGAGATTATTTTTTGTACGAATAAAAGCAATTAACAATCAAAAACAGGCAAGGACCATACTTGTCATAAGATTCATCACTGCCAGTTGTCTCAATCAGAACATAAAAGTTGTGCATTGAGGGAGGTAATGGATTTCTAACACCTTCCAAATGATTCAGAACCTGTTACATAAAATACAATGAGTACGCCTCAAAGTATGCAATGATAAAACAGAAAATGCCACCCATTTTTTCTTCAAATATACAAGAAATTCCTCAGGACCATTTTCTTGATGTGAAAATAATTTTTTTTATTGGTAAATAATAATTTTATTGATGATAGAAAATAGGCATAGCCAAGTAAATGGGGTGAATACAAGAGCAACACCTACCTAGTAGGCTAGGGATGCAAAGAAGTCATGAATATTCATGCCATTGAAGTCTATTACAATCCACCAATGAAATAAAGTATTAAAGCAAAAAACTCTAAGCTTGTTCATTGACCACTCGCGAAATTAATAAAGAATTTATTAAAAGAATTTGTCAATTTACAGTTGATAATTATAAAGCTGTTACCTCCGAATTTCACATATTACAATACTGCACATATGAATCAAGTTCTAACCTTGCCTACCAAAATGAAGAACGATTTCATCAACTACAAGTAGAATAAATAAGAACACAAATAAACCCACAAAATTTGAAAACTCTAATTATAAACGGTCACATATACAACAAACATTCATAAAAGTATACACTGAAATTGACCATTAAAATTACATTTGTAGAAACCTTTTTTTGATAAGTAATAAACTTTATTGAACAAATGCAACTAGGAAAAGCCCATGTACGTAGTATACAAAAGAGACACCTAATTACACATACGTAGAAACTATAGATAAGCGAAAAAAGATCTCATCAATTACACCAATTCCAGAATGATTACCAGATCCAGTGACTCATTATCCAAAAATTCAAATGCAGATAAAACCTCCCCAAGTCTCCTCTTTGCTTCCAGTAGAAGTTTCTGACAAACAGTTAAGGCAAAAGGTCAAAATCTAGATTTTCCTAGCTAAACCTTGATCATTCAAGAAAACATAAATGAGAGAGATCAATATAACTACTAAACTACAGGAAATCCATTGGTGTAATGTGATACCCCATTCTAATAAGTGATAAGGGTAGGTGGTGTAGGGGATCTCACATTTGCTAGGGAGGGAGAAATTCTTGCTCTTTCTAATATTCCAATGGGGCTCCAATTGTATCATTGACTAGTCCTTTTGGAGTATAAGCCATGTGACTTGGGCCTTCCATTGAGGCATTACATGCAAAGCTCTAGGCCCCAAAATGGTTATAAGCAAAATTTAAGTGAACACTGAACACCATTTTTCTTTTTTTATTCTTTTGGGAGCAACTTGAGCATACCAGTAGAAGTTCAGGTATGCTGTGTCATAAATTACTACTTTTCAAATTCAACATTATGTGAGAATGAATTCATTTTCTTTCTCTTTCTGATGGAGGTAACGCTAAGGAGAAGTTCATAGTTTCGGATTTATATAACCAGGATCTATTTGATTTAACCTTATCTAATAATCTTCTTGCCCTGCATGAATAGAAGGTTACTTTTCTTAATCTCAGGATTCTGTTCTTCTCCAGATTATAAGGTCACCACACTAGTTTCAGTATGTTCTACTGAGCACACACACACACACACAGAGAATAAAATTGTAATATTGTGTGTGATGCATTTTGGCACATAATTTTCCGAAATACCATTTACAGCATCAAACTTATGTTTCAAGTATTGTGCTGAAATAGGTCATACCTGGCAGCTGGAATAGTCTTTACATGCAAGAAAAGCGAGATTCACTGAAGATAGTTTTGGAGGAGTAAGAATGGAAACCTTGGTTATAATTCCCAAGGATCCTTCACTTCCTACAATGATAATAGCAAACGTCCAAGCACTTGCATCATACAATCAAAGCTATAGTTCTTTATATTAAAGGTATCAACGCAGTTTAAAGTGTTTAATACATACCTATAAATAAATGCTTCAAATCATACCCTGTATTATCTTTCCTTAGAGTCCCAAGCATGTCAAGCACATCACCATTTGCTAAAACTACTTCAATACCTGTAAAAAATGTGTAAAATATGATTAAGAAAGATTTAATACATTCATCCTATGTTTTAATTGATAACTAGCCACATGCATATTAAATGAAAAAATATAGGATGAATTAATTGATAACCAGCCACTTGCATATTTAATGAAATACATATACATATATGGACTTTGAAGCATACAATATTACACTTTGTGTAAAAGTTTAACAGGCAATTAGCCTCACCAAGTACATTTCCATGAAGAGATCCATAACGGACAAGACGCAAACCACCAGCATTAGTTGAAACATTTCCACCAATCTGGCAGCTTCCTTTTGCACCCAAGTCCAGTGGCATAACAAATCTGAATGGAAGCATGAGCTACTTAAATACGAAAAGAGCAAACATGCCAAATTCCCATTTTGTATAAAGTAAATTGGCAAAGAGCCATGACACAAACCAACAATTCAACAATGTGACACAATTATACATGCAGTACTGCCCTTAAAACTATGGTTCTATGAAATTTGAACCTTTTATTTTTGTAACCGAAACAAATTACATATCTCATGAGGAAAGGAAACTGATGGTTTAACAGAAAATTACCCCTGGTTGTCCAGAAAAGAAATCAGGTTTTCCAAGATGCACCCTGCTTCACATACCAATATACCACTGACCTGAAAAGGTGCAAAGGACAATCTATCATTCATTAATCACTCACACAAATTGAGTGAGAAAGAGGGCTTTCTCCCACCCCCTCTCCAAAAAAATCTAAATGACCCAAAAAATGCATCTAAAACTAAAATAATTACTGGGTCATTAAGAACTGGATGGTTAAATCAGTCGGCTTTTAAATCCCTAGCTTTAGGATTTCCAAATTTCATTCAAGGAGAATAAGCTATAACAGTAAGACAAGGTCCAGCTGTTGGAGAGAAAGGCGAGCAATTATTGTGCCTACTGCTATCTCTTAAGAACTGAAGAATAGAGAGGGCCAAAATCAATTTAATAACACAACTCAATGAACATATAATTAGGAGAAATCCCTCAAAACAAGGACACTGTAATGTTCTGAAATATCTACCTCGTCAAAAGATACAACGTTATTCATTGAAGCCATATTAATAATCACCTGTACAAGTGTCGCAGAAAAAGCTATTCAGTCAGATAATGAATGGGAATGGAGATAATAAAGGTAATAGGCATAACCTCAATCTCTACCGGCAGTGAAATTACAGGCATGTTTGGACACTGAGAATTCTCAAAACTTCTCGTAATTTCATTCCCAAACATCACTAAAACATAAAACACTTTTCAATTTCAAATTTTCAATTTTTTCATCTAATCATTATTCAAACAAGAAAATCAATTCAACTTTTATAAACTTCAACAAAAATTCTATTCAAACTATTTTTTAACTTTATAAAAATTGTATTCAACTTTTTCTCTCCCCATTCCCAAAACCCAATAAACCATCTTCACTCTTAACTATTTCACTCCTATTCACAAAATTATGATACTCCAAGTGTCCAAACCTGCCCAAGAAACCAATAATTGAAACCGAATACATTACTTCATCAAAAACAGGAACACTTCCGCCTACAAGGCCAGTATTTCCACCCTGGGGTACAACAGCCAAGCTTCTGGAATTACAGTATTTAAGAACCCGAGAGACCTGCAACAGGAAAATGAAATAATATAACAAACGAAATGGAAGAACCTCTTATTTTGATAACTTATTCTCCAATAAATTTATCTCATATTGGAGTAAACACGCGAGGCTGGTTAAGTATGCATATTAATAATCAGTCATAACAAATGCGAGTGATTGATACATCTGCATCAAACTCATACGCTTTAACTTTTTGTGGATTAAGATGGTAAAACCTCTGTGTTCAGGTCCCCGTGACCTTGAAATTGAAATGTATTGTTCGAGCCAATAGTTTTGGCCAAAATAGAGTGTTTTGTGACTCATTAAACTTAAATTTCTTTTTTTTTTTTTTTCACTTAAAAGTCATTTTTCAAAAGCATTGAACAAAAAATTAATAAGCGTTGCAAAGACAAAGAAAGAAGAACCTCCTCAGTGCTCCTCGGTTGTAGTAGAAGCTTACTGGACCCGTTGTACTTCCGCATCCAGTCCGTGTTTGCAGAAAGAAGCCAGTCCTCATCCTGAATGACATTTTTCTCGCCTAATACGCCCTTAAAATAGCTTATATCATCGGAATTCAAAGTCGAAAATGATGGGTTCCTCTGAATCGTTGCCGCCAATGAACCAAAGCGTCTATTCTGGATTCTGATAATCTTTCCAAGGCCGGTCCCCGCAGTAGGACCCCAAAGAGTTCCTCCGAATCTCCCCTTTTGATCCGAAATATATGGGCACCAATAACAAACGCCTGTTTTAAAACCCGGACAAAGATATAGCACTCGAAACAAAAATGGCGTCATATAATTGGATAAACGAAGGGAGAATTGTGAGAAAGAACGTTACCCGAGGAAGAGCGACGTAGTGGATGCTCGGCGGAAGTTGGATTCGATCGAGGACCAAGGAGGAACTTCGATGATGAGTAATGAAGGAGACGACGCGCAGCTTTCAACCTCTCCATTGCCAATTCGTTTGGCTTCCAGGTGGAGGTCGCAGCAATTTCAGGTTATTGTAGGACACGCGGACCATAACGCACTTTTACTCGGACGTGCCATTCTTTAACTACAAGTCGTCGAGAGTTTTCGACATTTTTTATTTTTTTTTTATAATTGATATCAGGTGTTAAGGATCAACTCGAGACTAGATTTAAAAATTATTTACACTAAAAAGGATTAAATTATTTACACTAAAAACGATTTGAAGATTAAACGTAAGGGAAGCGTATCCTCAAGTTCTTGGGGTTGTTTTCCTGATTTTAAAAGAAATCAATTTTAGAAATGAAAATGCTATACACCAATTTTTTTTTTTTTTATCAGAAATGTTTGATGAAAATTTATTTGATCAAAATTTTAAAATATCATTTTCTCGGATGATCGGAAAATAGACCCTCCGATTCTTGGATTTTGTACCACCTAGCAAGGTTGTGATGCATTTAGAGGGAATCTCACCCTCCACACACTGTATAAGAGACCTCTTTCTCTTTCACTTTCACCGTTATTTTTGTGGACGGAAATGGTCATTGAGCCTCAAAATATTAAAAAATAATGAAAAAATATACTTATATTTTTCACATATCACACATCATATATAATTTTTTATTTTTTTATTTTATTTTATCAAATGTATGGTATATTAATAATAAATAAAAAAATTCAATTAGTTAAGGACGAATAAAATTAAAAAATTAAAAAAAAATATGGTATAGTATGTGGTGTGTGTGGATTATAAATAACAAAACTCTAAAAAAAATTATTGATTTATAAAATGTAAACTTATTAATTGATGTGATCTGTCAAATTATAAAATTATTTTATTATACACTGTAGATATGATGTCTCGAATAAAAAATGAGCAATGTTATTTATAAAATCTCTTTAAAAATCTTAACACTCCTCAATTGCTATTTATTATTCTTTATGTCATCATTCTCTTATTATTCTCTAATATGATATTAAATAATTAGAAAAATGTCTATCATTTATTATATATCATCTAATTATTTATTTTCTAATAAGAAGATAATAATTAAGAGAATGATGAATACAATTTATCTTCTCAATTATAAATATGTCCAATTTTTTTTTCTCAGCTCAAATTTTAAATGCAGAAAGGTATGTCTTTGCACTTCGGGCTTATTAAGACGGCCTCGGGCCTAATCCTTGTTCGGGGGATCCAATACAAATACCAGGCAGGCCTGGCTCACGATCTGGTTAATTTCCTATCCAATACCAAGTTTCACCTTCTGCCTTGCACAGGAACACCGTGAGTGTGTCTCTCTTCAATGGCGTCGACGCTCAGTTCGTTATCCTCGGTTCTCGGCCAACCTCAGTGCGGGCTCCGCCTCAAGAAGCTCCACAGTAGATGCCGATTAAGCCTCGGTTTTCTCTCCCCACTAAAGCCCCAGGCTTCCGTCGGGAGCTGCTTCCACCACTGCGTGCCACTGCCACTTAAAACGACATTTCCTTTCGGACCCTCTTCCAGAAGCTTCTCGCAAAAAAATATCTGTCTTCCTGAAGGCCCATTCCTGCAACACTTCATTGCTCAAGCTGCTCTCACTGCCTCCTCCGAAGCCCAGCCTGAGTAATTTTTCCCACTCACATACTATAATCAAGTGTTTGACATATTCTTCAATTATTGAGCGTTGTTAAAGATATTGATTCTAGACTTCTAGTGCTTTACAATGGGAATTGATTGTATTGTTACATAGTCACATGAATTATGTTTTGCCAAAGCATTTCTTTAGTGGCTGCTGTCTTGCTCTCAAATCATTAACAAATAAAATCCCAACCCTAAGGTGCAGAGTCTATTTGAATTTGAATTAAAAAAAAAAAAATATATTATGTATGAATTAATACCAGAATGAATAATTTAATAACTAAGAGAGCAACGCAATGGCTGGGGCGCATAATATGGCCTAGAAAGCCAGTGCTTCCTCCTTTGCTGTGTGCCTGGCCTATTGTGCACAGCTTTAGAGTGGTTTGACATAACTCAAAAAACGGTTCGATTTAGATAAACTCAGCCAATTAAAAAAACAGACGTGCTTTTAGTGCACCCTCTGAATCACTCATAGTACCGGTTCAATTGGTTGATTCAGACCAATTCTAGCAGATTTCACAACCTACTTAAGCCGATTCAAAATTGTGTTTCTTTTTTAGATTGTGCTTGATAAATTAATTTTCTTTTTAATTCTCGTGTGAAAATAGAACTAAACAGAGTTTACATTTTTATTCTAGTGTTCAGTAAGAAGAGTAGAAAACTTAAAAGATAAAACATAGAGTTCTTTAATTTATTTAGTTACATAGAAAAAACTAGGATTGGATGGGTATTTTTATTAAATCTGACTGTCCACAAAATACTACCATTGCCGCGACGTTATAAATTAAGAGTATTTATATTCATCGTATACAATAATATTTGAGGCAAAAAACTGGGATACTTGAGGTCAAATCCATGAATTGCAGGCTTATTGAAACTGTTGGAATAATAGTTGTCTTTATTCTATTCTAATAAGCAGAATTTAAAATAAAGATATTAAGCAAGATTCAACAAGAATATATTCACGTACATGAACCAACAGATTCAAAACTAATCAACAGATTAGATCTAACAGCAGAATCAGTTTTATATACAGATTCAGATCATAAACAGATTCAGTCTAACAAGATATTCAACCTAACAAATAGATTCAGATTATTTACAGATTATAACAGAACAGATTATCAAGAAACTAAACCGTAGCAAGATCAATAATCAAAGGAATAACAGAAATGATAGAAATAAGCAAGAAAATAAGCAAGAAAGAATCAACACAACCGATTTACGTGGTTCGACCCTAATGGTCTATGTCCACGGCAGGAATGGCCTCAGATCTTTATTGATAATCAGTGTCCTTCACAGAGAAGCCTCAAAAACACTCAAAGATTTACAAATCTCTCATCTCACTGTAAAATCGCACAGATTTCTTCACAACAGTGAAACCCTAGTTTCTCCTCACTACTCTCTCTCTCAAAGGCTCTCTCTCAATCGGCCGAAGAAATACACAAAATGAAATTAGGTCTTCTGAAAGACCCATAGCGATACATATATATGGTGACATAGATGGCTCCACGTGTACAAATCCTGCGGCTGAAGTTTGACTTCACTTGATGCTGCTTACGAGTCACGTGCTGATCACATGATCACCAACTCAGGCTCTTAAACTTCACCACTTCAGAATCTTCTCCATATTTATTTCATTCAATGTCATTAAGAAACGGGTCAGATCACATATAACAATAAAAATAAATTAATTGCCATAATTCACTACAGAAACTATTTAGATTCATATGATATTTTCATTAAGGCTAGTCAATGAATTCAAATTTTAAACTCTTTTTACATAGTTTTGAATGCACAAAATGCATTATATAATTTTTTTTAATATTTTTACTAACATTTAAATACCTGATTTAAACTTGTCATTAATCACCCAATGCAACAAATTGAATTGTCCGATTCATTGAATCAGACCTACCCCAATTCTGAGTCCAATATAAATTTTTCGAGCTTTGTCCAACTCAACTTTGATGCATCACCAATATGGACTTCTTAGCAAATTTAGCTTGCAAAGCTTCCATTTTTCTCTCCCTAATTTGATTGTGTTGCTGCATTTTTTCAGAATATCTCCCTCAGTTCTTTCCCTCTTTGAGAGAACAATGGGGCAACTAGATTTTTTTCTACTGTAAAATGAATTTTCATGTACTTATCAAAATAAATAAATAAATTCTCTCCCAATTGCAAATTAGACAACTTGTATCTCATACCTCTATGTTTTTGTCTTGATTTATGTGTCTAGCCAATTACCAGCTTCTAAAGTCACTTTGAGTGGGCGTATCTATCATGAGACTTACGGATGTCAAATGAATATCAATGATATGGAGATTGTCCTATCTATCATGAAGAATGCTGGATATAGTGAAGTGGTGGATGATCCTGAGAGTGCAGAGCTCATTTTTATCAACACTTGTGCTATCAGGGACAATGCAGAACAAAGGGTGTGGCAGAGGCTCAATTACTTTTGGTTTCTCAAGAGAGAATGGAAGAGCAATGTCAAAATCGGAAGGTCGAATTCCCTGCGCCCTCCAAAAGTTGTGGTCTTGGGATGCATGGCCGAGAGGTTAAAGGATAAGATACTTGATGCAGACAAAATGGTTGATGTGGTCTGTGGACCTGATGCCTACCGAGACTTACCACGCTTATTGGAAGAGGTAGACTACGGTCAAAAGGGGATAAACACTCTTCTTTCACTTGAAGAGACCTATGCTGATATTAATCCAGTTCGAATCTCGAAAAATTCAGTTACTGCTTTTGTTTCTGTGATGAGAGGTTGCAATAATATGTGCTCCTTTTGCATTGTTCCTTTTACAAGAGGCAGGGAGCGGTCACGTCCTGTAGAGTCTATAGTGAAGGAGGTGGAGGAGCTTTGGAAAGAAGGTGTGAAAGAGGTAACGCTTCTTGGCCAGAATGTAAACAGCTATAATGATGCATGTGTGGACGAAAAAGAAGTTGAACCTGGGACTAATTGGAGACATAGTGAAGGCTTTTCCAGTACATGCAAGGTCAAAAAAATGGGTTTACGTTTTTCTGATCTTTTGAATCGACTATCCTCAGAATTCCCTGAGATGCGGTTCAGATACACATCCCCACATCCTAAAGATTTCCCTGATGAGTTACTCTATCTAATGCGAGACAGACATAATATTTGCAAATGTATCCATTTACCTGCACAAACTGGGAATAGCAAAGTACTTGAAAGGATGCGTCGGGGATATACCCGAGAGGCATACTTAGATCTTGTGCAAAAGATACGGAGAATTATTCCAGATGCTGGAATAACCAGTGATTTCATATGTGGTAAGTCTTATCAGATTCTTGTATTTTTCTTACTTATGAAACTTGTTTTGTTGCAGTCTAGTGTTCAAAGAACATCAGCTAGTATACTGTTTGATTGGACGTTTTGTAAATGTGAATGATGTTTTAGAATTTTACTGTTAGAATACTTTTAGACCTCCCTTCTATTGTGTCCAATAAAATTCTTTAGGATAAAAATATAAAAGATTAAGTGATCTCAGCCATCTTGGAAGTGAATCTTCTCTATGGATGTCTTTTTCTTACTGCAAAAGAATGTTAGAGATCAGATGACCAATCATGTGATAATTTTGATTCTCTTTAAGCTAATGACACTAATCTATTGATCATCAGCCTACGTGCTTGCAAGTTCCATGTTAATTCTTATTTTACATTTCAAATACTATGCCATCATTGCGCATTTTGCACTCTTTCATTATTGATGTATTATTTGATCTCTCAGGGTGACATGAGGCAATCTCGTCCCAGTCACATTCTTTTATCCTCTTTTTTATAGGTAAATTAGAAATTTGCAAAGTCACATTCTTTTATCCTGTAAATACATTATTATTAAGTATTTATAATTATTTTATAATGACATTGCTTTTATTTTTTAAACCATACCTCATTTGTATTGTTGTAATGCTTTATGAGTTATGAGAGAAATTTTCACGTCATCCTAATTTTTTACTCACTATTACTACTATTCTGTGATTTTGCTGTTTTCTGTGCTTGAGAAATAGCCATGATATAAATAACCTTGTAAAATGTTATTCTGGTAATAGATGGTTTGTTCACATGAAATTACAATTCACAATTCATTGCTATCTTTCACTCTGTGAAAGCTTAGACGCTTTCTTAATTCCCTCTTAAATTACTCCTTTTCTGCAGGATTCTGTAGTGAAACAGAGGAGGAACATGCAGACACACTAAGCCTTATTAAAATTGTTGGTTACGATATGGCTTACATGTTTGCGTATAGTATGAGGGAGAAAACCCATGCCCATAGAAACTACATTGATGATGTTCCTGAGGAAGTCAAGCAGAGGCGACTGACTGAACTGATCGATTCTTTCCGTGAGAGTACAGGTCAATGTTATGACTCTCAGGTTGGGACTGTACAACTAGTGCTGGTTGAAGGACCCAATAAGAGAGCTCCTGATACGGAGCTTATTGGCAAGAGTGATAGAGGTCATAGAGTTTCATTTATTAATCTTCCCGTACCGTATTGTGATGATAATACTAACGGGAAACGAAACCCTGTAGTTGGTGACTATGTGGAAGTTCATATATTGAAATCTACGCGGGCAACGCTCTTTGGAGAGGCACTCGCTATAACTAAGTTAAGTTCATTCTACAACAATATGGTTGAAGAAGCTGTTGCTTGTGAAAGCAGAAGTTGAAAATTGGCCGGTTCTAAATGGGTAATTCTGTCTCCCCTTTCCCATGAAAGCAATGTACAAGATAAATCTTGTTTAACATTGCTTGAGAAGCTTCATACTCGATGATTAAGATCTCATTTGGTTGCAATGATGACCAATGGAGCTTCAAACTGTCGCTAATGACCTGCAACTTCCATATAGTGTAGAGCTTCAGCAATTTTTCAATTGGTATGTGCAGATGGAAAGGGCAATGTACATTGCACAAACCATTTTTTGATCCTAGTCTATCATTTTCTTACACGTGGATTCTGTAGTTTATATGTTTCCAATGCAATTGCTTATATTGGGGATTCTTTTTGTAATGATGTTTCAAAACTAATACAATTGTTCAGCTGTCCAGTGTGAACTTTTTGCATCACGGGGAAGGGAACTTTGGTGTGTTACAAAAAACATCAGCTACAGAAACCAAAGGAAATAAAAAATGCAAACGATGATTTACATTTGAGTTTTTCTTCTTTTCATTTCTGGGTGGTAAACGACAAGGATTGATGCACATCCTCACGTCCTCTCTGAGCTAATGGCTTTATCCCAGTTCCTTCTTTTTTGACCCAACAGAGGTGATAATTGGAATATCATTGGCATCGACGCAAATGTGTCACTGACTCGAGTTGGCCTAGTAATGCGTTATCGTGATCAGCATCCAGGCCCATATTGCGTCAAACATAAGCATTTTCAGCACGTATAAAGTGGTCAGTGAGCAGAGCGGGTCCTGCCCCGCTCACCCACCACATTCTTCACATGCAAAGAAGCGGACCACTTTCTTGGTGTACTTATGGCGAAGGAAATGGCAGCCACCCACTTGATAAAATGCCTAGGAAAATCACTTTAATGGATAAAGTTGTTTGGTTCTAAAACATTAATGGCTGCCAACCACTCGACATAAAATCATATATTTGCCAGAGGAAAATTACTTAAAATGATAAGTTGTTTGGTTGAAAACATTTTTGTCAAAAGCTAGGCCGCCGGCCTGACCCACCTTCCGTTCCATCATTTACGTTTTGTTTGAATTTAAAAATTTCATCTTATTATTATAATTTTATTAAATTTTTATATAAAATATTTTTCAAAATCTCAATTTAATTTTTTTAAATTTTAACTTTCATTTAAAATTATATAATCTCATTTCACTATTCAAATCGCATCTTATTCATCTCATTGTCCTTTCTTAATTATCACCAGCACTCACTCACAATTCTTAAATTCAAGATTTATCGTTGGTATTAAGGTATTAAGTTTCTACCGTATTGGGTCATATTCGGATTATAGTCGAGTGAAGTTAAGTAAGAATTGACTATAATATGATCCATTTAACTAAATGTGTAGAATCTCTCTATTCTACCCTCCTAATTTTCAAGTCGAGTTTAGATCATATACATGAATCAATCATGACAGACTCATTCATTTAAACACTTTAAATTTCTTAATCTTAAGATGCTTCTAGAGCTACCGCTAGAG
The DNA here is from genome assembly GCA_011037825.1 of Carya cathayensis. NCBI lineage: Eukaryota > Viridiplantae > Streptophyta > Magnoliopsida > Fagales > Juglandaceae > Carya > Carya cathayensis. The sequence continues at coordinate 393,478 of QGSO01000515.1, read as the reverse complement.
GCTCTCGTTAGGTTAATTTTTTTTTTCACATCATTTTTAATATTTTTAAATATTTAAAAAAATGAAAAATTCATAATAATATTAAACAACATTTTCATAATTACTGAGGGAAAAAAAAGGGAGCTTGGAACCCTAACTTTATTTTAATCTTAATGTTTTAAACAAACATCAATGTATAGATAAAATTAGTTTTAACAATTTTTTAGGAACATCTTATTATTTCTTTAATTTTCTGATTTAATGAGTTTGAATTCAAAATTAATAATGGTTTTTTTTAATTGTGCAAAAATTGTAATATATATATATATATATTATTCCTAAGTAAAATAAAAAATTTAAGTTAATTGAAAAAAGAGACATAAAAAGTGCAACCAATTATAATAATAAATAATTATTTCTTTAAAAGAAAGGAAGGCTGCAAGAGAAAAGAACTGGTGGTGGGAAATGGGATTACTGTAGAGTGATGAAGACAAGACGTCTATGGTTTGTTTAGTCCCAAGAACACAAAGCGGAGGAGCAAAAGAAGCTGACAATTTCGGCGCCCTCTCTCCAGCGACTCTTCTTGCATGATATCTGCACGCTCATTTTAATAAGCTCCCACCATTCCAAGAACTTAATTAGGTCTTATTGGATCACCTTAAAAGCCGAGAAAATCTGAAAACTATCATCAAGACAAACTCGAATTAAAACTCTTTAATCATCACTAAAATTGAATACAAAGGGTCATAAAACTATTTGTCACGTATTCTAAACTTCTAGGAGTTATAATTTCTTGGCATCGCATGGCTTTCGTTGGGTGTCTATACCATATTTTTAAATTTTGTACCGTATCAATTGGTATCAAAATATTTTGTTTATATGACTTAGTCGGTATAGAAAAGGACATAGTTTCGTATTGGTAAGAATTTCAACCATACCAGCTAATATTTTGGCTTATATTGGCTAATATTTCAGTCCGTACCGGTTGATATTTCAGTATTTATTTTTATTTTTTTTCATTTTTTCAAATTTTAAATTCATTTTTTTAACCCTCAATTCAGACCAGACTATTTATAATTTATATATGTATATATGTATTTATATATAATTTATTTAAACTATTATTTTATAATATAATTTATATGTATAATTTATTTATATATCAATTATTTTGAAAGAAAAATTCTATTTGCAGTTCTCACTTTGGGACTGCATGTACAGACCTTTTATTAAAAGAAAAAAAATAATCATTTTAAGAGGAATATTTTAATAATTTTAAAAATTTTTAAATATGAAATTACTTATCTCCAAATTAAATATCATTCTGAAACAATATCAAAATATCTTATTTCAACGTCTCAACGGAAACAGTATTAAAAACATTGGTCTATACCCATGTTATTCCCATGCATTTAACTTCCCGATGTGAGCGGAGAAAAATAGTTTTGGCGCCTCTCCATCTTCCTTCTTTTTTTTCTCTTTCCTTTAGTCCCATTTAGAGAAAGTTTAAACAGTTAGTTGAGTTAAAAATAAGATGACAAGGCGTAAAACCTAGTCATGTAGAGTGTTTTGGTGTTTTTTTTTCTCTATCAGGACAAAAATATTTGATACGTGCCACACTACCAATTTCTTAGACCTTTGATCAACAAAGGGAAAGAGGTTGATTTATAGATTCTTGTATCTAAATATTCAAGATCTAACAATTTATAGCCCCTCTCAGTCAATACGCTAGAGCCCATGCGTCAATACAATTCTATGTGCTTCTTGAATACTTGCAAGATTGTGATTGAGTTAACCCACCATTCCCGCCTATCTTTAATGGGTGATTGAGTTGACCCACCATCCCCACTTATCTTGCCCATTTTCTTAAAAAACCAAAAGTCCATATACTTTCCTAAAAGTCAATATACTTTTCTTCTATGTGAAGACAAGTTATATGATTAAACCATTGCCACCCATTTACCATCATCTCTCTCGAGACCATTTGGAGATTTCTACTTGACAAAACCACCGAGGCACCAACCCTAATTTTTTGTTCAATTTAGCCATTAGGGCAAAGATGATCAGCTGCAATATATCTTGTTAGAGGAGAGAGGAAGTTTCGTGATCCCACATTGCGGAATACAACCCGGGTCTTCAAAGACTCCCAACAAAAACTATTTTCATGATTGCCACACTCGACCATGTAACAATTTATTGGGTTAAGAGAACATGAGACTTGAACAACTATGCCGGTTCCTATTTTTCCTCACCATATTTGTTACATTTTATATCTTGGTAACGCTATATACAGTTTTGAAGCGTGTAAGTTCAATGTGCTCTTTTTGAAAAATAACTAAAGGTCATTTAAAAAAAAGAACTTTTTCATTTGAGTCTCAGATTTACTCTGTCTAAAGGGTGTTGCTACTTAGCCTCATGTATTTGCCTCCTCAAAGTTATTACTATTGCAAATTACATTTTTTTTCATTTTCTTTCAATATATTTTTTAAGCATCCTTAATCATTAAAATAAATAAATAAATAAAATTCAAAACTTTACTAATATTCAATTCCTTAACCATTTAAAAAAAAGGATTAAAATATCTAAACAAAAACTTTGAGGAAACAAAAATATAGAGCGCCCAATTAAGTATCATTTTCTATGTGATCTCCTAATGGCTAAGGAGGGAATATAGGATTCCCAACCCCCACCTGGCACCTAGCATATTTTGGGTTACTATGATAAATTAAAAAATTACAAGGGGAAGTTTTGGAATACCAAATTTAGGCTTAGTATGTTTTTATAGATGAGATTAGATGAAATGAGTTGATATAAAAATTGAATAAAATATTCTTAGAATATATATTTTTAATATAAATATTTTTGTTTTGAAACTTGAAAAAATTGAATTGTTTAATAATGAGATGAGATGAAATAAAAAAGACAAAGAATTTTGTAAAAGGGAAGGATGCTGAGTTGATTTTTGTAACCAACAATATTGGAATTAAGAGATAAATTAAAGGACACTGCTACTTGGACTAACGTACAAAGGCAACCGAATTGTAACTAAAATCAGTTTCTACTTTTTATTTTTACTTTCTGAGTTTTTTAAATGGAAAACTAGTTATTAAAAGCATTCCTTCAAACAAAAATTAAAAATTAAATAAAAATTGATTCCATTAAAAAATATTAGTATACTTTGTCACTAAACTACAATAAGGAATCTGTACAAAAATAACTCAATTATTTTTTGGAGACCATGTTCTATTAACAAAAAAATTACACACAGACACACACATATACATATATATATATATGTAAACATATATTATCAGAAAATATTAATTATAATATTATGTGTCTCGATTTAAACTTCATTTTTTCAAATACGTACGTGCAATATATATATATATATATATATATGTTCATTCCATATTGAGTGAATGGAAAACGAACTGCCTGGCTGTAATACCAAGCTAAAACAAACGTGCATGAGGCCGGGTCAACAGGGAGGAGGCGTTTTGTGCCGTGTAAAGTGAAAGGGACTCTTTTGATACCTATTTTTACAAGGAATTAGAATATGGGAGCTGTGCATATCAAAGTTGCATATCAGGATGTGAGGAATTGCATTAACGAAGTAAAATTAAAAAAAAAAAAAAAATCCCACTATAAATAACTGATCAACACATTAATGGGTGAGTCTTTTTATTAAAAAAAGATCGATATTTTAGCTTTATTTTCTTCTGTAACCATAATAATCATGCGAAAGAAATGAGTCTGGGATGGATGAGTTTGGTTCTGCCGGCCAGAAACCTCGAAACGGTACCAGATGGATAACTGCATTTTGCATAAAGCGAGCTGGAAAAAGTCCAGTCGTCGTTAATTTCTTCCTAAAAGTCAGCAACAACTAAACAACTCTAGAAACCTATTAATTAACGTAGAACATTCCTGTATATATATAAATAAATATATATATATATATAGATGAAGTCTGATTGATATCTCGTATGAGACTCATTCAACCATGCACAGTTTGTGCCACATCATTCGCGTCAATTGACAGGGAAACCGGTCTTCCAGGAACAGTGTTTGCAGGACCAGCACGTAACATAGACAACGTATATACATCCGAATTAGATCGAGGATGGACAACTTTGTTGGGTCAGGTCTTGTTATGATCTACATAGATATTCATTATTCATACGAGTAGACAACGATCCGGGGAAATGAATTCCTATCTATCCAATTGAAGTCAAGACAAAAAAAAAGCACAAGCTTGGCGCAAATAGTAAACCCCCCCCCCCCCCCCAAAAAAAAAAAAAAGTATGGCCACCTCATTTATTGATTGTTGGAAAAGCTAAGCCCTAGATCTTCAGAATCTCTCTCTCTCTCTCTCTCTCTCTCTCTCTCCATGTATGTATGGTATGTATATCCCCATCTCATTCAATTATCTGGCTCTTCTAAAGGACAAAGGAGTTTCTTCCCTGTCAATCCCTCCCTCTTCCTCTTTCTCTTATCCCAGGGCAGACAAAAACGCACACATAGAGCAGTGAATTAAAAAAAGCTGTTGCATGGGTTCTGCTGCTGAGAGAAGTTAACCCGTGTGTCCCAAAAACGAATTTCAGGGTGTAGAAACTAGCTAGGGTTTCCGAAGTTTTTCAGTTAAAGAATGGAATGGCTTATTGGGTGTTGGGTTTTCATAGGTATACTTGTAGGATGGTACTGGATTAAGGAGAAGAAGAAAATAGAAACCAAGCATGGGCTTCCTATTGGGAACTTAGGTTGGCCTTTCATAGGAGAAACTCTTGAGTTCATTGCTTCTGGCTACACCTCTCGACCAGTCAGCTTCATGGAGAAACGCAGATCTCTGTAAGCTTTTCTCTCATCTCTCCTGATCACCATCACTTCTTCTTCTTCTATCCTATCCCTTTTTTTGATATTTTTCCTCTTAATTTTCATTTCTAAGTTCAAAGGGGCTGAATTCTGTTTTCTTTCACCTCAGAACCCTTGGTCAAAATGCAGAAATGTCTTTTCTAGCTAGCTATGCTAGAGTTTCTTTCATGCGCCCTAGATTGGCAAATCACCTTGAAATTCTTCTCTCTATATATAGTAAACAGAGTAGTAAAAATTGATGAAAATACAATAATATTAAATTAGTATTTGTCTAGAAATTATTTGTCTTGTTCTTGTTGTCTTCGAAAAATCATTTCACAGGTTACAAAAGGCTTGCCGTCTTAAGTATAGCATTGTCACATCCCATCTTTCATGCTTATAAATGCTCGTGTCTATATATATATATATATATATATATATATATATATTACATAAAAAAGTTCCGTCTGTGGAAGCCTTCTTCATGGTCATTCGTCTATCAGAGATTCAGACGTAATGTTTATATACATATCCAACAATCACTATGCGTTCATCATCAAATGAAAGGCTTTATTAGTAACTTGTTCAAATTATCAATTAATCATAACCAATTAATATTGATGATTGATTACTTTGAATTAGTAACCCTCAAGTGTGGCTGAATTGGATGTTTAAATGAATGATCTGAAATAGCAGTTGACAATTTTTGATAAATTATCTCCGAAATATGGAAGAAAGAGACAAATAATACTTGCAAAGTTAGTTTCTATAATTAAGCTAAAACTCAATAGCAGTCACTCTGAAAAAATGGAAAATTTAGAAGATGAGATCATGTTCAAAATCACAATCAATCGAAGTAAGTTGTCTCTAAAAGGATCAAGAAAAAACCATTCAGAAATATATATGGTCTTTATAAACCAAACATTGCATACAAGGAGTTGTCTGGGATGAAAGCAGAAGAGGATTTTTTTTCTTTCATTCATGACTGATGGTGACTATTGCAAAACGAGGTAATTTGAAAGGAGCAACTGCTCCCCCAAGAAGTTAAAAGGGTGAAAAGCCTGCTCTGCAGTAACTAGACCTTTAGGCACTGGAGCTCTTATTTGCTTGTGCAGTCAGTAACCACAGCCTATTCTCCTTCACCATACTCACAGATTCCAGCCTCCCAATGAATTGACCATTTCCTTTCAATACTGCTATGTATCAAGCCCTTTTTATCTTCCTTCAATCAATGAGAAAGTAACAAAAGCAGGAATGAAACAGGAACCCTTCTTCTGTGTCTCTCTTAACAGGTACGGGAAGGTGTTCAGAACAAACATCTTGGGAACGCCCATCATAGTTTCTACAGATCCGGAAGTCAACAAGGTTATCTTACAGAACCATGGGAGCACTTTTATCCCAGCATATCCCAAATCAATTACAGAGTTATTTGGAAAGAATTCCATACTCCAAATCAATGGAACTCTTCAGAAGCGAGTGCATGCACTGATCGGAGGTTTCCTGAGATCCCCACAACTCAAAGCCCGAATTACCAAAGAGATTGAACACTCTGTCAAATTCACCCTGTCTACTTGGAAGGACATGCACGAAATATACGTTCAAGACGAAACCAAAAAGGTTTCCTCCCAACCCACCGAGTTTCCATTAGTCGGCCCTCTCTGTGATCTCTCTCTCTCTCTCTCTCTCTCTCTCTAATGAAGTTTTTGGCTTCCGAATGTTTCAGATTACTTTTGAAGTACTGGTTGAAGCATTGATGAGCATTGGTCCAGGTGAGGATATGAAGTTTCTGAAAAGAGAATTTGGAGAATTCCTCAAAGGGTTGATTTGTATACCTATTAAGTTTCCTGGAACCCGACTGTACAAATCTCTGAAGGTAATTCAAGTACACACACAAACATATGACACACGTACGGCCAAAGCTCTCTCTTCTTCTATGCATTAATTTTCAGGGCTCAGTAGTGGGTGGTCCTGATAAAAATGGTGGCCTGGTGCATGTAGGCTAAGGAGAGGATGTTGAAGGTGGTGAGGAGGATCGTGGAAGAAAGAAAAACAGCCCTAAGAAATACAAACGAGAAGCCTCCAATAATTGATTTTGTGGACGTGTTACTGCGGGATATCGAAGAATCGAGCGAGATGCAACGCCTACCGTCAGATTTCATCACTGGGAATATCATAGAGTTGATGGTCCCTGGAGAGGAAACTATGCCGACGGCTATGACACTAGCTGTCAAATTTCTCAGTGATTACCCCGTCGCTCTAGAAAAGCTAATGGTACGTACGAAAATACTTGATTGTTTTCTTTTGACTTGGCTTTATATGAACGGTGGGGATTATCTCTGATTTCGTACATGGATGGGTCCCAAGCCGTCCATGTCAAGATATAGTGTATAATGTGTTTGACCTTTTGTTAACAAGTCGTTTTCACTAAGCACGAACACAAAACACAGAACTGAGACAGAAAGAGTACGTGTCCACATGGGCTAAAAAGAATGGAGTGGACGTTTAGCAGCCGTATGATTTGGATTGAACGGTTGTCAGATTAGGACCACCTATTAACTTCGTGTCTGTGTTCGTAGCGACCACTAGCTGTCAATTTGCCAGTGTTTTTATTTATTTATTTATTTATTTTATTATTTTTAAAATCCATTCGACATCTTTATTATGATCCTTTCATCATTATCATCTTTACTATATGATATTAAATGTTAAATTAATAAATAAAATATAATAAATAATTTTTAATTATCTAACATTATATCATAAAGCGATAAGAAAATGATAAAATTTTTTATATTAATCTTAAATTTTATATTTACTTAATTTTTAAAATAATGCACGACATTTGTGCATTTTGTTATGTTCTTATAATAAATCATGACGTACGGATGCTTGTTATGTTTATGTGTTTTTTAAAAGATTTTATCGTATTCTTTTACGTAATTTATTGATATGATTGATTATGTATTAAAAAAATTGATACAATCAATCATATCAATAGAGTGTATGGAGAGTATATAAAAGTAATTGTATGTCATTACTCTTATTTTTTAAAAAACAAAGTAGCTCTAATTATTTTTTTTAAGTTTAAAATCATATTTTTTGTTGTAAGAATTTACCTTATTATAAAAGATTTACACCAAAACTGTTATACTTGCTTGCTCGTTCAAATCATTACTAAAAAATGGTTAAATATGAAAAGTTATTTGTTGAATATTCACTCGTTTATCAATCTTTGTATATATATTTTTTCTTCATATAATCGTTTATTTCACCCTTTAACCAGAGAGTAGATCATTCTTGCCAAATATGAGCATTAAAAGTAACTTATTTGTTTTGACATGCTTACATTTAAGGTAAAGTATCATTTATCAATTTTAGGGAGTTTTCAGTAAGTAAATGTTGGAATTCTCTTCTTTAAAGTTTGTTCAACTCAGTACATAATCTTGATCATGAGATGGATGAAATTTTGGAAAGTGTTGGTGATTTTTCAGAATTGTAAATATTGAAATGGTAAAATCTGAAAAGTTTCAAGAATCAAGATTAAGATTTAGAAACTGCCTTGTAGAGTGTGGTGCACGATACCGGAGTTTACTCTGTAGGGTGGGTACGAAGGTCTCTGCCTTGGAGAGGTTCTCTGACATTAAAAAAATAAAAGATTTAGAAATTGCCTTGGAGAGTGCGGTGCACGATACCGGGGTTTACTTTGTAAGGGTGAGTCTAAAGGGCCCTGCCTTAGAGAGGTTCTCCAATGTCAAAAAAAGAAAAGATTTAGAAACTCAAGAATTTTTATAAAAACTAAAATATTGGATCCTCAAGAGTTCAACTTTTTACAAAGAACAAATGCATACAAGCTCATGCAATCATGATAAACATCAAAATGAGCAAAAATGATTTGTTAGGAACTCCAAGCTAGTAAAATGATTGATGGTAGAATGCTAAGAAGTTGATCTTGCTACTTGGATTGACATGCATTTGGTACTCCTGGTAAGTAATAAAAAACACGCTTTGCAATCTCAAACCTAAGAATTCTCCACTTCACATTCAAAATTACTTGCTAAAAAAACCAAGAAATAACACCCTTTCTGATTTTGACAGTTAATATGGATGAAAAATAGGTAACATGTCGCAACTTTGACCTCGGATGTCAACGAGTTGTGAACATTACAACTATATATTTTGTAGTTCATGATTAATTTGTTATATCAATTTTAGTACATTGGATGAAAAATGCAAAAGTATTTTCATCTCTCAAAGATCTGGAGTGTTCATTTCTTGGAAGACTGGGAAATTAAGGACATGTCCAAGATCAATATGTTCAGGAAAATATGGAGTACTAAACCTGTCTCTCTGTCTTAGGATGAAACTCATCATGTGCATTAGATGCCTATTTCCACATTGTACTGAAATAGACCTTACTGCATTTATTCAAAAAAGTTAAGGTAGTATATTTGGCTTCACTGCTTTAATTAACGTTGGTATGCAGGAGGAAAACATGGAACTGAAGAAACAGAAGACGGATTCCTTTGAAGGTTATGCTTGGACTGACTACATGTCCATGCAATTTACTCAAAATGTGAGTCTCAGATGTTAAAAGTGGAATAAAAGGAGATATATTTGGAAGTATTATGGGATTTTTGCTCCTTCTAGAAGCCAAAAATATATACTAATATATCAGAACCGGCTATTCTTATTCTTTGCAAGGTCATCAGTGAAACTCTCAGACTGGCAAATATCATCAATGGGGTTTGGAGAAAAGCACTCAAGGATGTAGAAATCAAAGGTAAGTCAATTTCTAGAGAATTGGAAAATTTTCCTTGGACTTCATTGTTCTTCAATTTTATATAGGACTGTAATGGTGGGTGGGATATTCAACAGGTTATTCTATACCACAAGGATGGTGCGTCTTGGCCTCGTTTAGTTCTGTTCACATGAATGAAAATAACTATGTAAACCCATATCGATTCGATCCATGGAGATGGGAGGTATGCATTATTTAATTTGGTACTTTCACTTGAAAATCATGTTTATCAGTGTAATCAACAGAGATCCTAAACAATCTAGGGATTCTTTGTCTGCAGAAAATGGGAGCTGCTGTTAATAACAATTGCTTTACACCATTCGGGGGTGGACAGAGGCTATGTCCTGGATTAGAACTTTCCAGGCTTGAGCTCTCAATATTTCTTCACCATCTTGTCACTAGTTACAGGTAAATTACCTGTCCCACTAAGTCATGCAAAAAGAAGACAAAATACATGGCCTACAACATGCATATAATTGCATGGACACACTATTTTTAGATGCCATTGTTTAATGACACGCTATATTATTATCTTTTATAATAAAACTAGGGTTACATTTTTGTGATGAGAAATACTTGACCTACACAGAAATTTTACAAAAGTAAACTTACAAACTAACATATCTTAATATGGTACGTCATAAAGTATTTTTTTTTATCATGAAGTAAATCTAATGCATTGATCACTGTCTAAGTTTGCTTTTGTAAGATTTCTGTGCAGATCTAGAACTTCTATTTATGAAAAGCAGTCAATCGATTGAGCTTTACGTTTTCTTTTTCTTTGAACTGTGCAGATGGGTAGCACAACAAGATGAAATTGTCTACTTTCCAACGGTCAAGATGAAGAGAAAGCTCCCCATCAGAGTTACCCCCATAAGCACTTGATCTGTTGATCAACTAACTATAGTAATATGTAGTTACAGCTATTGATTGCCACAAGATTAATGAAGATTATAATTAACATATCGATCAAAGGAAGGATGCTGCCCAGACAATGCATCGATCTCAACCTCAAAGGAGGATAAATATACATATATAAGTGGACAGACCCACGAGGAGGCCTCTCCATCAAATGGAACTCTATAATTGTGTTAGCTCCGGAGTCACTGTCTATGTTCATTGCAGGAGCAGGAGGGGGGTACACTCTTTTGGGGCCAATCTCCAGTCCCCAGTCCTAAAAGCTGAAGCCCTCGAGTGGGGAAGATTTATTATTGAAATCTAGCTTTAAATGTACAAAAATTTTCTGGTTGCTTCGATAAAACATTTGTGGCTGTTATGAACTCTAAATGGGGTCATGGTTTCCACTGCTTGCATGTGCTGTACTTTGAACTACGTTCTGTTGGTGGAGCCCTAGTACAACTCCCGTACTCCCCACTCACCTTGTTTTGTTTGTTTTTGAAGCAATGCTACTCTTAGCTCTCTATTTACATCTTGGAAAAAGTTCCTCGGGTGTCAATTTAATTTTAACACCAGCCAATACAAATTCACCACTTAGGATGTGTACCAAACTAAAGTTTACTTCCACAAGTGTTGGCGTGAGCTGTCATACAAGAATCAAATCAATTTATTCATAGAAATTATTCCATTGTAAAATCCCTTACTTAAAGGGTCAACCATAATTATAGCCTTAGATCATGTATGTCCTAGAATAGCTTCCCGTGTATCTACATAGACTGATGTACTCTGCTATTGCAAAATAGTGAAAACAAAAACTTTTGACATGGTATCAGAGCCATATCCTAGGATCTTTGCTCCGTTTATCAATTGATCAGAATCTCTAGCTCTCGACAGCCATGGCAGAGTCCCCTCTCGACGACTGGACAACAAAAATAAGTGAGGCCTTGACCAAAGTCCAGCCCTCCTCTCAAACCTCCTCCGATTCCTCGCATGCTCCTATTGGCATTAGGTTGGATGGTTCCAACTATGCCTTATAGTCCCAAGTTGTTGAGATGTATATCTCAGGGAAAGACAAACTGGGATATATTACTGGCGACTCTTCACAACCTCTTGAAACCGATCCATTCTTTTGGAAATGGAGAACTGAAAATGCCATTGTCAAAGGATGGCTGATCAACTTAATGGATCCCTCCTTGATTGGTAACTTTATTTGATTTTCAACTGCTAAACAGATATGAGACTCGATTGCTACAACCTTTTTTTATGGGACTAATACATCCCGAGTATATGACCTTCGGCGTCGTGTAACTCGCACGAGACAGGCGGGTGGATCCATTGAAAAATATTACACTGATTTTCAAGGTTTATGGCATGAAATTGATTTTCATCGTCCTAACCCAATGAAATGTGCAGGGGATATTAAAAAATATAACTCCATTCTACAAGAAGATAGAGTCTATGTCTTCCTCGATGGCCTCGATGATCAACTGGACAAGGTTCGCAATGATGTTCTTTAGTTACAGCTCTTTCCTACCGTTGAGTAGGCGTATGCTCATGTCTGACGTGAAGACATTAGGCAAGCCGTAATGACATTTGGTAGTGACATTGCTCTGGGCGCAGTCATGTCATCTAAAGGATTCAAACCCGGAAAACCAAAATCAAAACCTCAATCTGAGGTTGGGAAATGCACCCATTGTGGCAACATGAAACATACCAGTGAAACGTGCTTTAAGTTACATGGGTATCCTAAGTGGTGGAATGATTTTCAAGTCCGGAAAAAATGTGAGGGGACTGGCACCAATGAAGCCATGGGAAGAGCAACTGTTGCAAGTGGTTCAGCTGAACCACAACTATCCGCTCACCCAGAATTAACAAATCCTTTCACACCCCTTAGTGATGAAGGTAACTGTGGACAAGTGTTGGTTACATGTCATGATCATGCTAATAGCATGTGGATTATAGACTCCGGGGCTACGGATCACATGACTTTTGATTCTCATGATTTCTCACACATCACTCAGCCCAGGAGAACTTGTATTGCAAATGCCAATGGAGTCCACTATCTAGTCATGGGAGCGGGAACAGTGGCCTTATCCTCCTCTCTTTCCCTCAACCATACTTTACTTGTTCCATCTTTATCAAATAAATTGCTCTATGTCAGTCAAGTTACAATCGGCCTCAATTGTGTTGTATTAATGTATCCTACTTTCTGTCTTCTTTATGATATTCTCAACAAGGAGATCATTGGGCGCGGTACTAAAAAATGGGGACTCTACTACATGGATGATTTCAGTTCGGTGAAAGCGAATCAGGTTTGACACACAACCAGTGATAAAGAACGACAAGTTTGGCTCCTTCATAATCACTTGGGCCATCCCTCCTTTGGATATTTACAACATCTCTTTCCAGTTTTGTTTTCTACTTTACACCACTCATCCTTTAAATGTGAGACATGTATTGCTACCAAAAGTCATAGAGTTCCTTACCCCGTGAGTCACAAAAAAAAGAGACATGCCTTTTTCTTTAATTCATTCGGATGTATAGGGACCGTCCCCTACTCTTTCTCCATCTGGAAATAAATGGTTTGTCATTTTTGTTGATGATTGCACCCGAATGACTTGGTTATATTTATTGAAACGGAAAGATGAAGTGTTTGGCGTGTTTTGATCGTTTCATGTAATGATTCAAACACAATTTTCAGCTACGATTAAGGTCCTCCGTACCGACAATGGAGGTGAATACGTCAATACAAAATTTCAGTCTTACTTCCAACACCATGGTCTCATTCATGAAACCTTATGTTCCCAGACTCCTCAACAGAACGACATTGCCAAGAGGAAAAATTGACATATCTTAGAGACGGCACGAGCATTGTTGATTGGAGCACATGTGCCTTCTCGGCATTGGGAAGATGCAGTTGCCACAACTGTGTATTTACTCAATCGAATGCCTTCCAAAGTCCTACAGTTTCATACTCCCTTGCAGACTCTCTTGAGCCATACCACTTTACCCAGTGTTAATACTCCCTCCTCGAATGGTTGCGTTGCCTTCGTCTATCTACATATAAACCAACGAACCAAGTTGGATCCATGTGCAGTTCGATGTCTCTTCTTGGGATATGCTCTGCATCAGAAAGGGTATCGATGCTTCGACCCCATCACTAAATGCACATACATCACCATGGATGTCACCTTTCTCGAAGCTGAGACTTTCTACCCATCACCTACAGCCAAATCATCTCTTCAGGGGGAGCTTCAAGATGAAGAGGTGAATTGGCTAGCAACAACATGGCTAGAATCGGAAGGGGACTCAGAACAGTATAATGATGGAAATACTGAGATAAGAACGACTGAGCAATGTTCTCCAATTGTAGAATCAACACTTGAAGAACTATGCAATATGGAGTGTCATGAAACACCTACACATGTCAGTGATATGGCTTCCAGTGATGCACCTAACAATTCCCCCTCTTTAGTACCTGAAGGCCCCTCTCTTGAGAAAATCACTAAGGTAAATCCCTCTGCCATATCCTCTTTTACTGATAACGTGAATAGTATAATGCAATATGTGTTGCCTTTCAGACATAACTGTGGCAAACCACCAAGCAGATATTCTCCAGAAGTGGAAGATAGACGATCCAAATATCCTATTGCCAACTATGGGTCCACTCACAGGCTATCCGAACCACTCAAGGCCTTTGCACATAAACTGTCTTCAGATTACATTCCTCAAAGAGTAGAAGAAGCACTACTCGATCCACAATGGAGTCAAGTGATAAAAGAAGAACTAAAGGCCTTGCAAAAAAATGAGACTTGGAGGCTGGTCTCATTACCCGAAGGGAAGAAAACAGTAGGGTGCAAATGGGTCTTCTCCATTAAATATAATGCTGATGGATCCATTGATAGGTACAAAGCAAGGCTCGTGGCAAAGGGGTACACACAAACGTATGGTATAGATTACCAAGAAACCTTCTCACTGGTAGCAAAACTAAACACGGTTAGAGTTTTGTTATCTCTTGAAGGAAATTTAGATTGGCCATTGCACCAATTTAATGTGAAGAATGCATTTTTTCATGGTAATTTAGAAGAGGAAGTTTTCATGGATATTCCACCTGGGTACTTGACAACTCCAAAAGATAAAGTCGTATGTAAGCTACAAAAGGCCTTGTATGGGTTAAAACAATCACCTCGTGCATGGTTCGGTCGATTCAGTATAGCTATGGAAAAATTTGGCTTTCAGCAGAGTAACTCAAACCATACACTTTTCCTAAAGCACCAATATGAAAAAGTGACAGCACTAATTGTTTATGTAGATGACATGATCATTACGAGTGATGACAAAGAAGAAATCTCCAAGCTTCAAGAGCAACTGTCGGCTGAGTTTGAGATGAAGAACCTAGGGGGACTCAAGTACTTCCTGGGAATCGAAGTATCCAGATCAAAACAAGGCATATTTTTATCCCAAAGAAAATATGTCTTAGACTTGTTATCTGGAGTGGGGTTGCTAGAATGTAAACCAGCCGAGATTCCCATTGTCCAAAATCATTAACTTGGGGTATATGCTGATCAAGTGCCCACAGACAAAGAGAGATACCAAAGGATAGTTGGTAAGCTTATTTATTTGTCACATACTTGTCCAAACATTATTTAGGCCATAAGTGTAGTGAGCTAATTCATTTACTGCCCTAGTGAAGCTCATATGAGTTCAGTAACTAGAATCCTTTGGTATTTAAAGTTCTCCCTTGGGAAAGGACTAATGTTCACAAAAAATGATCACTTGAACGTTGATGGATACAACGACGCAGATTGGATAGGAAATATCTTAGATAGGAAGTCAACTTCACGCAACTTCACCTTTGTAGGAGGCAATCTTGTTACTTGGAGGAGTAAGAAACAAAAAGTGGTTGCGTTGTCCAATGCTGAAGCAGAATTTCGAGGTATGGCTAAGGGCGTGTGTGATGACCCGCTTTTATGTATATTTTCACTGAAGGAATATTTTAATTTAATTAAATATTTTATAGTGCTTTTATTTTAAATTATCGAGTTTTAAATGGATTTTATTGGCTGTTGGATTTAAATTGTGATTTAATTTATTTTGGCTTGTTTTTTGTTTTAAAAATTTAAATAGTTGGTTTTTACTAGTTATTTATTTTATTTTAGCTTATTGATGCGTTTAAAATATTTTATTGGTGTTTATTTATTTATTTGATGTAGTGTTAATTTATTTTAAATGTTTTATGTTTTTATACCGTTTTCGGCTGATCAGTCTTCGGACTTCCAACGTGAGAACTGGACCTCATTAATTTCCTTCATCTTTTCTTTTCCTCTTCTTTTTCTTTTTTCTCTTTTTTCTTTTTTTTCCCTTTTTTCTTCCTCTCCCGTTCGGCTCTCTCTCTCTCCCCGCGTCTCTCTTTCTCTCTCTCTCCTCACCCACGCCGGAAACCATCCACCACCCAGGCCCGCCGTTCGCCGGCCACCCCTGCCGGTCGACTCCCCTCCGGCCGGTGATCATTCCCTCCGACTCCCAGCCCCAACCGGCCGGCCGTTTGGCTGGAAAAAGCCCAACAAGCTGCACGGCTTGAGGCCCGATCCGCCGCCGTCGCTCCACCTCCGGCCACCACCTCTTCACCACTTCTTCCCCTACTCCTTGCCGACCTAACCCACCCATCCCCGGCCTCAAACGGTCACCGGAGCGGCTCCCACGAGCTCAACTCCGATTTGCCCTTTTTCCGCCCCTACCGGCGTTTTCGCCGCCACCCACGGCCAAAACTCACTTCCACTAGCTTCATAAACATCCCTAGACCATTCCCTATCAATTTGGTGTCTTGGTTTGTCCCCGGTCAAAAGTGGGTATTTTGCGACCCACGGGAACAGTGCATTTGCACTGTTACGTTGCTTTCGCATCGCCGTTCGCTTCGCGCCGAACCTTCTAAAAATCCTATATAGCGCTGTAAGTATTTTCCAAACGCTACTTTTAGATTTAAATGTATTTTACTCTTTCAATAAATTATTTGGTTGGTTCGCTGATTCCGGACTGAGTCCGAGGAGTTCGGGGGTCGGATGGATGGAGGACGGAGTTGCTTGATTTGTTGTGCTATGGTTGAATTTATTTGTCGAGCATTGAAATTGGCATTTACATGATGCATGCACTTGTATTTTATTTTATTGGAAAAATCATGTTTTATTGGCGTAAATGATTTTTGGGAGTGTGCGTATCACGAGCCCAAGCCGGGATGGGTTATTATCTCGGTGGAGCTCCTCTGGTCACTCGGGAGTGGATAATACTGAGTGACATCCCCTGGGTTGTCGCCGGGCGACGACCGGATCGCACGATACGGTAACGCTGTCGTGTCGACTCCGTGGTCCTTTTAGTGGCGGGGACTAGAGGATGGCCTGGCCAGGTACGCGCGAGTTGGAGGCGCGAGTCTGGGCATCGCTCGTGTAGGTGTCACACGCGTAGACGTTACCTGCGGTGTGGCACAGAGCCAGAGTGTGCGGATGATCCCTAGGGGAGATCATGGTGCATGCATAATTGGTTGGTTTTCATGGTTTTCGGATATGGGCCATTTTCTGGGAAAATGGCGATGGTCTTGTGATCCATTTTCGGGGAAAATGGTGGTTTGGGCCATTATCTGGGATAATGGCGAGGCTTGGTTTTAAAGGTTATGTTTTTAAGCCAGTTGGGTTTTTGGCGTGCGTGGAAAATATGATTTATGAGTTTTGGAGCATTGACATTCATTCATACTTGTTGTTTGAGTTTAATATGCTTTTATCTAGTGGTGTTTGGATTTTACTTACCTGCGGCACCATTTTTGGTACCGTAGATTTTGATGCAGCGTTCGAGGAGGAGGAGGAGGCTGAGCCCGAGGATACGGCTCCGCCGGAGTTCTGATTTGAAGTTATGCTTTGTACTTAGTTTTAAAACAATATTTATATCATGTAATATTTTATTATGTGCCTTTGAACCGTTTGTATTTTATTTAAAAAAAAAATTCTGGTACTTAGTATTTGACTTTGCTATCCGCTGCGTATCTTCTTGTGCACATTTGTCGCTTGCACACACTTGGCACTCTTCGATAGGGTGGTGACCCGTGATGTCACCATCCGGGCGCCTCGAATTCCCCGTTTTCCGTACGTGGGGATTTTGGGGGCGCCACAGGTGGTATCAGAGCGGTTTGGCTCTGGGTAAAACCACATGTCCCATAGGAGAGGTACCAGAATGTTTTTTTTTAGTTGTGTTTTAAAATTTATTTTAAGTAATATTGCTTTTTGACGTGGTTTAGTTGTTTTGAATTTATTTGAGCTTGTTTGGTTGTTTTATTTAATTAGTTATGTTATTGCTGCTGATTTGTTTTTGTTTTCTTGTTATGTGGATTGGTTTTGGTTTGGTTTTATGTTATTGGTTTTATTTTTTTTTTTTAAAAGGGGGTCAAAGGTTGTGGTGGCAGGTAAAATGGTGAGACCGAGGAAATCTACACAAGGGCCACGGGATGATACACAGAGAGATGACTCCATTGCCCAAGCTATACGGCAAATGACAGAATTTATGCAGCAAAATTTTAGGCCTCAGCAAGGAGTGCCTAGCCCACAACCTGGAGGTCCTTGGCCGCAACAAGGAGGACCTTGGCAGCAAGGAGGGGCTTGGCAACAAGGAGGGCCTTGGCAACAAGGAGGGCCATGGCTGCTACCAGGAGGGTCCAGTGGAGGAGTGCAAGCGGGGTGCACGTATGAGCGCTTTCTGGCGCATAGGACTCCCCACTTCACTGGAGACGAGGATCCACTACAAGCTGGAAAGTGGATCAAGGACTTGGAGAGGACTTTTGAGGTATGTGGTTGCACCGAGGCGCAACAAGTTCTCTACGCCAGCTATCTGTTACAAGGCACTGCTTTTGATTGGTGGGATACCAAAAGAATAATGCTGGAGTCAGAATTGGGGTCTTTTGCCGCGGTGACTTGGCAGCGCTTCAAGAAGGAATTTAATAACCGCTTCTTTCCCGCTTCTGTAAGGCGGCAAAAAGCAAGAGAGTTCTCACACTTGGTCCAAGGGAGCATGACCGTGGAACAGTACTCCCGAAGGTTTGTAGAACTTGGGAAATTTGCTCCCCACCTCATCGCCACAGAGGAGATGCAAGCTGAGCGTTTCCAGGAGGGTCTACGCCCCGATATACGCCGGTTGGTAGTCAGCCACCGGATATCCACCTTTCAGGATTTAGTGGATGTGGCCACCCTCGTGGAGCGGGAGAATAATTTGAGTATGGGTTCCCCTCCGGGACATAAAAGGCGAAGTTTTACTGGAGAAGGAAGTAGCTCTGGATCGCCTCAGAAAATTGTTCAGCGGTCTGGAACTCGACCACAAGCTGCCTCAGGAGTGCGTATAGGAGGTCGGATGCCCGTTTGCATGAGGTGTAATAGAGCTCATACGGGTGAGTGCACTTTGGGTGGAGCTCGATGCTATAATTGTGGCCAGCAGGGACACTTTGCCCGTGAGTGTCCTAATACAGTTCAAGGAAGCCGTGGAGGTCGACGTGGTGGAAGAGCTAATCAGAGACAAGTAGCACAGGCTCGAGTGTATGCTCTTACCCCTGGAGAGGTGGATGATGAGGCACCAGCGACCCACGATGCTGGAGTGATTACAGGTATGGTTCTAAATTAACTAATTTTTGGATTTGATGTTTGGTGTGGTTTGATGTTTGTTTGTTTCGGATTTTGTGGGTGTATGTGTTTGGTTCAGGAAGAGTTCGGTTATATGACTTTTATGCTTGCACATTGTTTGATTCGGGTGCATCTCAATCATTTGTGTCTTCTACGTTCGCTCGGATATGTAATTTGGTTACGGGACCCCTACCAGGATCGTTAGTGGTGAGTCTTCCGAATGGTGAAATGGTTTGTTGTTCTAAAGTTGCGTTGGGTTGTCCCTTGGATTTTGGTGGTAGGACCCTTGATGCCGACTTGGTGGTGTTCAAGTTGTTGGGATTTGATATTATTCTCGGCATGGATTGGTTATATCGGTATTGTGCAAGTATAAATTGCAGAAGTCGGGTAATCAGTTTTCAACTCCCAGATGGTGGTTGTTTAGAGTTTATGGGAAGTAAATTAAAAGAGAAGCCGATGGTTATATCGGCAATTCAAGCGAAGAAAGATATTGCTTGTGGGGCGGATGCCTTTTTGGTTCAAGTGGCGTCTACGCCAATTGGGAACAAGTCCTTGGCAGATTTTCCAGTGGTAGGAGAATTTCCCGATGTGTTCGTAGATGATTTGCCGGGGTTACCTCCAGTCCGCGAGTTGGAGTTCGCTATCGATCTAGAACCCGGGGCGGCTCCTGTGCATAAAGCCCCTTACCGTATGGCACCAGCCGAGTTGAAAGAGTTGAAAGCCCAGTTGCAAGAGTTGGTCGACAAGGGGTTTATCCAGCCAAGTACTTCGCCATGGGGTGCACCAGTTTTATTTGTTAAAAAGAAAGATGGCACTCTTAGAATGTGTATTGATTATCGAGAGCTTAATAAAGTGACAATAAAGAATAAGTACCCTCTTCCAAGAATTGACGACTTATTTGATCAGCTTCAAGGAGCGGCTATCTTCTCGAAGATTGACTTGAGATCGGGATATTATCAGCTGCGAATAAGAGATAGAGATGTCCCCAAGACTGCTTTTAGATCAAGATATGGGCATTACGAGTTCAAAGTGATGCCTTTTGGGTTGGCTAACGCTCCTGCAGCTTTCATGGATCTGATGAACCGGGTTTTTCGACCTTATCTGGATTCTTTCGTAGTGGTTTTTATTGATGATATTTTAGTTTATTCCCAGAATGTTGACGAGCATGCTTATCACCTTCGCTTAGTGCTTGGGAAGTTACGAGAGCACCAGTTGTACGCGAAGCTTAGCAAATGTGAATTTTGGCTGGAAGAAGTCAGATTTCTCGGGCATGTAATTTCCCAGGACGGTGTGGCAGTTGATCCCAGTAAGGTGGAAGCTATTTTATCATGGCAGCGTCCATCGACTGTGCGCGAGATCCGAAGTTTCTTGGGACTTGCTGGATACTATAGAAGATTCGTGGAGGGATTTTCCCGATTATCCGGTCCTCTCACCGCTTTGACTAGAAAGAATGCAGAGTTTGTTTGGTCAGACAAGTGCGAGAGGAGTTTCCAAGAATTGAAGAACAGATTGACAACTGCGCCAGTTTTAGCACTTCCAAAACCGCTTGAGCCGTTTGTTGTTTTTAGTGATGCATCTAAATTTGGTTTGGGGTGTGTTCTCATGCAAGGAGGACGGGTCGTGGCTTATGCGTCTCGTCAACTGAAAGACCACGAGAAGAATTACCCGACACATGATTTGGAATTGGCCGCAATAGTGTTTGCCCTTAAGATTTGGCGACACTTTTTATATGGAGCAGTTTGCGAGATCTACACCGATCACAAGAGTCTGAAGCATTTATTTTCTCAGAAGAATCTCAACATGAGGCAAAGGAGATGGTTAGAGCTAATAAGCGACTATCAGTGCGAGATTAAATACCACCCAGGAAAAGCAAATGTAGTTGCAGATGCCTTGAGCCGGAAGTCACATTTAGAGGATGAAGCTGAATCTTCTGGAGTGGATTCTTTACTTTGCGGGTTGAGAAGGCTCCTTATTGGAAGTTCGCAGCAAGAGGAAGTGATATCTTCAATTCTTGATATTCGGGTAATTGATTTTGAAGAATTGAAGACTCTTCAGAGAAAAGATCCGAAGCTGTTGGACATTAGAAAAAGGGTCAGAAAATCTAGAGGGCCGTTGCACTACAGTTTGGATAAAGATGGGATTCTTCGATTCCGAGATCGTAGAGTAATTCCTAAGGACTCGGAATTTAAGGAGCGAATTATGACGGAGGCTCACGCGGCTCCCTATTCCGTTCATCCGGGTAGCACCAAAATGTATCGGGACTTAAGGAAAAATTATTGGTGGGAAGGAATGAAGAGGGATATTGCCTTGTATATTGAGAGATGTGGCACTTGCCGTCAAGTCAAGGCCGAGCATCAAAGACCAGCAGGTTTGCTCCAGCCTCTACCTGTTCCTGAATGGAAATGGGATGACGTCTCTATGGATTTTGTAGTGGGCTTACCGAGGACTCCCAGTGGAAAGAACTCAGTTTGGGTAATTGTTGATCGACTGACTAAGTGTGCTCATTTCTTACCGGTCAATAATGCGGATTCTCTGGGAAAATTGACCCGCTTGTATGTAAAGGAAATAGTGAGACTACATGGGATACCCAAGAGCATAGTGTCGGACAGAGATCCAAGGTTCACCTCCCATTTTTGGAAGAGTTTGCAGGCGGCTTTAGGTACTAAATTAAAGTTTAGTACTGCTTATCACCCCCAGACAGACGGCCAGTCAGAGCGCACGATTCAAACTCTTGAAGATATGTTGCGAGCGTGTGCTTTAGATTTTCAAGGAAGTTGGGAGAATCACGTGCCACTCATAGAATTCGCGTATAATAACAGCTTCCATGCATCCATCCAAATGGCTCCTTATGAAGCTCTGTATGGTAGAAAATGCAGATCACCCTTATGTTGGGATGAAGTCGGGGAGAAGAAAATAATTGGACCCGAGATAATACAGGATATGCAAAATCAGATTCAGATTATAAGAGATAACATGGCTGCAGCGCAAAGTCGTCAAAAGAGTTACGCGGATACCAGGAGGAGAGAATTGTCTTTCGAACAAGGCGATTGGGTTTATCTTAAGGTCTCTCCCATGAAAGGAGTTAAGCGTTTTGGGAAGAAGAGAAAGCTGGATCCAAGATATGTTGGACCTTTTCAGATTTTGGAGAAGGTAGGGTCCGTCGCTTACAGAGTTGCTTTGCCAGAATATTTTGGGGATATATACAATGTCTTCCATGTATCGTCTTTAAAGAAGAGTTTTGGACAACAAGAGCCACGTTTTGTCGACCCAGAGAATATTCAGTTGCAACCGGACCTTACTTATGAGGTTGTTCCATCGCAGATCATGGATTGGAAGGAGCAACAGTTAAGGTCTAAAACGATATATCTGGTTAAGGTGGCCTGGGGAGATCCGTTAGCTCAAGATTTCTCCTGGGAGCGAGTAGTGGACATGAGGGAGCAGTACCCCTACTTGTTCGAGTGATGACGGTACGTTTTTTTTAATCTTGGTTGCAGTCGGTTTTATGTGGAATTGTATGGCTTGTTTCAAGTTGGTGTTCGGACCTGCAAATTTCGAGGACGAAATTTGTTTTAAGGGGGGGAGGATGTGATGACCCGCTTTTATGTGTATTTTCACTGAAGGGATATTTTAATTTAATTAAATATTTTATAGTGCTTTTATTTTAAATTATCGAGTTTTAAATGGATTTTATTGGCTGTTGGATTTAAATTGTGATTTAATTTATTTTGGCTTGTTTTTGGTTTTAAAAATTTAAATAATTGGTTTTTACTAGTTATTTATTTTATTTTAGCTTATTGATGTGTTTAAAATATTTTATTGGTGTTTATTTATTTATTTGATGTAGTGTTAATTTATTTTAATCGTTTTATGTTTTTACCGTTTTCGGCTGATCAGTTTTTGGACTTCCGACGTGAGGACTGGACCTCATTAATTTCCTTCATCTTTTCTTTTCCTCTTCTTTTTCTTTTTTCCTTTTTTCTTTTTTCTTTTTCCTTTTTTTCCCTCTCCCGTTCGGCTCTCTCTCTCTCTCCCCGCGTCCCTCTCTTTCTCTCTCTCTCCTCACCCACGCCGGAAAGCCTTCCCGCCCAGGCCCGCCGTTCGCCGGCGTCGTGCCCGACGCCACCCCTGCCGGTCGACTCCCCTCCGGCCGGTGATCATCCCCTCCGACTCCCAGCCCCAACCGGCCGGCCGTTTGGCCGGAAAAAGCCCAACAAGCCGCACGGCTTGAGGCCCGATCCGCCGCCGTCGCTCCACCTCCGGCCACCACCTCTTCACCACTTCTTCCCCTACTCCTTGCCGACCTAACCCACCCATCCCCGGCCTCAAACGGTCACCGGAGCGGCTCCCACGAGCTCAACTCCGATTTGCCCTTTTTCCGCCCCTACCGGCGTTTTCGCCGCCACCCACGGCCAAAACTCACTTCCACTAGCTTCATAAACATCTCTAGACCATTCCCTATCAATTTGGTGTCTTGGTTTGTCCCCGGTCAAAAGTGGGTATTTTGCGACCCACGGGAACAGTGCATTTGCACTGTTACGTTGCTTTCGCATCGCCGTTCGCTTCGCGCCGAACCTTCTAAAAATCCTATATAGCGCTGTAAGTATTTTCCAAACGCTACTTTTAGATTTAAATGTATTTTACTCTTTCAATAAATTATTTGGTTGGTTCGCTGATTCCGGACTGAGTCCGAGGAGTTCGGGGGTCGGATGGATGGAGGACGGAGTTGCTTGATTTGTTGTGCTATGGTTGAATTTATTTGTCGAGCATTGAAATTGGCATTTACATGATGCATGCACTTGTATTTTATTTTATTGGAAAAATCATGTTTTATTGGCGTAAATGATTTTTGGGAGTGTGCGTATCACGAGCCCAAGCCGGGATGGGTTATTATCTCGGTGGAGCTCCTCTGGTCACTCGGGAGTGGATAATACTGAGTGACATCCCCTGGGTTGTCGCTGGGCGACGACCGGATCGCACGATACGGTAACGCTGTCGTGTCGACTCCGTGGTCCTTAGAGTGGCGGGGACTAGAGGATGGCCTGGCCAGGTACGCGCGAGATGGAGGCGCGAGTCTGGGCATCACTCGTGTAGGTGTCACACGCGTAGACGTTACCTGCGGTGTGGCACAGAGCCAGAGTGTGCGGATGATCCCTAGGGGAGATCATGGTGCATGCATAATCGGTTGGTTTTTATGGTTTTCGGATACGGGCCATTTTCTGGGAAAATGGCGAGGATGTGTTGAGGACTTGTGATCCATTTTCTGGGAAAATGGTGGTTTGGGCCATTATCTGGGATAATGGCGAGGCGTGGTTTTAAATGGTATGTGTGGGCCGTTATCGGGGATAACGGCGAGGTTTGTTTAAAGGATATGTTTTTAAGCCAAATGGGTTTTTGGCGTGCGTGGAAAAAAATATGGTTTGTGAGTTTTGTACATTGGCATTTATTCATGCATATTGTTTGAGTTTAATATGCTTTTATCTAGTGGTGTTTGGATTTTACTTACCTGCGGCACCATTTTTGGTACCGTAGATTTTGATGCAGAGTTCGAGGAGGAGGAGGAGGCTGAGCCCGAGGATGCGGCTCCGCCGGAGTTCTGAGTGAAGTTTGTGTTTTGTAGTTGGCTTTAAAACAATATTTATGTCTTGTAATATTTTATTATGTACCTTTGAACCGCTTTGTATTTTATTTAAGAATAAAATTCTGGTACTTAATTTTATGACTTTGCTATCCGCTGCGTATTTTCCTTGTGCACATTTGTCGCTTGCACACACTTGGCACTTGTCGATAGGATGGTGACCCGGGTTGTCACCATCCGGACGTCTCGAATTCCCCGTGTTGGTACGTGGGGATTTGGGGGCGTCACAGCGTGTGTGAACTTCTTTGGCTGAGAAGGCTATTGATGGAAATAGGCTTTTCTCCCAACTCAAAAATGAACTTGTTTTGCGACAATAAGTCAGCATTGACATCTCTCATAACCCTATCCAACATGATTAGACTAAGCACGTTGAGGTCGATCGGCACTTCATTAAACAAAATCTTGAAGAGAAAATCATTTGGTTCTCATTTGTCAAGTCAGAAGATCAGCTAGCAGATGCACTCACGAAAGCCGTATCCAACAGAAATTTCTACATCTCTCTCGACAAGTTGGGCATTAAAAACATCTATGCACCAACTTAAGGGAGAGTGTTGGCGTGAGCTGTCATACAAGAATCAAATCAATTTATTCATAGAAATTATTCCATTGTAAAATCCCTTACTTAAAGGGTCAACTAAAATTATAGCCTTAGATAATGTATGTCTTAGAATAACTTTCCATTTATCTACATATACTAATGTACTCTGCTATTGCAAAATAGTGAAAACAAAAACTTTTGACAACAAACACTTGATTTCATTTTATTTTTCCATCTCGTCCCCTTCTCTCTCTCTCTAAAATACATTCTTTCTCTCTCTAAGATACGCTTGCCACATAGAGGAAATTGCCTTACTGAAACGGTATCATCATTCTGGGGATCTAGGCCTAACGATCCCAGATTTAAGTCAACAAGGGCAGAGCTTCTCTTGCTTGAAGCTTCCATTTGCTTGAAGCTTCCATCTACCCAATGCTTCATTTGTAAGAGCACTCTCGTTGGAATAATTAAAACTAAACTCAAGTTTTAGTTAATATGACATGATTTTATCTTTGTCTATTTTATTTATATTCAATCACTATATTAGATTATCTATTTATTCATTATATAATAATAAATTAATATTAAATTAATATTTTTTTTATTTTTAATTTATTTATTTTTATCATATTTTACCATTCTATCATTTATATATTAATTAGTAATCATATATTTTGATTGAATACATGGTTAATAATATTCTACTAGAAAAAGAAATGCAATGCACAAGGTAGAACAAAAGTAATCTTATTTTAAGATTTGGTTTATCTACAGTAAAGAATATGTATGACTTTTATTTTGCATTTACTGTAGCATAAATTAACTATTCATGCACTTTGCCTAATCCAATGCACACGGTATCTTGTCCTAATAGCTCCCAATAGGCTTTTTTTTTTTATTTAATCTTTTTTTATTTTTTTACTTTTGGCTAATCCATTGAGATTAATCTTAAGTTTTATTATATTCTTTTTTCTCTCTTTTCATCTCTCTACCCAATGCTTCATTTCTTAAGTTTTCTTATATTCTTTCTTATCTCTTTTTCTCTCTATTCATCTCTCTACGACCCAAGAAATCTATGATTCTTTGGGTTTTATATATATCTATGATTTTCTGGCTTTGGGAAAAGATGAACTCTTATTTGAAATAAAACCTATTGGTGCTTCTCTCTTAGTCCAATATATATCTTAAGCTTCTCTGTCATTGTTCCACACCAGTTTGGAGGGAAGGGTGTACTACTTTTTGGCGTCTTGCATTGTTTTCCTTCAGCCTTTTCCTCAGCCCAGGTGATTTGTTTGCATTGTTCTGGAAGCATATTTGGTTCTCTTGTTCTTTCTAATTGCAATTAGAAAGCTGTTTGAATTGTTATTTTTCTTGTGAAGCTGTAAAAATGCTAGACAATCCCAAATCTAAATGTTTCATAGCAATAAATTATCACTGTATATACATCCTTGAGAGAGAGGGGGTTGCAGGTGTCGGGAGAGAGGGGAAGATATGGAAAAATAAAATGTTGTACATGTAGGTGTAAATTTTAATGTAGTACACATCCCATTTGTATTGGTTGGTGTTAAAATTAAATTGACACCCGACCGGGTTAGGAGCTTTTCCCAATTTAAAGATTCAAAAAATCATACCCAGTACTCGTAAGCCACCTTAAAAATGAAGCCCAACTTAAATAAGTTGCACATGCATGGATGATCAAAATTGCTGCTGCCCTACAGACCAAGTGTATTAAAGTAAATGAGTATTATCCTTACACGAGACTCACGGCAGCCTCACTTGTGGAAGAAACTGGCCGTGCGACAAGTAAGGTCCGAGACTGGGTGGATCTCGGTGGGGATCAGTGGCACTGCAGGTGGAGGTTGCTTCAGCTCGTGGTGGAGTACAGAGCGTGGTGGCTTAAGCACCCCGATGGGAAAAACTACTCTGGTTTTGGCAAGGGAAAATAGGCCAGGGACGTGGAGGCTTGTTCCGTGGTATTTGATCGAGGAGAACGGCGGTGCAACTTGACTTGTGTTGGATGTGGGTGACGGCTGGACAGAGGGGCTCGAAGTGGTTCGCATGAACTGGTTTGGACGTGCACTTGTCGTTGGCTGAAGACGGTGGTGGCTTACGGTTCTGCTTCCAACGTAGGGTGGTAGTGGTGGCTTAGGGGTGACATCCAGTGTAGTAACTGGCCAACAAGAGGTTTTAAAAGGCGGGTTCGACGAGGTGTGCGAGGTTTGCGGCTGGAGGTGTTGCTGAACTTCACCGTTTACGACAGTGAGGTCGTGGTGGCTGCTTGTTTTCGGCTGGCTAGAACGGGGCTTGCCATGTGGGGAGGGTTGATGCTTGGAGGAAGAAGCTCACGGTGTGGAGGAGAAACTGGGATGGTTGGTTGCAGAGAGAGTGAGAGAGAGAGAGAAGTAACTAGGGAGAAGTGAGGCTCGGTGACAGGGAGGGAGTGGTTATAGAGAGAGAGCAAACCGTTGAGAGATATGAGGCACACAGAGTGAGGGAAAATAGGGGAACGTGCGAGACTAAGGGGAAGGGGGAAGACACGCATTGGTGCAAGGAAGTTTTGAGTTGGGGTGACTGAACTCGAAGGGCTATACGGTGGTTTAGCACATTTTCCCCCGCCACCTTGGGCCAAATGGCTTAAACAGAAGTTGGCTTAAACGGGATTGGTCTCATGGGCTGGGTGCTACAACTCAAGCTTGAACACAGATGGTATTCCTGTACGAAGCGTTGGGGGATTTATTTTCAAGGCTGGAAAAGAATCCTGTCAGTATTTTCTATTTGAAAAGTATATAAAAATAACAAGTCACTGTTTTATTAGCTCGTGTAAAACATGTCTTTACACCGGTCCGGTTCAAAAGGTGGCTCCTTTGAATTTAGACATAAAATGTTAAGGATTTAAATTATATTACTATGTAAGCTTTAAAAACTAAAGTTATAGTAGTAAACAGTGGCGGAACCAACATTTTTATTGTATGATATATTTATGTAAAAAATAATACTAAATATAGGATATGCAAGCTCTACGCACTCTATTTGAAAAAAAAAATAGAATCCACTATTAAAAAATAATTTTTTATTAAAAAATAATTTTTTTTAATGTGGATTATAGATTTATCTACTTTTTTCAAATGGAGTGGAAATGACTTGTATATGGTCTTAGGACTGCAAACATCATTTCTCTTATATAAATTAAAAAGAGATTGAAAAATTATAAAAACATATATAACTACAAACTATTTTTCATATAGATTATCGACTTTAAATAATTTTTCTTGTATTTTCACTTTGGATTCCATATTAGGAAACCCAATATTGTATAAAAAAAAAAAACTTTGGGATTCATATTAATAAGATGTTTATTATTTCTCATAAATTTAATTTTAATTTAGAAAAACCACATTCTTGAAAATAGATAATATATAGAAATTAAACAAAAATTTGAGACTGCAAAAAAAAAAAAAAAAAAATTTAGAGAGAGACATTTCTAGGTATATTGAAATTAAAAAAGATTTAGAGATCATATAGAGATTATAATTTTTTTTAAGAGGCCATTTTTTATATTTGTAGAATTATGCATAGAATCCAAGGGTTATTATATGATTTTAAAAAGTTTTGGAGGAGCCATAGCCCCACCCCCTACCCCCCAAGTACAATGTGGCTCCGCCACTAGTAGTAAATAATAAAAGTAAAATTTATTCTTAACACTTTAAATACAAATAAGCCTATTTGTGAAACGAGTTTTTCACTGTTATTTAATATATTTAAATACAACATTTTAAGCGTGTTGATCTCTTTGGAGAGTTAAAATTTTAAGTTGGATTGGTTTTTCATTATGGTGGAGCACCACTATAAAATTTTGTAGTGAGCTAGGTTAAAAAGAGAATTTTAGATTTAGGATTTATTGGTTATTTAAGCATTTCAGGTTTTTAATTGTAAAGTATGTGCTTAATTAGAAAGTCAAGCATGATTGGAAGTTGATGCAAGTTACGTGCATATTCATATTGATGATTGATATTAGCTTGGCACCGTTGTGAGAAAATTCAGAGAAGTTAAAAAGTCAAAGTAAGCTGGCTCCTATGCTAGACTTTTCACAAAAAAAAAAAAAAAAAGAATTGAGATTGATTTTATGAAAAATGTGCATGATATGTTTTGAAAAGAAATGTAAAAACAACTTCAATTATGTGATCTGCATTACTTATGAAATCTTTATAAAAGAGAAAATATTTTCTGACATAACTGGTATAGACATGAGCAATATCTTGACATATTTCTGAAATGTATAAAAGAGTGAATATAAAATTTATGAATTTTACATGTTATATAAAGATGCCATGAATCCGTTTTGAGTATGCGAAAATGATATGAAAATGTTCACTTCTCTATTTGATATGATATAGCATTTGAAAAACTTTTAGCATGACTTTTTGATTCTGTTTTTGGTTCTGAAAAGATAGCTCTGATTATGTTATATGGTTAGTACCAATGTCTCTGATATGAGTGCACCTATTTTGGAAATAGAGTGATTTTTCAACGTGTTCTTTTTTGTGTACACACTTGGGCTCCAAGAATAAATAAGGAAAAGTTTTACATTCTGATATTGTCTATTTTGGCCACCGGGGATCGCACAACCCTACCACGTGAGTTAAATATGGTATATGATACGATATGATATAGAATAATATGATGAGATGAAGATGTTCAGTCATATTATGCCAAAGAGTTTTTGAATATGAACAGTTTAAAATGTTGCTATGATGTTTTGATATCATGTTTTTGGGATATGTATTCTGAAAATGAAATGTTTTATTCTTACATATTGAACTCTCTGAAAAGGCTTATGTATACATGCTATTATATATTCTTTGCATACTAAGTTGTTGATAACTCAATCCTTATTCAATAATTTTGTTTTGGTTTGTCGACTTGGTATTTTGGAAGGTTGATATTTATTTTGAGACTTTGTGATGTTAATAATAATTATATTGGAGCAACTGATTTGAAATAGAGAGTCCTATGCGTCATTGAGAATTTAAAGTCTATGATTGTATGGTTGAAATATGATATTAAGTGATAAAAAATAATTTTCCGACCCATGGTAAAAATATGATACTAAGTTATGAATACTTAGAGGTTTAAGTTTGTACAATTAGAAATATTATGAGGAAGTATGCAAGTAAATAGTTGAAGAAGGTTAATTAGATAATTGAATTGGTCTTAGTGAAGGAAGTTTAAGTCAATGGTAGTCTTTGCAAGTTCTGTGTTTAATGTTCTTATGTAAATGAAAAGGAAATAATGTAAAAAGATTTTTCTTTAGAAAGAAAAGCCTTACAAGGTGTGGGAAATGTTGGTTAGGACAAACAAGGCTAAGGAAAAGGTAATAGAAACCTATGCATGTTATACGTAACTTATGAAATCATATTTGTATAATGAACTTTTTAATTTAATTTAGTGAATTCCACTGTAAACTCTCTTTTAAATTTACAAAGAAGGTTTCAATATTTAATTATAGAGTCTCTTATATTTTGGGGAGAAAATGAAAAATCTTAAAAAGTTTAGTACTTCTAGTGTCATGTTCTAAAACTACTTCTTAAAGTCTCACCACATGGATGGGTGTTACAGAAGATGCTTACAGTTTGTACACATATGACTATAGAATTCATTAACTATTAGTACATGCCTGAGTGTACTTCCTAAATCTAATTCTTATATTGCTTATTTGTAAGGAAGGCTTTTACGTAGGATCTGAGAAAGCCCACTGAATTAGCTTCATCATCACCAATATTACTTTATTTGATATAGTTTTGCAACTCGAGGAGATGGATCCAACAACGATCTATAAAGCTGCAGCTAAAAATGACACCGCATTCTTTAACCAGATCATGTCCAACCTACAAAGTCCTGAGGATATTCTCAAGCCAATAACAGACAACGAGGACTCCATTCTACATGTTGCAACAAAATTCAAACGGGAAGAGTTTGCTAAAATACTCATAAGCTTGAACCAATTACTTATTTATCAGAAAAATAAGAAAGGTGACACTCCACTACATGTTGCAGCAAGTATAGGGTGTTGGGGCATCACAAAACTCCTAATAGATCGTTCAAGTTCAAGTATTTTGGAGACAGTGAACATAGACAAGGATACGGCATTGCACGTTGCTGTGAGACATGATCAACACTCAGTTGTGGAGTTACTAATTCAGCACAACCAAGGGCTAGCTAAGATGGTGAATGAAGTTGGAGAATCTGCACTCTTTCTTGCTGTAGAAAGAAACAATTACTATACTGCTAAGTACATCTTAGATGTTGTTCCAGAATCAATACACTGTGGAGGAAGGGACCACATGAATGTGTTGCACGTAGCCATCATTCGGATGGGGGCAAGTAAGTTCACTGATCCTCTCCCTATCTCGGTCAAAACTACTTTTTTTTTTTTTTAATAAAGTAAATGGTTAAATTGTATTAATATGAATAGGCATAGTCCAAGTATAGAGGGGAATACAAGAGAAAACACCTATTTAGAAGAAAGAAATAGAAATAAGAAATCATGAAAATTGAGGTCATTGAAGTCTACATCTTTGGCCCAAAGAAAAAGGATTCTAACAAATAATAATCTAAAATCCTCCAATGAACATATCCTGTCTTCGAATGTCCTATCATTTCATTCCTTCTAAATGCACCATAGAAGACATATCAGAATCATCTTCCATACGGCTAAAATTTGTGGGATGTCGTCGAGGTTCACCCAACATGCCAAAAGCTCGACCACTATAGCACGCATAACCCATGCTAGCTCTACCTATAATGCTTTACTAATCTCACAATGTAGTAGAAGATGGTTGATCCACGGTCTCTCCACTTTGTTTACACATGCAACACCATTCTACCACTACCACTACCACCTCCCGTTTCCATAAGTTATCCATTGTCAAAATCTTCCCCAAAGACATTGTCCAGGCAAAAAATTCCACCTTAAGAGGGGCCTTATTTCTCCAAATTATTTTCCATGAAAAGTGATTTTCTATGGTTATGTGAGGGCGTTATAGAAAGAGCGAGCTGAAAATGTACATTTATAGTAGTTGTTTACCACAAAGTATCAACTCTTTGAATGCGCAGTCTTATGGAGTATATGACCTGGAAGAAATGTTCAAAGTTGATGACTTCCCAATTTTAGACTGCCCTAGTGAAGCTCATGTTCCACTAGAGTAAATCACTATCCCTCTCCATGAGCTCTGCCACTAAAACTTCTTTCTCACATACAAGTATGAGCACTGTGGGGAATAAGTCCTTAAGAGCTCTATCTCCACACTATATGTCATGTTAGAATTTTGTTATTGTGCCATCTTCCATCACAAGTCTAGTATGACGAGCAAAGACTCCCCGCACTCGTCTAATACGCTTCCATAGACCCACGCCATAAACCCTGCTTACCTCCTTAGAGCATCCACATTGGTTTATGCATATGCATATGTAAAATCACACCTTTTGGAGATCCAATTTGTCATACAAGCAAAACTTCCACATTGGCTTATGCAAATTTGAGACAAAATAATAATAAAATATTATTATTTTATTATTTTTTTTACTTTTTTTTTAATAGAGTTTACAATTTCCATATATTGGGTTAATACATGTAATTAGCACCCAAAGAAATTTCATTAGCACCCAATACATGTACTCAAAACCTATGAAAGAGAGATGCACGGGTTTGATCTTCAAATATGTAAAATATTTGAGTAAAATATTTTTGGTGGAGTGAATTAGTAAAATATGTAGTAAAATATGTAAAGGTAAAATATGTAGAAAAAGAGTGGGAGGAGAGAGAAAGAATGAGTAAAATATGTTTTGGAGAGTAAATAGTAAATCTCCAAACATGTAAAGGTACTGTTCATAGCTATGCAAATATTTGGAGATGCATAATCCAATGTAGATGGATTTAAGCTCATATTATGCAAATATGACTTTGCATATGCATATGCATAGACCAATGTGGATGCTCTTAGAGCATCATCCCCCCATAAGCCACCATATCTATAATCGATCCCCAACTTCCATAAAGCTTTAGGTTCCGTATTATAGTGCCGTAACCATTTCCCAAGTAAAGCCTGGTTGAACACCCTCAGGTTTCTAACTCCCAAGCCACCTGAATATATTAGGAAGCATATCTTTTCCCACTTAACAAAAAGAAGTCACGATTCAGTTTCTCAATATGTGCTGCCACACTCACGGGAACTAGGAAAAAAGATAAAAAAAAGTGCAGAATTGAATCCAGGATCTGTCTTCTCCATACGAATTAATTTTAGGGTTTCATAAGGATGCGCCCCAAAACTCCTCCTAATCAATTTGCAAACACTTTGGAAATGATCTTATAGACCCCATTCACAAGGCTAATAAGCTAGTAATCCTTAACCTCTGATGGCCCAATCTTCTTGGGAATAAGTGCAGAAACCAATGTTCTTCATTTCAATTATATGTTCATATGAATTTGTTGATGATTGCAATGCATGTTTAACTGCTAAAACCAATCTTCTTTTGCCCGATGAAAAAAGAAGAAGAGGAAAATGAGAAGGAACATTGACATTAATCAGAGTTGATCTCATGAAATGATGAAAATGTACAAAATCAGCCTTTTGCATCCAACATTATGTTGACCCAAAGAAATTGGCCACAAAAAACCATTTCTCTTGTAGTGATATAGGATCCAATTAGGAACCTAATTATTAGCCAATTGAGAAATAAACCAAAGTATCTGATTATCATGAGCTGCATGTAGAAGCAATTTGAGGTTTTACTACATGCAATACTTGCATCTTCTAATTTGAACTTGTATCTTTGGAATTGGAGGAAGCATAAGCAGTTATTACTATACATTATTAGTCACTGTGAAAACATGGTAGACACAAACTTGACCTGCTCGAAGAAATTTATACCTAAGGTTCATGATTAGAATACCACGTACATAGACTCAACCATAAATTTCCTCCCCTTATACCCTGGGAGAGAAAGCAAAACCAAGCCAGTAACTCAACTAGAGTGCCACCATAACTTAGCAACATAAGCAAAATAAATAAATAAATAAATAATAATAAGGCCTCGTTTGGGACGCATGATTCATTTCATACTTTTTAAGTACTAGTTGTGCTTTGTGAAAGGAAGTTAGAGAGAGAAAAAATAATCACAATATTTAACATCTGGATTTCCTAGAGAATACCGTATATAACAATGTAGAAAAATTTAGTTCATTTGTATAACTTATCGGTTTACCAAGCTAAAGGATCATATATAACTTCAAGGGGAACAATCTTTTATGTCAATTACCAATTCTAGCTCTGACAATCTACCACCAAGCCTTCAGATTAAATACGCTCCCATTTGATCCCTGATCTTCTGTGAACGAGCACATCATCATTTGCATGGCACGAATTCAAATCTTCAGTTGTGTCTTACAATAATATGGGAAGATTGAATATATTTATTTACCAAGCTTAAATTTTAGCAGATTTACGAGGCATCATATAATAAACTTAGACAGTGAAACTATGTTAGGAAACTCTATCCTTACACATTATCGCATCTTAATCTCAAAGCTTAATTTTTAATCTAACGTAACATTATTACTTCTATTAGTTATGGAATGAGCATCCTATAAGCATTAATAAATTGCTCAAGGAAATCAAAGCACTCCAGAATGGCGGATTTAGTTTGAACGTTCATATTAGTGTGTTGTATTCAGATAGAAAGAAAACATGAGATCCTATCGCATTAAGTACGGTGAGAAAATATTTTGATATGTTACAAATCCATCATCTTAATCTGTCTCTTGTCTGTAGTATAAAGTATTATTATTGCTAAATTCATGTTTCTGTACGTGTTGTTTTTTTCTCGATCCCCTCGCTATCCCAGAGAGGAAAGAGAATTTCCGTACTGCCATTATGAGAAGGCTTGCGGCCTGCCTTAGAAACTGGATTTCATTTTCTCTTCCTGATGCTAGCAGTTCGCCCCCTGCCTCCCGAATTCGACCAATAACCATGAAAGATTACAGTGTACAAGGTAATTTCATCAGATTGTTGTAGGGTATTGTTTCTTATTTCTCAAGTTTCCGGTCCTGGGTTTGAGAGCTGGTGGCACAATGTTGTTCCATAAAGGACATAAATTCAGTAAAATCGAACTATCTAATCTTTTAAGTATGAGAATAGCACTTGAAAATCTGATCTGATTTTTTTAGGACACATTCAGTTGAGATTTGCCAAAGAAGAATATCTGGCGGAGGCTGTGAAGAATTTCTTGAGAAGGAGGCCTTATTATCTCTCTTCATTTGTTAACATTTCCTTTTGTTCTCTTGTAGATTTTCTGTTGGAGGTTGAAAAAGCAGTGGTTCTACACAACACTACACCTAGAGGGGAGGTGAATAGGTGTAAACCGATTTTTCTGGTCTTTTAAAAAGATTGTTAAACAATAATTAATCAAAGCAATAAATCACACAAAAATCAACACAAGATTTTGTTCACGGAGTGGAAATTCATTTGAAGAACGTCTTCAAAATCTAAAACCACTCTGGGTGTAAGACACCACCTCAAATCCACTATAGAAAATTTAGTTTGTTACAACCAATTTAGAGACACTCACAAAACCTTTGTAGTAGCTAAACTTGGCTTGCAACACCACGAGTGACCCACTCGATCTCTACACGCATGTAGTGTCGGAACTCCGACCTTTCTATAGCTTCCCACGAAAACCTCTCGATCTCTGCATCACCAGCAGCTCCGGACTCTTCCGGCCAACGAACTTGTCCACTCCAATGGACTCAACTGAAGTTTGATGTTGAATGTAGTGTGGTGGAGATGTGTTTATCCAAGAAAGAATCAATCAAGTGGGGGAGAGATTGCTCTAAATGTTCTTGGAGGCCCTTAGGGTTTTTGCTCTGATTCTCCACACTAGAACAGCAGAAAAGCTGTTCTATTTATAGTACCACTCAAATGAGGCGCATTAAAACCCTAGGTTTTAAGTCATCTGGAACATTCGCTCGAGCGGAGTGTCGAGCGAAGGTCGAGCGCCGAAATCTGTCTAAGTTCGCTCGAGCCAAGTGTCGAGCGAGAGTCGAGCGGTCCAATCTGCTTAAGTTCGCTCGAGCCAAGTGTCGAGCGAGGGTCGAGCGGTCCAATCTGCTTGAGTTCGCTCGAGCGCCCTGTCGAGCGAGTGTCGAGCGGTACAATCTGCTTGAGTTCGCTCGAGCCATGTGTCTAGCGAGGGTCGAGCGGTCCAATCTGCTTGAGTTCGCTCGAGCGCCCTGTCGAGCGGTGACACCTGTTTTGACCATTGATCAGCACACTTCAATTCTTTTCACTTCAACACTTGTTACAATACTATTTTATACAGGTTTTCACAAGAATATGCCAATCAACTCATTTTTGCCTCAACAATCTCCCCCTTTGGCATTTCTGTGACAAAACCTCTAACCTATACATATGACCTAATCCTAGCACACCCATCACTAAATTCATATTCTTGAACAAGATGAAATATTTCTGCACATACTCAGCAAACGGTTAAACATATCGCACAAGGAATTGTTTGCAATCACAAACCACAATTCATAAATTAATATGACAAGTACAGGCTTTAGAGACAAAATATTCCATTAAACAATTAATCAGAAAAAGAGTTCAAGAACAATTAGTCACACAGCAGCAGTAAATAAGAGATATACAATCAAAAGATAAAAACAAAAAACTAGCTGATGTTCCCAAAACACAAGTGTTGCTACCAACTAACACTCCCCCTGAGTTAGTATTCAAATAACCAAAACTCCCCCTTAATCAGTACTCCCCCTTTTTGTCACAGGCTGACAAAGGGTCTCAATCATCTGCAGGACTGCCACCATCTTCATCATCTTCATTAAGAAGCTCTTCAATGTCATGGAAGCGTTGGGTCACATGCTGCTGCAGGCTATCAAACCGAGCATCCAACGTATCAAACCGGGCATCGAAAGTATCCAATCGAGCATCAAGGTGGGCTAAATACTCAAGAACCTGCTGAAGACTGGGCTCGGTCGAGCCGGGTGCCGAAGGGGATGGAGCCGAGCTAGATGGCTGAGAGCTGGAAGACCGAGAACTCGAAAGCTGAGAGGAAGGTGCGGGAGGATGCTCAACACGGATAGGATGTGGAGTGGTGTGAGCACGACTAAGCTGCACCGTCCTACGACCAATGGGAACCTTAAGTACTATTCTAGGCTCTTGAGGGAGAAAGGCAACAGACTGAGAGAGAGCTATACGGGTGATGAGACAAGCAAACGGCAAACCAGTCCGTTTCTTGGAGGATTGAATCGCCTCAATTATGACCCGACACAGAAGAGACCCTAGATCAAGAGGGACATCATTGATCTAGGCATAAAGAAGAATGGCGCGGTCAAGACCCACGTCACTCTGATGACCCGTAGGATATAGATTTGTAAGAACAATCCTACTCAGAATGAGGTTATCAGGTGTAAAAAGAATGGTTTGGAGAGGGCTCCTCCCTTCCCAATGACTGATCCCACCACAGAGACAGCTAGCAATAGTTTGTGGAGTAGGAGGAGACATCCGTGTATATGGATAGCCAGGATAAGGCACACGAGGGGCATTCAGCAAGTGTGCTATCATGCCCGGAGTCACCCGGAAGGTAATGTTCCGGAGACTCACGTCAAAGGAGTCATCAATGGAAATACCCCGTATGTTGGAGTAAAACTCCCGAACCATCTCCACAGAAGGAGTGGAATGACCAATGGTCAAAGCCTGTCACTGGCGAGACTCAAAGATATGAGGGATTATGGTCTCAGAAAGCTCACCGAGGGAGACATCACGCTCAACAATGGGTGTACGTTGAGAAAAATTCTGAGTGTACAGCTCCTGAGCTTGTGCACTATGGAAATGAGCGTGAGCGGGTGCAGAGGGGTTGTTGCGAGGACGGACACGTCGAGACGACATGGCTTTTGGCTGTAGATAAAGTCAGAGACGTTAGACAAGGCTAAAGGTGATGTGACGCCTTGATGGATGCACGTCTAAAATGCCAAATGCATGAGGATGATAAAACTCACCAACTAACCATGTGATGAACATGCTAACATGACAATGCCAATC
Organism: Carya cathayensis; assembly: GCA_011037825.1. Classification (NCBI taxonomy): domain Eukaryota; kingdom Viridiplantae; phylum Streptophyta; class Magnoliopsida; order Fagales; family Juglandaceae; genus Carya; species Carya cathayensis. The sequence goes on along the minus strand of QGSO01000515.1, from coordinate 355,020 downwards.
ATGCCGACCATGACAAACAAACAATGCCAATCAACCATGCTCATGAAAAAGAGACAAAAACTATTTTGGTAATCCCAACTAAGTTAAGGTTGGGAATTTTGAACTCAATACACAATCCATGTCCTTTCTAACATAAAACACATTCAAACCTAATGCAATTCCAAGACAAAAGATGACCCAACACTAGGATATGCATGAAATAGGTATATGAACAATGCCATGCCAATGCATGATGAAAATGATTAAACAAAACTCATTGAGGCATTTCATCAAACACTTGGAGTGCATCCAAGTGGGAAATTCGGCCAACACCCCATGGGAGGTTCAAAAACCTCCTAAATACAACCAAACAACCAAGAAAACTCTCTAGGAGTTTCAACAAGCCAAAAACAATTGAGATTTTTCAAGAAAATCACTCCAAAAGACCCAAACCGAAACCAACGAAAAATGAGCAAGAAAAACCCAAAAAAAATGCAAGAATCCGAAATAATAAACAAGAGAAATGTTTTTACCTTGATTTGGAATGATTTCGGAAGAGAAAACCGGTTGGAAATGAAGAGATTTGAGAGAGGGAGAGAAAACGCACGGAATGAGAATTTTGGGGGAAAACTGTGCATTTCAGCTCGAGCGGCGCTGGGCTTTATACCAGACATTCGCTCGAGCGAACTTAAACCCTCGAGCGAACTGTCGAGCGAAGTTCGCTCGAGCGGAGTCGAGCGGAGTGTTGAGCGAGACCTCCAGATTTTGCAATTTTGCCCAGTTTTGAAACACACACCACTCACAAGACTCACATGACTTGACAAACACTAGGGAAGTCAATTTTCAACCCAAGAATACATATCAAATGCAGAGAAGCATCATATTCTCACAAAACACGCAGGTAAAAACAAAGTATCTCAAGTAATGTAGACATGCGTGTTTAATCGGTCCTTGCTCAATCAAGAAATTTCAACCGATAAGCGTGAGCGGGGTTGGGCTGAACAAGAAATCATAAATGCTTGGGAAGCTCTTCCAAGACACAAAAAGTCAAACCCAATGCTGCTAGGACCTAAATACTTCTATTTGAGTACTTGTTTCAGCATATTCTGTTTTTCATCCTTTTTTATTTTTTTTTATTTTTTTTATTTTACCAACATCACTTTTTCTTTTCCTTTTGATGTGCCATATTTTTGCACAAGAGAATCATGATGAGGTCATCTAGCCCGTGGTCAATTCTGTGTGCAAGTAGAGCTTCCTACCACCTTTGATTGCCTTCCCAATACTCACAAGTAGCGAAATGTCAATTAACTGAGCCAGGAGTGAAGTGTGTGAGGCTAGTCATAAATTACATAAAATACTCATGTTACAAACCTTTGTGAACCATAAGTATATGATACAAATCTCAAAAGATGCATGTCCTTAGATTTGAGAATTAACAACCCAACCATTATATAGCACAGCCACGGAGTGCATGTATGGACAGCAAACAACAGCAAGGAAACTAGACAACTAACAAACACACAATAAACACCAACAACAAAAAGAAACAAAAAATGCATGTAAGTATGTAATGCATGTAATGCATGACTATTAGTCTACAGCACAAAAACCATGTGTGGCTTGCGTCTTCCCCTTTTTGACGATCCACCTTGGTACCTCTTTTCTTGAGTAGGGCTTTTCAATTGACATAGTTTGCCTCCTTAGCTCAAAACAGTTTGGTCGGATGTGACCAATCTTACCACAATGATGACACACGGGGCTTGCTTTGTGAACTCTCCGTCTCAAGAAGTTTGAGACATTCATAGAGCCATTAATGAAATTCTTATCCCTTCTAGAAGGATAAGCAGCTCTACGATTAACAAACGTAGGAGCATGCACAACGTGTCTCATTAATTTAAAGCAGTCTGGTCTAATATGGCCAATCTGTCCTCAGTGATGACATATGGGGCTCGTGTTACGAGCTCTTTGTCGTTTGGGAGGTGGAACAGACTTTTGCACTTGCACAGGCTTCTTACCCTTTCCAGATGGATGTGTCTTCCTATTCTCAGTCATTGCAGGAACAAACGTTGTTTTTCTTACATTTTTATAGGAGGCTTTCGAGGTTGAAGGAGCATCAGGATTCTCTTCACAGTAGCTTAGACCACTCTTATCACTGGGGGACTTTCCTAAACTTAGGAGTTTGTCAAGCTGATTTGTCCCAATAGAGAATTTCTGCAACTTAGTATTTAACAAAGTCAGCTCACATTCATGAGTTGTCACTTTATCTTCCAAAGTCACATTTCTCTTTTGTAACTCATCCGTCAGACCAATGGCTTCTCCTAGTTTGTCTTTGAGTTCTTCATTTTCCCTTTTGCATAAATCTATTTCCTCAGTATGTGCTTTATTGAGTTTCCTCAATTTCACACATTCTTTATACAATTTCTCATATATTTCCTGCAACTCATCTTCATTTACAGAGTCGTTTTCAGAAACGCTCTCAATTTCAAACCTAGATTCATTACTATGACTTTTGCCTACAACAGAGGAAGTGAAAGCCATGTAATTGAGATTTTTCTTCATGGAAGAATTCTCTTGTGAGTCACTTGACTCAGACTCACTATCAGTCAAGGAAGCAACCTTAGCTTGCTCTTTTGTTTTCTTGTAGTTTGCACACTCAAAACGAATGTGATCAAAACCGTGACATTCATGGCACTGAATACTGTCCTTGTCAGCTCCAGTGTCTCGCTTATATCTCTTTTCTCGGTTTTCAGAACTTGAACCCCTGTTAAACCCTTTGAACCTTCTCCTCTCCTATCCCGGGTTTTTCTTAATAAACATCTTCCTGAATTTTTTAGCATAAAAAGTTATTTCCTTGTCACTCATGGCAAGTTGATCGGAGGATTCATCAAACTCCTCTCTCATAGCTTTTAGGGCTATGGACTTGTTTTTCTTATCCACGGTAAGAGTATGTTCATAGGTTTGGAGGGAGCCTACCAACTCTTCTATTCTCATAGCATCCACATCCTTGCTCTCTTCAATAGCCGTGACCTTAGGGCGAAATCTCTCAGGAAGGGATCTGAGAACTTTTCTCACAACTCTATTTTCAGGAATTCTGTCCCCTAGATTAAAGTGAGAGTTGACGATATCATTAAGTTTGGCATAGAAGACATCAAACATTTCATCATCCCTCATTTTCAATTCTTCAAAGCTAGTGGTTAACATTTGAAGCTTAGAGTTCTTGACAGCCTTAGTACCTTCATGGGTAATCTCAAGGATATCCCAAGCCTCTTTGGAATTTTGACACATTGATATCCGTTTGAACTCTTCCTGAGACACAGCCATGAAAATTGCATTTAACCCTTTGCTATTCCAACCACACTCACTTATCTCATCCCTAGAATAGTTTTCTACACTTTTTGGAGTTTGAACTCCATCAACAACAACCTTTGGTTCTATCCAACCATTTGTTATAGAAACCCACACTCGTTCATCCACAGATTTCAGGAATGCTCTCATTCGAACTTTCCAATAAGCGTAGTTGTTTCCATCAAAATATGGTGGAGTTGTGAGTGATTGAGACCTATCCATTTTAAACCACTACAGTAGGATCACACTCAGGAACTGAATCCTAGCGGAGTGAACCCTCTCTGATACCAATTGAAAAAGCAGTGGTTCTACACAACACTACACCTAGAGGGGGGGTGAATAGGTGTAAACCGATTTTTCTGGTCTTTTAAAAAGATTGTTAAACAACAATTAATCAAAGCAATAAATCACACAAAAATCAACACAAGATTTTGTTCACGGAGTGGAAACTCATTTGAAGAACGTCTTCAAAATCTAAAACCACTCCGGGTGTAAGACACCACCTCAAATCCACTATAGAAAATTTAGTTTGTTACAACCAATTTAGAGACACTCACAAAACCTTTGTAGTAGCTAAACTTGGCTTGCAACACCACGAGCGACCCACTCGATCTCTACACGCATGTAGTGTCGGAACTCCGACCTTTCTATAGCTTCCCACGAGAACCTCTCGATCTCTGCATCACCAGCAGCTCCGGACTCTTCCGGCCAACGAACTTGTCCACTCCAATGGACTCAACTGACGTTTGATGTTGAATGTAGTGTGGTGGAGATGTGTTTATCCAAGAAAGAATCAATCAAGTGGGGGAGAGATTGCTCTAAATGTTCTTGGAGGCCCTTAGGGTTTTTGCTCTGATTCTCCACCCTAGAACAGCAGAAAAGCTGTTCTATTTATAGTACCACTCAAATGAGGCGCATTAAAACCCTAGGTTTTAAGTCATCTGGAACATTCGCTCGAGCGCAGTGTCGAGCGAAGGTCGAACGTCGAAATCTGTCTAAGTTCGCTCGAGCCAAGTGTCGAGCGAGAGTCGAGCGGTCCAATCTGCTTGAGTTCGCTCGAGCCAAGTGTCGAGCGAGGGTCGAGCGGTCCAATCTGCTTGAGTTCATTCGAGCGCCCTGTCGAGCGAGTGTCGAGCGGTGCAATCTGCTTGAGTTCGCTCGAGCCATGTGTCGAGCGAGGGTCGAGCGGTCCAATCTGCTTGAGTTCGCTCGAGCGCCCTGTCGAGCGAGTGTCGAGCGGTGACACCTGTTTTGACCATTGATCAGCACACTTCAATTCTTTTCACTTCAACACTTGTTACAACATTATTTTACACAGGTTTTCACAAGAATATGCCAATCAACTCATTTTTGCCTCAACAGAGGTAATACAAAAAAAAACCAAATTTAGCCTCGGAAGCCGATGCTTTTGGGTGGACTCCTCTGCACTATGCTGCATACTACGGCAGAAAGCAAGTCATGGAACGGTTATTACAATATGCAGGTTCTTCGGAATTTCACAAAAAGGACCAGGAAGGAATGTCTGCTCTTCACATTGCAGCCGAGCGAGGCCACGTCAAGATAGTGAAGAAGGTGGTTTCAAAGTTTCCTAGTACGTACGAACTATTGGACAATAGAGGCCGTACGCCCCTCCATGTGGCTGCGGAAAGTGGGAAAAGCTTCTTGATGCTCTTGTATCTGTTTCAGAATGCGCCTGATGATCTCTTAAACAAGCAAGATAACAGGGGCAACACGCTGTTGCATCTGGCTGCTGTCCATGCACGATTCAGGGTACTAGCTGAACTGGCATCGGATAGAAGAGTGGACAGAGGGGCTATTAACAAGGAAGGCCTAAGTTGCTTGGAAATTCTTAAACCAAGAATTATGACGGTACCGTCTAGTGAGGTATGACCCATATATCCTACTATAAAGTATAAATTCATTTAACATAGCCGTGTAGTGTTTATAAATAATTATAGTGTGTTCAGTAATTTCCATATAATATTCCGTACTTAATGAATGGCAACTTGGATAGGTTTGGATAGTAAGATGAGAATTTTTTGTCTTTAGAAAACAGACTATTACTAATCAATGCCTGTTTCAAAAACTTACAGGACGTCATCTTTTCATTAGAGGGCCTTGGCTTTCTACCAAGTTTGCAAGCTGCATTTCCCGGAAGAACTATCAAAGTACAAACTACTGGGACCAGCGAACCACAGATCGAGAGTAGAAAAACATCAAATCAAGAAAAAAATGACTCATCTATTAATGGGAAAACAGAAGAAGGGGCAGATGGTTCTTTTATTAAGGAGAAGGCTAATGTCAACTTACTTGTTGCAACCTTCGTTGCCACTGTCACTTTTGCAGCTATTTTCACCATGCCTTACCAACAGGATGGTGCAACTTCTGGTCAGAATTTGGCTTTCGGCGCATTTGTAATAGCGAATTCCATCTCATTTGTTTTGTCAGCTACCTCAATGTTTCTCCAGTTCTTGGCTTTTAGAAGGAAGGGCGAAGCCCCTGATGCATTCTCAGGATTCCTGAACTACTCCGGGCAACTCGTTCCATGGGCTGTTTATGCATTGGTGGTAGCTTATTCTACAGGCTCATATGGAGTCTTGGCTCATTACTATCCGAAAGTTGCTTCTTTGGCCTGCGGAATTGGTTTAATCTTCTTTATTGGCCCTGTCCTCGCCTTCATTAGACTTGTATGGTGGGCATCGAAATGATATGGCACGCATATTTTATTACAAAATTTCATGCTATTAAAAATAGTTACATAAATTCTAATAAATGTTTAATGGCCTGGTATCTTGTCATATAATGGGATACCACGTGTTCATCCGGTGAGACTGCCACTGTGGATCGATGTACCAATAACTATTTTTATGTTTTCGAAATGGTATGTAACGCATCTTCCTTGACATATAAGGGTTGGGAACTGTTGGATTTTTGTCTTATTTATGCAATCTTGATATTATTTATGGCCAAAAGTTATTCATATATATATTTTTTATCCTGTACGTGATATTATTTTATGTATTGAAATTACGTTTATTAGGTACTAAATTATTGGTTAACAACTATATAAAATACATTAATCGTGGCTACAGATCTTAGGGGTCTCATTTATGGAATTCAATACATCCTACCACTTTTGTTTCTAATTTTCTCTCATCATATGCAAGTAAGTCGCCAAGTAACTGATCACAGGCATCGTAGAAAACAAAGGGGTGTGAACGGAATTACATCAAACTGGCCTGCATGGTAGTGTAGTGTTTTTTATGCTATGAATTGTTAAAATTTATTAACCAAAACATGTTAAACACATCATCATTTTATACTTGAAGCAAGAACATACAAATAAAACAGATTGGATAAGATTTATCAACCAAAACATGTTAAACAAAACACCATATTTATCAACCAAAATATGTTAAAGAAAGCACCATTTCATACTTGAAGCAAGAACATAAACACAAAACATATTGGATAAGATTTATGAACCAAAACATGTTAAGGACAACACCATTTCATACTTGAAGAAAGAAAATATTTTATAAACCAAAACATGATAAATACAGTACTATTTCATAATTGAAGCAAGAACATAAATACATAACAAATTGGATAAGATTTATGAACCAAAACTTGTTAAGTACAACACCATTTCATACTTGAAGAAGGAAAATATTTTATTAACCAAAACACGATAACCACATCACAATTTCATATTTGAAGCAAGAACATAAACATAGAACAGATTGGATAATATTTATGAACCAAAACATATTAAGCACAACACCATTTCATACTTGAATAAAGAAAATATTTTAATAACCAAAACATGATAAACACAGTACCATTTCATACTTGAAGCAAGAACATAAATACAAAACATAATGGATAAACACAGAATAGAACATAAACACAGAAAAGAACATAAACACATAATAGAACAAAAACATAGCACCATTTCATACTTGAAGCAAAAACCAGATAGATTATAGGATCGGATTAATCAACTAAAACATGTTAAAGAAAGCATCTTCAAATACTTGGAGCAAGGACATAAAGCAAGAACCAAATCAAGGAGGAATAAGTTAAAATTCACTGTGCTATGGACTGGAAATTTTGCTTCAAGCACAGATCTATAATTTATTTCTTCATAAGGTTTTTCTCACAAAAGTTTTAGTATGACAATTATAAACCTCGAAACAGATAATATAGTGCAATGTGCAAACAATAGCAAGATTAAGATAGGAAAAGAGCCAAAAGCCCATATGATGATATGATGCCATTAAAAATAAAAGATCCATTTTCATAGAATAGATTGGAGTAATAGACAGAGATAGTCACAGTCTCACAAAAGCATTCAAGCATGCATATATCATATATGTCGTGATTAAACATGTATGGGTCTATGGTAGGAATGGTAGGATAGTGTCACACTATCACACCATTTCAGCGTATAGATTTTTATTAACATGGATCACATGATTAGATCTACAATATTAGAATTTAGAAATAGTTAGGAGAGAACAAGAGGTTCAAAAATACTCAGATAATTATATAAGTGGTTCCAAATTTCCAAAGGACCAAATCTCTCAACTTCCAAATGAAATGGTTAGAAACAGGAAAATAACTTGGCTAATCGATTGATGAACGGACCAAACATAGAACTAGAGAACCATGAATCACGAAATCAGGAATTCAGTTGATTGGGAGTCATAAATGCTAGCATTTAATGACCTATCTGTCGAGGCCCGACTGCCATATTTGAGATTGAGATTGCAATCACGGCTCCCCTCAAATTTAGCTGATGGCTCCATCTACTAGGATTTTGAGCAGTCGAGAAGTCATAGACAACTACAAGCCTTCAAGAATCAAGAATTAAGCCTAGATTCAAGGCTTCATTCCCTGGAAATCACAAGGTAAGCAACGAAGCATAGGAGGCTAGGGTTTCATGAATCGTGATGAGTCTAAGAGGAAGTGTCAATGTGTCTGTGAATGTGTGTGTGAAATAGTAAAAGTGAAACGGCTGAAGCCTAAAAGATAGAGGATTGAGGAGAAATGACTGGGGGCGGCTAAGATTAGGGTTGTAACGTAAATAATCAACGGCTCAGATTTGGTTATACTGATCCAACAGCTAAGAATTATGACTGTAAATATGTTATATACTATAAAATTACATGTATTATATACTATAAAACTATATATTTATATTGTATACAATAATACATATATAAGTTTATAACATTGTCTAACTTTATATTTTATTTTATTTTATAAAAAAATTTATATTTTATCAAACATTATAATTTATATTATTACAAGAAATTATATTATTCAAAATAGATAAAAATATTGGTACTCCTGATAAAGATAACATTGTCTAACTTTATATATATATATATATATATATATATATATATATATATATATATATATATATTATAAAAACTTCATATTTGG
>QGSO01000515.1:102500-345894 GCA_011037825.1 Carya cathayensis | reverse complement strand
ATATATATATATATATATATATATATATATATATATATATATAAAATATGGACCATATGAGGTAATTTGTAAATATATAATGTTCTATATTTATTGGACTCATGTATTCATCATAACTTACAGTTTTATAAGACTATAAGATAATATTATAATTTATAATTTTATATATAGTATATGTAGTGGCTATAAGTCTGTATACATAATTATGTATATTATAAATTATATATATTGTATTATATATATATATATATATATATATATATAAATATATACTAGTTGAGTTTTCAAGCCAAATCGAATTTCATACGAATTTGCTCATGAATATTAATTAATTGAGCCGATCAAACTTTATAAGAGTTTATATTATTTATATGTTTGTGAACGGCTCATTTAGTGCGCTGTCTCTTAAGTAACTTCTCCATTACAACCCAATAGATGGGCTAAAAGGAATGGACTGGACGTTTAGCAGCCGAATGATTTAGATTGAACAGTTGTTAGATTAGGACTACCTATTAACTTCGTGTCTGTGCTCGTTGCGACCACTAGCTGTCAATTAGCCAGTGTTCTTTTCTTTCTTTTTTATTTTTTATTTTTATTTTTTATTGCCGAATAACGTTAGAAAAAAGTATTAATTATTAAAAATTATTATTTTTATATAAATTTTATGTTTACTTATTTTCTTTAAAAAGTAATGCACAATATTTATTCATTTTATGATGGTAAATGTCACTTTGTTATATCAAATCATGACGTACCAATGCTTGTAACGTCTTTTGCAATTTGTTTTTTTCTTTTTTTAAACAAAGTAGCTTGAATTGTTGGTCAAGTTTAAAATCATATTTTATATTGTAAGAATTTACCTTTTTACAAAAAATTTACACGTAATTGTTATGGAAAAAGCTTCCAGCTAATCGGGTATCAATTTAATTTTAACACCAACTAATAAAAATTGGCCACATAGGATGTGCACCAAACTAAAATTTACACTCACATGAACTTGATTTCATTTTATTTTTCATCTCTTCCCCTTTCTCTCTCTCTCTAAAATACGCTCTCACTCTCTCTCTAAAATGAGCTTACCACGACACAAAGGGCTTCCATCTACCCAATGCCTCATTTCTTTTCTTCTTCTTTTTTTTCTTTTCTTTTTTTGGAATAAACCTCAACTTTCATTTACAAAGTCATTGCATACATAGTCTATCTTGTTCCAAACTATAAACTATACAAACTGGAACCTCTTCTATCCAAACTTTTTCCTCATCAAAACTCAAAGTAGCCTTAGCCAAATTATGTGTCATTGTATTTCTTTCTCTAAAATCAAACTGTAAAAACCAATCCTGTCTATTTGTCAAAACATTCCTAATATGTTCAATTAAATGACCTATAGCAGACCAATTCTCTTCTGTATTCTTCACAGCCTCTATTATTGCCTTTGCATCACCTTTGAATATAACTTTCTGTACATTGAGTTCACTGCACACCTGTAATGCCTTCCAAAGAACATGACATTGTGCTACCTCTGCTGACTATACGTTCTTTTCTGCTGTCACATATTGCTAATAAAACATCTGCATTCTCATCTCTCATAATCACCCCCATACCCATTTTTCTCATCTTAATATCTAGAGAGGTATCCTAATTCACCTTTAAAAACTCTGCTACAGGCTTAACCCATACTGCCAAACTTCTAGGTTTGTGTTCCTGCTGAGTTTCTGCCATTTGGCTTCTGTTTGCTTTCTTAAAATCCTCTATAGATTCTGTTGCAGATAATAACAACCTTCTTGGACAAGTGAGTTTGTTCTAAAAAACAAAAGTGTTCCTTCTCAACCATACTTTTCTAATCTGAACATCCACTTCATCTAACTTATCTTTATCAAGTCCCTCTAAGAGCATTGGCAATGGCCTCGCCATTGTCCAATGTAAGTCTAAAATAAAAGCAAAACTGAGTAAATTTATCTGCAATGGCCTGGCTAAAAGTAAAAATCTTGACATAACTGCTACAGTAATTCTTAGCAGCTCTCCATGTTTGGCCAGCGACTGTACAAAGAGCAAAGTGATATTTTATCATTTCCATGGTACCTGCCGCTCTCTCCTTCCCTCCGTTTTTCGTTATCTTCGTCCCCAAAACACTCAATTTCTCTTTTTTTTTTTTTTCTTTCTTTCTTCCGAAATGCTTCTGCCTCTTTCTTTTCTTTCCTTTTCCCGAAACCTTTCTCTGTCTTCATCCCCTTCTCTCCGTCGCCCATTTCTTCTTCAACCCGCAAGCCCTCTTCTTCAACCCACCGCCTTCTCCAGCGGTTGCCGTCGTCTTCGTGCTCTCCAAAGTAAGTCTCTCTTCCTCACTCTTCTCTCCTTCTTCTCTTTTCATTTCCAAGAAGCGAAAACCCAAAATCTCCGTTTCTTTTCTCGCTGTTTTCTCATCCATGAACCTCTAGCAACCTCTGATTTTTTCGTTTCTCTCTCTAGACTCTCTCAGCAAATACCGATGTGGTAAGTAGGTCTAATTTAGTTTTATTCTCGAGATCTTATCTGGGATTCCTTTTATTAATTGAATCTTGCTGTTTGATGAAGTAATCTTGATTGAATTTTATTGGGTTGCTCGTGTTATATATAATTTTAATGGCTAATGGTTTATTTGAAAAATCCGACCGTTTAATCTTGGGTTCTTATGGTGTGAAATTCTTCTTATGTTTTTGAGGTAATCTCTTGGATCATCAATGGCGGATTTTCATATTTGGTGGTCCAGGTTGTTAATTGAATGCCACGACTTTGCTATGATTCCTTCAGGAAGTTCTGTCTTTAGTGTTAATTTTTCAACAGAGGTTGCAAAGGTTATCTTTTCTATTGTTATGCTCATATTGCAGGTACATTTGTTTATTTCTTTATCTTTCTTGTTATATCATTTCTTTTTCAGAACATATATGAATCGAGTTTTATAACTAAAATCAAGTCACTTTATTGACTTTGCAATCTTGAGTAGGTAGACTTATTGTTGTTAGTAAATGTTGTTTGGTTCTAGCATGTGATGGAGATGATAGTGTCTTATTTGTGTGTGAAGGGAGAGAGAGCAGGTTTTGGTCTGGTAGTTGGAATAACTTTCTCACTGACTACAGTCTTGGGGAGTAGTTTCCAATATGCATCATGTTACACATCTAAAGGGCAAGAGCTTCTATATTCTTGGTAATGTTTTTGTCTATTTTGCAGGCTAGGAATAAAAAAGTAGGGGAGAAGCCTCTTCTCTCGATTTCCACATTTGTGGAAGTAGAAATATCATTGGTCTCACAACATTTATGTTTTTCAAATTTTGAAATAAGATGTTGTATTTTTTATATATATGTTGCATAACTCTTAGTTTTTAAACAAGACATATTTTTCATAATAATAAGACTAAAACATGCTTTTCCAAGTTTTAGCTTTATCAGTGGAGACCCTGACCACCTTAGAACTGTCAAAGCCACACCAACTCAGATTGGTCCATGGATTGATCCTTCCTCTCTGAAACTTAAGCATAGGATTGGGCAGGACCCCTTTGAAGATGTTTTCTTAGCAACTCATCACCAATTGGGTCATGATTTTGAGGAGTATTATGAAGTGTTTGTTGCATGGTATATCAGTAGTTAAAGGAAAGGTGACTTCCTTGAATTTGAATACTATCTTTTGTTGAGGCAACAATTGGATATTATATTTTGTAGTAGAAACTGAACTAGATATTATCTTTTGTGTCCTGTTTGTGGATTGTTTTGTGAACTGAATACTATCTTATGTACTATTTGTGAAGTGGATATTATCTTGAAGTATATTTTTTGTGGAATGCATAGACTATTTGTGGACTGTGTTGCTGCCGTGTGTTGCTCAATATTGTGTTGGCAATGTGATAATGTATATAATTGCAAATATGTAAAATGGCCTCTTGATTCTTATGCTTGTTCTTGCTTATGGAAAAGATATAATATACTGGATTAACATATTATTCCTCTTCATTTACATGGTATGAGCTAGAAGTTTAAAAATAATGGGCCTCATCTTTGAGTTTTAATTATGTGGTCAGTTCTTAGAAGTAGCAGGGGAAGGGATGAGAATTTTCTTTAATTAGACTTCCTTCCTTGTGCATCTTGACAACTGCCCTTTCCTTGAACCTATCAAAAAATAAACACTTGTCCTTTTCATGCCTCAAATTTTAAAACCTGAATGTCAAGTGATGCCTGTATAATCTTCTACTAAACTTTTCTTTTGATAAAAAAAAATAATCTTCTACTACTGTTTTCTGTTTCTTTCAATGTTTGTCATGTTATCCCTCATGGTCAATACTTGATCTTCAAAAAAAAAATAAAAAAGTCTCATGGTCAATACCTTTACACATTATGAAAATTTGGTGTTAAGGAAAATAAGAAAAATAATAAAACTTGATGTGGTGTTTTTTTGTTGCTTCCATGGACTTTAATATTCTCTAGAGGTTTGGGTTTTCTAAATAACCCATGGGGAACATCCTTTGAGCCTTGGGAAGTCTAGCATATGGAATCAATTCTTTCAGGTACATGCAATTAGTTGATTATTTGATTTTCATGTTACATTACACTCTAATAAATTGAATTTATTAGGCTAAATGTATTACCATATGCTTTTTAAACCTGCTTGAAGTGTATTTGCTGTATATTTGTATTTGCTTCAGGAAGTGTATTTGTATATATAATTGATAAAATATATATTGCTTTGCTTCAGAAAATGTATTTGTAAAATATAAAAAAAAATTAATATTATTAAAATATATAATATAATATTATTATTTTACCTTTAAAGATGGCTAGTCCAATGTGGACTCATCTAGCTAAAACAAAACTTGATACTATAGCTAAAAGAAGAAATTCTAGCTAAATTTTAGACTTGGCAATGCCATTGCCAATGCTCTAACAGCTTTTCCCGTAATTGCATAAACTCCCCTCCATCCCTTTTCCACTTTTGTACCCCACTCAAACTGTTGGCCCATACATCATTTGCTGCTTGACACTCCCAAAGCACATGCATGACAGATTCTTCCTCTCTAAGCCAATGCCTCATTTCTTAAGTTTTCTTATATTCTTTCTCTCTCTTTTCATCTCTCTACCCAATGCTTCCTTTCTTAAGTAATCTTATATTCTTTCTTCTCTCTTTTCATCTCTCTACCATCCAAGAAATCTTTGATTCTCTGGGTTTTATATATACGTATGATTTCGAGGCTTTGGGAAAAGATGAACTCTTCTTTGAAATGAAACCTATTGGTGCTTCTCTCTTAGTCCAACATATATCTTAAGCTTCTCTCATGTCATTGTTCCAGACCAGTTTGGAGGGAAGGGTGCTACCACTTTTCGGCGTCTTGCATTGTTTTCCTTCTGCCTTTTCCTCAGCTCAGGTGATTGTTTGCATTGTTCTGGAGGCCTACTTGGTTCTCCTGTTCTTTGTAATTGCAATTAGATAGCTATTTGGACAGGCTATTTTCCTTGTGAAGCTGTAAAAATGCTAGACAATCTCAAATCAAAATGTTTCATAGCAATAAATTATCATTGTATATACATCCTTGAGAGAGATGGGGTTGCAGGTGTCGGGGGTTGGTGAGGGAGGGAGAGATCAAAAAATAAGATGAACTCATGTACATATAGGTGTGAATTTTAGTTTGGTACATATCTTATATGGCAAATTTGTATTGGTTAGTGTTAAAATTAAATTGACACCTGACTGGTTGAGAGCTTACATTTAATTGATCTGACACATTTTGAATTTTTGAATTATACGTTTAATACTTGAGCCACCTTTTGAACCGGATCGGTGTAAAGTCATGTTTTACACGAGCTAATAAAACACTGACTCTTTATTTTTCCTTACTTTCCAAATAGACAATATTGACAGGATTCTTTTTCGGTCGTGGAAATAAATCTCCCAACGCCTCGTACCGAAATGTTATCTGTGTTCAAGCTTGAGTTGTAGCAACCAGCCCATGAGACCAATCCCGTTTAAGCCGACTCCTGTTTAAACAGTCACCCCCACTCAAACTTACCCTGCGCCGATGCCTGTCTTCCCCCTTCCCCTTAGTTCGCACGTTCCCCCTATTTTCCCTCATTCTGTGTGCCTCATATCTCTCAACGGTTTGTTCTCTTTCCATAACCACTCTTCTCTCCCTTTCACTGAGCCTCGCTTCTCCCCATTTACTTCTCCCTCTCTCTCTCTCTCTCTCTCTCTCTCTCTGCAACCAACCAATTCAGTTTCTCCTCCACACCGTGAGCTTCTTCCTCCAACATCAACCCTCCCCACGCGGCAAGCCCCGTTCTAGCCAGCCGAAACAAGCAGCCAGCACGACCTCACTGTCGTAAACGGTGAAGTTCAGCAACACCTCCAGCCGCAACCCTCCGTTCTTAGCCAAACCAAACGCACCGCCATCGCACACCTCGTCGAACCAGCCGCTTAAAACCTCTTGTTGGCCAGTTACTACACTGGATATCACCCCTAAGCCACCACCGTCTTCAGCCAACGACAAGTGCACGTCCAAACCAGTTCATGCGAAACACTTCGAGCCTCTCTGTCCAGCCGTCGCCCAAGTCCAACACAAGTCCAGTTGCACCGCTGTTCTCCTCCATCAACTACCACGGAACAAGCCTCCGCGTCCCCTGTTTTCCCTTGCCAAAAACAGAGTAGTTTTTCCCATCGGGGTGCTTAAGCCACCATGCTCTCTTCTCTCTCTGTACTCCACCACGAGCTGAAGCAACCTTCACCTGCAGCGCCATCGATTCCCACCCAGCTCCACCGGACCTTCGCACAGCCAGTTTCTTCCACAAGTGAGGCTGCTGTGCAGTCTTCTGCAAGGATAATACTCATTTACTTTATGAGTGGTGCTACTGTGTGCAGCTGCATTTGACTACCTGACGTGTCATGACACATGACATGCCACGTCACATAATAATATTAATATATAAAAAAACGAAAAGGGCCTGAATGAAAATCTCGCGGGACTACATTTTGAACGCATTCGGTGCGTTCATCGTAGACTCTCCAATCGCCCTCCCGTAACCCCGTTGCCCTCCCTCGCTCGCCGTCCCCTCGACGTCCCGTGGCCGTCCCGTCACTGAATGCCACTCCCTCCTCCACGAGTGCCTTCCGTCGCCGAAATATTTTCGCTTCTGGGGTATATCCGTACGCAGCCTCCCCTACCAGCTTTCTCCTGGGTAAGAACATGAGAGAAAACGTGAACTTGATCAACAACATCCAAGTTGGACGCTCTAAAATTTCCACAAGACTTTGTAAACCCACAATCCAGCCAGTTCACTAGCCCAAACTCACTATCAGTTTTAAAGTTCAAGTAAGTAATATGAATCTTAAATGGTTCAACTGAGATGACCTCACGGATCAGATAGTGCAAGCGAGGCATACCATCCTCTTTATCATATAAAGCCCATATTTGTTTAAGCCTTAAGCATTCCTCTGATCTATCTTTGTCAAAATCATGGAAGTCAGGGTCAGGAACTGTTATTGAGATTGGTATGGTTTTCTTCAGCTCTAACTGCTGAGCAGAATGGCCTAAATCAGCTGTTTTAGGTGCATCTCCAGTCCGGATCGATCAAGTTGTGTCTGTGCTTTTGCAATCTCCTTAACTGGAACAGCTGCCTCTGCCACCAACTTCATCTCTTTCAATTTCTTCTGAATTTCTGTCCTTGCCTTTTCGAACAACTTTCTAGCATCAAATGCAGGTGCAATAGAGGAACGCCTAGTTGGAAGCTCACTCGGATTGTTAAGCTTGGGATCATGTCCATTACTAGCATTTCCATCAGCCAATCTTGCTTCTGAAGCAGATTTTAGTCCCTCATCTTCGTACCCATTTCTAAAACTGGCTCCCACGAACACCTTCCTTTTCTTTTCAGCTCTACTAGCCTTAGTTCCTGGAAGTTCATTCCAGCCACCGGGAGTAGCTGGACCAGTTGTGGAAGCCGAAAATACAAGCAAAAACAGAGCATAAGCATCACCAAGATCACTATCCACCCAAAATCCCAGAAAAACATACCATTATCCACCCAATACAAATCAACTTAGTAACAGCAAATGGATAAGAAATTAAATAACTGCAAACATAACAGCAAATTGAATTGTGTGGAGTCAAATCGGGGGGCGTCGCGTGGAGTTTATTGAGTCGAATTTTGTTTTCGGGGGAGGGGGCATGGCGTTGAGTTTTTGTGTGTAGATGAAAAACTTGCAGGAGATGGGGCCGAGAATGGTGGTCGGCGCCTTGGGGGAGGGGGGTAAGTGGATGGGGATAGGGTTCGGTCTTCACAAAGAGCATAAACTCATCACGTGGAAAGGGCTGATATTTTATTTTATTTCTTCATGCCACATCAGGCGCTACAAGTAAGCCGCCACGTCAATCGGTCAGTTGGAGCAGATATATGCAAGCGGCAGGGTTGCATTTCTCTTACTTTATTACTCTTGGTCTGTAGGGCAGTAGAAAATTTTCACTTGGGGATTTGGCCGCGCCGGTCCCCGGAGAAGGTGAGTGGATTGGAGAGGGGGAGTTTTTTCATCTGGGGAGATTTCGGTAGAAGAGGGAGACGAGGAGGCTTCAATTTGAGGAATGGTTTTTATTTGGGGATTTTTCACTTATCACTGTAGCCGGTCCATGGAATGAGAAAGGAGCATTGCTAATACACCGTATACCTTATCTTTTCTATTTTTTTAAAATTTTTTTTAAATTTATTCGTTTTAAACTAATTCAATTTTTTTATTTATTATTTATATGCCAAACATTTAATAAAATAAAAAAATAAAAAAATAAATGGTGTGTATATGAACTTATGTTTAGAATTTTCTATGAAGAATAAATGAGTGACGTGGCAACATATCATCAGAGGACTGTTATTTGCACTTCAGCGAACTGATCGCTTTGAAGATTTTCTCATTTAAGTTGGGCTTCATTTTTTCCTTGGCTTACTAGTGGTGGGTTTGATTTTTAAATCTTTGAATTTATACATAAAATGTTATGGGTTTAAATTATATTACTATGTATTAGCTTTAAAAATTAAAATTTTAGTAGTAAATAATAAAAGTAAAATTTATTCTTAACACTTTAAATATGAATAAGCCTATTTTATGAAACGAGTTTTCACTATTATTTAATATATTTAAGTACAATATTTTAAGTGTGTTGATCTCTCTGGTGAGTTAGAATTTTAAGTTGGAATGGTTTTTAATTATGGCGGGGCAGCACTAAAAAATTCTGTAGTGAGCTAGGCTAAAAAGAGAATTTTAGGTTTAGGATTTATGAGTTATTTAAGCATTTTGGGTTTTTAATTGTAAAGTACATGCTTATTTAGAAATTCATGCATGATTGGAAGTTGATGCAACTTACGTGCATATTTATAAGTGATGAGTGATATTCGCTTGACACTGTTTTAAGCAAATTCAGAGAAGTTAAAAAGTTCAGGTAAGCGGGATTATTATGCTAGACTTTGCATAAAAATAAATGAACTGAGATTACTTTATGAAAAATGTGCATGATATGTTTTGAAAAGAAATGTGAAAACAATCTCAATTATGTGTTTTGTATTACTCATGAAATATGTATAAAATAGAAAGTATTTTATGACATTACTGGTGTAGACATGAACAATACTTTGACATGTTTCTGAAATGTGTAAAAGAAAAAGTATTAAATTTATGAATTTTTGTACATGTTATTTGAAGATGCTATGATTCTATTTTGATTATGTGAAAATGATATGAAAATGTTCAGATCTCTATTTGATATGATATGGCATTTGAAAAACTTTAAGCATGACTTTTTGATTCTATTTTTGGTTCTGATAAGATGGCTCTGATTATTTATATGGTTGGTACCAACATCTCTGATACAAGTGCACCCACTTTGGAAACAAAGTGGCTTTTTTGCGTGTTCTTTCCTATGTGCACACTCGAGACTTTGAAAATGAACAAGGGAAAGTTTCACATTCTAATATTGCCTAGTTTGGCCACCGGGGATAACACAACCCTACCATAAGGGTTATACATGGTATATGATATGATATTAAATAATGTGATAAGATGAAAATGTCCAGTCATTTTATGCCAAATGGTCTTTGAATATGAATAGTTTAAAATGTCGCTCTGATGTTTTGATAACATTTTTTTGGAATATGCATTCTGAAAATGAAATGTATTTTTCTTTCATACTGAACTCTCTGAAAAGACTCATGTTTATATGCTAGTATATGTTCTCTGCATACTGAGCTTTTAATAACCCAACCCTTATCTCCACAATATTTTCAGATGTTTGAATATTTCAGTTGAGAATCAAAAAAGTGTGTATGAGGCTACGTAAGCATAGTAGATTAAGTACAAAAATGGTACTTTGGTTATTAGAGAATTTTATTTAGTAATTTTGTTTTGATTTGTCAACTTGGTATTTTGGAAAGTTGATATTTATTTTGAGATTTTTTTTGTGTTAATAATAATTATATTGGAGTAGTTGATTTGAAACAAAGAGTCCTATGCTTCATTGAGAATTTGGACTCTATGAATATATGGTTGAAATATGATATCAAGTGACAAGAAGTAATTCTCCAACCCACGCGGGACTAGGGCGTTACATGAGTTGTTGTAACCAATCATTATTATTGTCGTCAACTTTGATCAAATTTAATCAAGTCGTAAATTTTCTAAATCAGATTAAAGATTCCAATTTTCTAAATTTACTTTTTTTTTTAATAAAGAAATTCAAATAGAATCATAAGTATGTTCATCGACAAAGATCAAAAGTAAAAATGGAAAAATAAAAAGAAATCTTGAATGCTTGGATAGCATAGCTACAAAAAAGAATAGAGGTGACCAAGTCGTAGCTCAGGTTGTCCAAGCCAAGGAATTGAACGAAATTATAGTAACTAACCATCCTTTGATTAAGTCTATACCAAATATCATAATTTAAAATGAAAGGTACTGGTGAATTGTTTGTTTCCACACATATCTCATCTCAGTAGTGTCTGAAAAGGAAATGGATAGAAGAATGAGAGTTGCTTTCGCTGCTATAGAACTTTGAGCACCTATTTGCACAGCCAGTTGGAGAGGAAGTTGGGGCCTAACGGGTTTCACCACCGGCAACCATTTGAAACATTCTTAGGCCCTAAACTTTGTTATAAACCCTGCTCTTTATCTCAAGGAATATTAAATTTATGTAATTCAATGGTGTTGTGTTTGAATATATGGACAGATTATATAGATATATATATATATAAATATATATATATATATATATTGAATGTGTTGATTGTGATAAGCTCAGAATAAGTGATGTGTAGTTGGGATTGAAATGGAGTTGTAAGTACAACATAAGCATTGTGAAGTATGGGATTGCGTTGGTCTGTTCTATGTGGAGTTAAGTTGACTATGGATTGCGGATTAGTGTTTGTTGTATTTTCAAGAGGCTTATGGGTTTGGGTAAAGTGTTCGTAAAGGTTGATTGGACAAATGTGAATATGTTGGGTGTGTCATGCATGAACAATGGTTGTGTGATGTATTTGTGTTGAGCTCAAGTGATTGATGGATGGAGTATGTGTATCTTGGTGTTGGTTGTATGAATTTGGACAGAATTGTATGTATCGTGTATATTGTGCAAGGATGAAGTTTCTAAACAGAGTATGTGCTTTGAATGGATTGTATGTTAATTTTTGGTAATAAATGGGTAGAGTACAAATGTAATTTTGCTTGGCTACATGTATTGGACAGATTTAATATTTAATCTTTGGCTTCCCTTGTATTGGATGTTTGAGAATGGAAGTGGTTTGTAATTGCATGATTATGCTTGATTTTGGACTATACTACATAATTGAATTATATTGAGATGAATTTAATGTATGAAGTTTGAATTGAGATGGATTGTCGATTAAATGATAGAGTTGTAGTGAAGTTAGAAAAGTATGATGGTTGTATTGGTTTCTAAATGTTGGATAGCAACTTTCGTTAATGAGTCCTTCTATCCTTACTTAATTGAGTTAGTTTCAGATGTTTTGGCATATGGACTAAGATAGTGTGTATTTAGTTGAACTTTTATGGTGGAAAGATTTTATTTATATTGAATATATTGTGTGTGGATGAAACTTGGGAAGCCATGTCAATGTTTGTTTTTGGTTGGTTGTGTATGTATATGTGGTTTAGATTGTGTTATATGTTTGTATGTGAGGAACTGAATGGGGACTTGAGTTGGTGTTGGATTGGTTTGTGTATATATGGTGGAAGGGTGTTGTAATTGTAGTTTGTATCTCATGCTGAAGTGAGATTAATTTGTAAGGCTTCATGAGTGATGCTTTGAATGTTAAAAGTGAAGTGTGGGAACTGACATTATAAGTTAGAAATGAAGTTGCGCTTTTAGGTTTGTAGATAGGCTTAAGATTAAATGAAACTCGCTATGCTTAAAGGATTGAATAATGGTTTGAAAGAGATTGATGGAAATGATAGGATTGGTGCCTTGGGACTTTGAAGTGAAGCATGGAGACTCACATTAAAGTATAAGACAATGAGTTGGATGAAAGAAGTTGAAAGGTGACCTCAATGGGTCACAAGCTATGGCTTGCATTGTGTATGTGTGAAGTTTGTGGGACTATATGGTTGTGTGGTGGGTTTATGTTGAACTTGAATGATAGATGAATTGAGTATGAGTTGTTTGGGTTGGTTGTATGCATTGGATAGATTTGGTATGTTGTATTTATGGAGGAAGGATATTGGTTATTTTTTAGTTGATTTGAATGGATGCAAATGATGTGATAAGCCATGAAGTTGAATGCTGAGTATTGGAGAGTTGTAACCTTAATGGGCTCTAAGTCATGGTCTTGGAATTTAAGAAAATGAAAATAAGGAAGGTGAGGTGGAGTTAGGACTCAAAGATGGTGTGATCATTAGTTAGAAATGAAGTTGGACCTTTAGGTTCATAGCTTAGGTTTAAGATTTATGCAAATGGCTATGCTTCAAAGATTGAATGATGGTTTGAACAAGTGAAATGAAATGGAAGTTTTGAATACCTAGAGGTTTAAGTTTGTACAATTATGAATATTATGAGGAAGTATGCAAGTAAATAGTTGAAGAAGGTTTATTGGATAATTGAATTGGTTTAAGTGAAGGAAGTTTAAGTCAATAGTAGTTTTATGCAAGTTCTATGTTTAATGTTCTTACGTAAATGAAAATGAAATGACGTAAAAAGATTTTTCTTTACAAAGAAAAGCATTACAAGGTGTGGGAAGTGTTGTTAGGACAGACATGGCTAAGGAAAATGTAACTGAAACCTAGGCATGTTACATGCGACATATGAAATCATATTTTGTATAATGAACTTTCTAATTTAATTTAATGAATTCGGTTGTAAACTCTCTTTTAAATTTATAAAGCAAGTTTGAATTTTTAATTATAGAATCTTTTATGTCTTGGTGAGAAAATGAAAAGTCTTAAAAAGTTTAGTAATGCTCGTGTCATTTTCTAAAACTACTTCTTAAAGTCCAACCACAAGAACGGACGTTACAGAAGATGCGTAAGGTTTGTACATCATATGACTAGAGAATTCACTTATTTTCAGTATATGCTTGAGTGTACTTCCTAAATCTAATTCTTATATTGCTTATTTGTAAGGAAGGCTTCTACGTAGGATCTGAGAAAGCCCGCTGAATTAGCTTCATCATCAGCAAGATTAGTTTATTTGATATAGTTTTGCAACTCGAGGTGATGGATCCATCAACGATCTATAAAGCTGTAGTTAAAAATGACACCGCATTCTTTAACCAGATCAGGTCCTACCTACAAAGTCCTCAGGATATTCTCAAGCCGATAACAGACAACGAGGACTCCATTCTACATGT
Organism: Carya cathayensis; assembly: GCA_011037825.1. Classification (NCBI taxonomy): domain Eukaryota; kingdom Viridiplantae; phylum Streptophyta; class Magnoliopsida; order Fagales; family Juglandaceae; genus Carya; species Carya cathayensis. The sequence continues at coordinate 332,047 of QGSO01000515.1, read as the reverse complement.
TGCAACAAAATTCAAACGGGAAGAGTTTGCTAAAATACTCATCAGCTTGAACCAATTACTTATTAATCAGAAAAATAAGAAAGGTGACACTCCACTACATGTTGCAGCAAGTATAGGGTGTGAGGGCATCACAAGACTCCTAATAGATCATTCAAGTTCAAGTATTTTGGAGGCAGTGAACATAGACAAGGATACAGCATTGCATGTTGCTGTGAGAAATGCTCAACACTCGGTTGTGGAGTTACTAATTCAGCACAAACCAGGGCTAGCTAAGATGGTGAATGAAGTTGGAGAATCTGCACTCTTTCTTGCTATAGACAGAAACAATTACCAGACTGCTAAGTACATCTTAAACGTTGTTCCAGAATCAATACATTGTGGAGGAAGAGACCACATGAATGTGTTGCACATAACCATCATTAGGATGGGGGCAAGTAAGTTCACTAATCCTCTACCTACCTCTGTCAAACCCAATGTTCTTTTTTTTTTTTTTAAAGTAAATAGTTAAGTTATATTAATATGAATAGGCATAGCCCAAATACATAGGGGTATACAAGAGATAACTCCTATTTAGAAGAAAGAAATAGAAACAAGAAAATCATGAAAATCAAGGTCAATGAAATTTACATCTTTGGCCCAAAGAAAAGGGTTCTAACAAATAATAATCTAATCTCCTCCAATAAACATTCCCTGTCTTCGAATGTCCTGTCATTTCATTCCTTCCAAATGCACTATAGAAGACATATGAGAATCATCTAACACACGGCTAAAATTTGTGGGATGCTGCCGAGGTTCACCCAACATGCCAAAAGCTCAACCACTGTGGCCAGTATAACCCATGCTAGCTCAACCTATAATGCTTTAGTAATCTTGCAATGTAGTAGAAGATGGTCCACAGTCTCTCCACTTTGTTTACACATGTAGCACCATTCTACCACTACCACTCGGCGTTTCCATAAGTTATTTGTTGTGAAAGTCTTCCCCAAAGACGCTGTCCAGGCAAAAAATGCCGCCCTAGGAAGGGCCTTGTTTCTCCAAATTCTTTTCCACAAAAAGTGATTGTTCTTCCGTTGTGTGAGGGCCTTATAGAAAGAGTGAGCTGAAAATGTACCTTTATGGTAGGTCTCCACCACAAAGTATCAACTCCTTTAGTGCACGATTTTATGGAGTATATGACCTGGAAGAAATCTTCAAAGTTGTTGACTTCCCAATTTTAGACCACCCTAGTGAAGCTCACGTTTCACTTGAGTAAATCACCACCCCTCTCCATGAGCTCTTGCATTGAAGCTTCTTTCTCACGTGCAAGTATGAACACTGTAGGGAATAAGTCCCTGAGAGCTCTATCTCCATACCATATGTCATGTCAGAATTTAGTTGTTGTGCCATCTCCCATCACATTCTAGCATGACAAGCAAAGACTCCCCACCCTCGTCTAATATGCTTCCATAGACCCACGCCATAAACATTGCTTACCTCCTTAGAGCATCATCCCCCCACAAGCATCCATATCTATAATCGATCACCAATTTCCATAAAGCTTCGAATTTTGTATTATAGCGCTATAACCATTTCCCAAGTAAAGCTCGGTTGAACACCCTCATGTTTCTAACTCCCAAGCCACCAAAATAGATTGGGCAGCATATCTTTTCCCACTTAACCAAAAGAAGTCACTATGTAGTTTCTCAATACGTGCCGCCACACTCGCAAGAATTAGGAACAAAGATTTTTTTAAAAAAAAATAGGTAGGTAGGTTGAAAATAGTGCTTTTAATTAAAGTAATCCTACCACATTTTGACAAATATAATCACTTCAAAACTATCAATCTTCATTCAATCTTCTCAATTATTGCATCCCAAATAGTTGTAGCCTTGGAGTTGGCCCTCAAAGGAAGGCCAAGGTATAGAGAAAGAAGAGATATTAAAGCCAAGGGTGTTAGCTAATAACCGGATATTACAAGCATTGCCAACTGGAACCAATTTTGACTTGGATAAGTTTACTTTCAACCCAAAGATCGCCTCAAAGCAAAGTAGAAATGCCCTTAATTAGTGCCTGAATTTAGTTTAGATCCGCCTTACAAAAATAAGAGTATCATTTACAAACAACAAACGGGAAATGTGGATAGTACTAATGTGTGTGTCCAACTGAAAAGCTAGCAAAAAACCCACAATTACTCATCGCTAAAATCATTCTGCTAAGTGCCTCCATGGCTATGACAAATAGAAGTGGGGATAAGGGATTTTATTGCCTTAAGCCTCAGGAGCCGTTAAAAAAGCCAACTATGCAACCATTCACCAAAATTGAGAACTCCTCGTCGATATGCACCACCTAATCCATGTGCACCACCCCTCTCCAAAACCACATCTCCAAAGAAAATACAACAAAAAGTTATAGTTGACATGATAATAAGTCTTCTCCATATCCAACTAGCATAAGAGATCCAAATCTTCTGATTTCAATCTACTATCAAGGCATTCATTGGGAATGAGAACTAAATCCAGAATCTGTCTTCCCCATACCAATGTATTTTGGGGTTTCGTAAGGATCCACCCCAAAACTCCTCCTAATCGATTTGCAAGCACTTTGGAAATAATCTTATAAACCCCATTCACAAGGCTAATAAGCCAGTAATCATTAACCTCCGATGCCCCAATCTTCTTGGGCATAAGTGTAGAAACCAATGTTCTTCATTTCAATTATATGTTCATATGAATTTGTTGATGATTGCAATGCATGTTTAATTGCTAAAACCAATCTTCTTTTGCCCGATGAAAATACCACAAGAGAAAAATGAGAATGAACATTGAAATTACTCAGAGTAGATCTCATGAAATGACGGAAATGTACAAAATCAGCCTTTTGCATCCAACATTATGTTGACACAAAAGAAATTGGGCACAAAAAACCATTTCTCTTGTAGCAATATAGGATCCAATTAGGAACCTAATTATTAGCCAATTGAGAAACAAACCAAAGTATCTGATTATCATGAGCTGCATGCAGAAGCAATTTGAGGTTTTACTACATGCAGTTGCATCTTCTAATTTAAACTTGTATCTGATCTGGAATTGGAGGAAGCATAAGCAGTTATTACTAAACATTATTAGTCACTGTGAAAACATGGTAGACACAAACTTGACCTGCACGAAGATATTTAAACCTAAGGTTCATGATTAGAATACCACATACAGATACTCAACCACATACAGTTATTACCCCCGGGAGAGAAGGCAGAACCAAGCCAGTAACTCAACTAGAGTGTTACCAGAACTAAGCAAAAAACAAAGAAAACACGAAAAAAAAAAAGAAAAAAGGAATAAGGCCTCGCTTGGGACGCATGATTCATTTCATACTTTTTAAGTACTAGTTGTGCTTTGTGAAAGGAAGTTAGAAAAAGAAAAAATAATCACAATATTTAACATCATGCCAGCACAATTTACACTGGATTTCCTAGAGTATACCTTATATAACAATGTAGAAAAATTTAGTTCATTTATATAACTTATCGGTTTACCAAGCTAAAGGATCATAAATAACTTCATCGAAGCAATCTTTTAGCAGATTTAGACAGTGACACGATGTTAGGAAACTCTATCCTCACACATTTTCGCATCTCAATCTCAAAGCTTAATTATTAATCTAAGGTAACATTATTATTACTTCTATTAGTTATCGAATGAGCATTCTAAGCATTAATAAATTGCTCAAGCAAATCAAAACACTCCATAATGGCGAATTTAGTTTGAACGTTCACAGTGATGGAGCCACGTTGTACCATTCGCCCCCCAAAAAAACTTTTTGAAATCAAATAATAACCTTTAGATTTTATGCACAATTTTATAAATATAGAAAATGGTCTGCCAAAAAAAAAAAATTGATAATCTCTATATGCTCTCTAAGTTTTTTAAAAAATTTCAATATACCTAGAAATGTCTCTCTCCAATTTTTTTTATAGTCCCAAAATTTTGTTTAATTTCTATATATTATCTATTTTCAAAGATGTGGTTTTTCTAAAATTAAAATTAAATTTAGGAGAGATAAGAAATTTATTAACATAAATCCCAAAGTTTTTTGTTATACAATATTGGATTTCTTAATCTAGAATCTAAAGTGAAAATACAAGAAAAATTATTTAAGGTCGATAATCTATATGAAAAATAGTTTGTAGTTATGTTTTTATAATTTTTCAATCTCTTTTTAATTTATATAAGATAATTGAAGTTTGCAGTACTAGCAACATGTGCAAGTCTCGCTCACTCCTTTTGAAAAAGTAGATAAATCTAAGATCCACATGAAAAAAAAATTATTTTCTAATGGTGGACTCCATTTTTTTTTTAAATAGAGTGCGTAGTACTTGCACACATTGTATTTAGCATTACTTTTTACATAAATATATCATACAATATAAAAGTTAACTCTCCTCAACAAAATTGCTGGTTCCACTACTAAATGTTCATAGGCTAAATCGAATAATATTATAATATATATAATATTTGTATTATATTAAAAAACACAAAACCGAACTTGGGGCCATGGAATTAAGTTCCGTCTCCGATTACAATCCCATCTTGTGGTATATAATAGTGGGTTTATATTCAGATAGAAAGAAAACAAGAGATCCTATCGCATCAAGTAAGGTGAGAAAATACTTTGATATGTTACAAATCCATCATCGTAATCTGTCTCTTGTCTGTAGTATAAAGTATTATTATTGCTAAATTCATGTTTCTGTTGTTGTTTCTCGATCCCCTCGCTATCCCAGAGACGAAAGGGAAATTACGTACTGCCTTAGTGAGATGGCTTAGAAACTTGGTATTTTCTCTTCCTGATGCTAGCAGTTCGCCCCCTGCCTCCCGAATTCATTACAATGTAGCAGGTAATTTCATCAGATTGTTGTAGGGTATTGTTTCTTATTTCTCAAGTTTCCGGTCCTGGGTTTGAGATCAGCTGGTGGCACAATATTGTTCCAAAATGGACATAAATTCAGTAAAATCGAACTATTTAATCTTTTAAGTAATAGGCTACCCATTGCATGAGAGTAGAATTTGAAAATCTGATCTATTTTTTGAAGACACATTCAGTTGAGATTTGCCAATGAAGAATATCTGGCGGAGGCTGTAAAGAATTTTCTAGAGAAGGAAGCCTTGTTATCGCTCTTCATTTGTTAACATTTCCTTTTTGTTCTCTTGCAGATTTTCTGTCGGAGGTGATAAAAAAAGAGCCAAATTTAGCCTCGGAAGCCGATGATTTTGGGTGGACTCCTCTGCACTATGCTGCATACTACGGCAGTGTGCAAGTCATGAAACTGTTATTACAAGATGCAGATTCTTCGGCAGTTTACATAAAGGACAAGGAAGGAATGTCTGCTCTTCACATTGCAGCCGAGCGAGGCCACCTCGAGGTAGTGAAGAAGGTGGTTTCAGAATTTCCCAGTACGTACGAACTATTGGACAATAAAGGCCGTACGCCCCTCCATGTGGCTGTGGAAAGTGGGAAAAGCTCATCGACCAAGTTTCTGATTTCGAATGCGCCTGGTGATCTCATAAACAAGCAAGATAGCATGGGCAACACGCTCTTGCATCTGGCTGCTGTCCATGCACGTTTCGGGATACTAGCTGGACTGGCATCGGATAGAAGAGTGGACAAAGCAGCTATTAACAAGAAAGGCCTAAGTTGCTTGGAAATTCTTGAATCAGGTACAATGACGAGACCGTCTTTTCAGGTATGACCCATATATCGTACTATAAATTCATTTAACATAGCCGTGTAGTGTTTATAAATAATTAACGAATGATCAGTATAAATTTCCAAATAATATTCCGTACTTAATGAATAGTAACTAAGCATTTTGTATAGAATTTGAATTTGGATTTGGATTTGATTTTGAAATCAACCATGAATTGGAAACCAAGATTTTGGAAAACTTAATTAAAAGGCTTGTTTAGCTTTAGTGCAAATCCGAATCCAAGTTTTATTACATAATCCATTCCAGGAAATTGGATTTTAAAGATTCAAATCCATATCCTACTACAAATCCATTCATCCAAACGCACCAACAAAGAATTTGACTAATTTTAAGATCTTGACCCAGCTGCTAAGTTTGGATAGTGAAAATAGATGAGATATATAATTTTAAATAAAAGTTGAAAGTTGAATAAAATATTGTTAGAATATTATTTTGTAATATTATGATATTAGGATTTGAAAAGGTTGATTTATTTATTATATTTTGTGTGAGAATTTAAAAAAATTGTAATAATAAGATAAGATGAGTTGAAATCATATTTGTATCCAAACTTCGAACATAATACATTATACTTTAAAAAAAAAAAAAAAAATCCAATGCTATTTGATTGAAAGGACTATACGTATCACATCTTGAAAAGAAAACAAAGAATAATCTTGGAAATCCACTAATGTCTTTATAATACATAATATTACTAATAATTGCCTGTTTCAAAAACTTACAGAAAATCATCATGAGTATAATTGAGCCTGATGGCATTCTACCAAGTTCACAAGCAGCATTTCCCAGAAGAACCATCAAAGAACAAACTACTGGGACCAGCGAACCACAAATCGAGAGGAGAAAAACGTCAAAGCAAGAAGGAGATGACTCATCTATTAATGGGAAAACAGAACAAGGGGCAGACGTTTCTTTTATGAAGGAGAAGGCTAATGTCAACTTACTTGTAGCAACCTTCGTTGCCACTGTCACTTTTGCAGCTATTTTCACCATGCCTTATAGAAAGGATGGTGCAACTTCTGGTCAGAAGTTGGCTTTCGGCGCATTTGCAATTGCGAATTCCATCTCATTTGTTTTGTCCACTGTCTCAATGTTTTTCCATTTCGAGGCTTTTGGAATCGAAGAAGCCCCTGATTTATTCTCAAAATTACATTATTGCTCCAGGCTAGTCCTTCCATGGGCTATTCATGCATTGGTGGTAGCTTATTCTACAGGCTCATATGGAGTCTTGACACATTTCTATCCGAAAATTGCTTCTTCAGCCTTCGGATTGGGTTTAATCTTCTTTATTGGCCCTATCTTCCCCTTCATTAAGTTTGTAAAGTCGCTATTTAAATGACATGGTACGCATATTTTATTACAAAATCTCATGGTATTAAAAATAGTTACATAAATTCTAATATATGTTTAATGGCATAGTATCTTGTCATATAATGGGATACCACGCGTGTTCATCCTGTGAGACTACTATTATGGATCAATGTACCAATAACTACTTTTATGTTTTCGAAATGGGTCAGTTGTATGTAACGCCACCTTCCTTCCTTGATATATATATAAGGGTTGGGAACTGTTGGATTTATGTTTTATTTATGCAATCAGCTTGATATTATTATGGTCAAAAGTTATTCATATATTTTTTTAATCCTGTGATATTATCTTATGTATTGAAATTACGTTTATTAGGTACTAAATTATTGGTTAACAACTATATAAAATCCAATATTAGTCGTGGCTACAGACGTCTACTTGCAGATCTTAAGAGATTGATCATTAATGGAATTCAATACATCCTACCACTTTTGTTTCTAATTTTCTCTCATTTTTTATACCCATTTGTTTCTAGGACATGAAAATTAGTCACGGTCATATGCAAGTAAGTCGCCAATGAACTGATCACACACAGGCGTTGTAGAAAACAAAAGGGTGTCAACGGAGTTACAACAAACCTCACTACAAGAAATCAGGCCTTAATTTGCATCGCTCAAAATCGTCGCAAAAATCTTCAAAAATCGCTGCATTAAATCAATTGCAATGCTTTCTAATTTGTTGCACGTTTGCCAAAATTAACGCATCTTTTCTGATAAAATTAAGCGATAGACAAAAAATCGTCGGGAAATATAATATTACTAGCGATTTTTTTTTTCGTTGCAAATAACAAAAAATCGTTGGGAATTATGTGATCTATTTAATGATAAATCGTTGAGAAAGATCAATTGTAGCGAAAAAAATTGTTGCAATAGATATATAAATCATTGCAAATGATGCGTGGTCTATTGCAGCGACCCATTCTTTTCGTTGCAGTTGAACTTTTTGCAATGCATAGAAATCGCTGGAATAGAGTAATTGGAACGAGTTTATAGATTTTGCGGCTGACTAAAAGTCGCCACAAATACTCAATTACAAAATTTAAAAAAAAAAAATACATTTACTACTGAAACTGTATTCACTAGTAATTTTACATGGTTCATAAAGCAAATTTCATAAAGATGCAGTTCTTTCTTCCCATATTGAGAGACCCAATCCAACCTTTTATCTATCCATTTAACCTTTTAATTAGTAGAAATTCTAAATAATAGCAATCTTAAGGTAAATGAGTCTATGCAACTCTTAAGTATATGTGGCATGGGCACTAAGATTCTCCCGAAATAGAAGTATAACTCAAAAATCATTCCAAAGATCTTACCGTCCTCATTCAGCAGAAACACCCAAAAGAATATTTGGATTGGAAGCATTTTGAACCAACATTTTCTAGTTAAGTATGCTTCAAAGCAAAGCCAAAAGAATATACTTTTCCGACTTGCACTAAAATCTTCCATTTAAGAGGACAAAATGGTGAATACCTTAATTAGTCATGTCTTCTTGTCAAGCTCATATTTCATCTTACTTTCCTTTGTGATCTCAATATCCTGTATCATTCCAATTAGTAATACAACAAAGAGGTACATTAGAAAATGTGCCTGAAGAAAACAAGTTCCAAAGTTGAAAATTCTTGCTAGGTAAGAGAAAATGCTGGAAACATTAGCCTTCAGCACTAATGTTTTACCCACTGGGATAAAAGGGAATGCTGCTGGATTGGGTTGCATGGGAATGACCATAAATTTGGTGTAACTGCTTTGATAATTCTTATTGGACAGGTGATATTTGCATGCTAGGAAAGAGTTAGAGATTCATAAAGAAACAGAAATTAGTGCTAAGATGGTGATCATAACTACATGCTAGAAATCTCACTTGAACATTCTTTTAGCATGTTACCACCCAAAACAAAGTTAATATCCTCTAGTAGGTCCCCCCCCTTCTAAAAATTGATTGTCATGGAAAAGCAAATTAACCATATGGTGTGTTCCCAAGTCATTCTAAACTTACTATTTGGTATGATATCCTTGTTTTCTAAAAATAAAAAAATAAAGTACTAACATTATTGCAGAAGATAACTTTATAGAATTGAAGTATAGACTTATAACGAAATAAGACAGCATTGCTATCTCAACACAACAACAACAGTTTCTTCAGCTAGAGAAATAACCAACAAAGAGGACATATATTGCAGCTTCTCCAATATGCACCTCTTTGCACATGAGAGTCCTCAGGATGATCTTATGAACCAAAATAAAATAAAATAAAAAAGTTTAAGCTATGTGAAAAGGAACAATAAAAATTAATTTCAAACATCCAACCCAAAATTGTGAAGGTATGGTAAAGTAATTGTACTCAATAACTTTTCCATAACCACAATGGACAACTTGTTAAACCAGCCCCATTAGCCCAATGCTCCCACCTCCATAGACTAGAACTGATCCAATGCACATGGACATGATATTGGTTTACAAACTTGAAAAATAAATGACAAAATTATAACTACTGCAGCCTCCAACAATGCATAAAGTTTAGAAATTATGTAGCTTAACTAATGCATAAATAACACATGATCCCATATTACCATGTACACAATACAACCTATAGAATATAAATTTCCCAAAAAAAAATTATAAGGACCCATCAAGATGGCCACTAGCCAGAAAGGAGCAATACAACCCCTTTTGAGGTAGAACTTAAGAGGAATCAGTAGAAAGAAAAATAGAGGAGCTATGTGTTGCTGTTCCTCTCAATTCTAGCTACTTAGAGCTGGTTTTGGTATGAGATTTTAAGGTCATTTGGTATTCCTAATGTCACATATTGAGGTTGAGTTAAAGAGATGAGATAAAGGCAAACTAAGGGGCTAGAACTTTAAGAGGAATCAAAGCTAAAGCCATGTCAAATTTTCTACACTAGCTTGGTAAGCCAACAAGTTAGTTGTATACTTGTTTCAAAACCCCCCCTCCTTCAACTATAATCCCAACTACACAATCAATGAACTAGCATTTAGAAAAATTAGAAATAAGCATGATTTATGGGTAGACATAGCATAATCACAGGAAGAGATAGTTCTTGATAAACCATAAATTTCTAATGAAATCCTTAGTTGTTTACTTAGTTATTAGCTTGAGTATAAGGTATAAAAATACAAACTGATCTCTACCAGTTTAACACATAAAAATGGAGGCCTAAACATAATTGAAAAGTGATTCAAATAGAGGAAGAAATATTGTTAAAACTATAGCAGGACCTTTTTGTACAAACTATCGGCATGGAACAAAACAAGGCAGAAAATCATCTCACCTCCTCAAGCAGTAGATAGCACGAATTCTGCATGTTTCTACCTTCCCTCCACTTAGTTACACACCCAACTAAACAAGTATTAGGGGAAAAATCTAAGGATAGATGAAGTTGAAAGAAACCATGATAGAATCTGTTGCAGAAAATTTTGAAACTTGGAAGTGTGTTTGCTGCGATCTTTTTAGGTGCTAAACGTGAGGTAAGGGAGGGAAAAATGATGGAGTTTTAAACTAAACTGAACTTAGTCTTCTTACAAATGAAATTTAAGCCAAAGTTCCGGTGAATTCTTCAACAAGGTTTGTCATTTCGTAACCTAACCAGATGATATATCATGCAGAATTACATGGTTTTGGTTATGCTCCTGGTTCCGAGTCAAACTTTGCAGAACAATCATTTCCCTCCAATTTGCACTCCCTAAAACCTCCAATTTTGAAGCCATTCTTAGGAAGAAGAGAACAGTCAAAACGCTGCTGGAAGGATACTTGCGGCAGAAAATTGTGAGGGTCATCACAAAATGGGCTGACATTCATGTTAGTTGCAATGTACAAAGCCATGGTACTATGGTAGCATATTACATCTCCGATGCTTAGAAAGGGTCTACATTGAGGACCATATCAATCTTATATTTCAACAAATTGGAATGCACAGAGAATTGTTTTCTAACACAATTTTTTTAAGTTCAATATATAACCATCTAGCCCATTATCACAGATAAGCTTAGCAAAGAAGATAAACTTACCACTTTACGAATCAGAGGCTCTAGAATGGGCTCCAGCAAATGATGGACTGATTGCATCCTCATGACCTCCATAACAACACTAACCATCATGAAGATAAATCATTAGAACTGAAATGTATGTAATTCATATCAATGTAATGAAAATTAAGAGAAAGGAAAGAAAATAAGATAAATGAATGTATAGTTTTCTGATGTTTTTATTTTCTCCAAATGATGATTATGTGAAAGAAACGGAGAAAAAGGTTGGATACGCAAGCCAGTGAGCCACACTAAAGGAAGTTGGAATAGGGCAGCCCTTGTTTTTAAGGAGAAGCATAAAACAGCAAAAATTTCCACAATTTCAATAAAAATCTTACCAAAGTTGAGTTTCCAGACTAAAAATCTCTATAGAGAAGTTCTTACTAAAAATAACGCTTTCAAATCATGAAACTAATGTTGTTACTGAGGAAGGAAAAAAGAGTAGGAAACCATGGGGATCTTATTTTTCTTCTGTTCTAGAAAAATATCCTTCAGTTTATTGGACATTGTACATTTTTTTTTCAGTAAAACAAGGATTCTATTGATGACACTCACACACACACATGTACACATTCCTTCAACTTATCGTTACTAGAAACTATTTTTTCTCATTTCTGTAAATTTGAGAGTATCATACCCAATGACCACTATAAGCACAATATCCAATATTGTGTCCTTGATAGCATCCAGAGCTTCTAACTACTATTAAGGAGTTTTGATTTCTCTTGATACAATATCTACTATCATACCACCATATTTTGGCTACACAACAAGGATCATAACATGTTTTAGCAAAAAAAAAAAATGATGAAATGAAAAATAAGGAAATGAAGTTACATGCTTATCAGAAAATGAAAACTAAGTATATGTTGAAATTTTCTTTCTATATCCTTTTTATCTATATTCTATGTGGACCTATCTCTTTCAACTAACCAGAAAATGGATTTTTTTCAAAAAGTTAAATCAATAATAGTATATGAATTTAGTGATCATCATGATTTATTAGTTCATATTCTAAAAGTATAAACAGCCAATCCAAATTCCAAACGATCAGAGATGGTATTAGATACAGCCAATCGTCTTGACTTCAGAGAAAATACTGATATTTGCAAATTCATTAATCTTGGGGCTATTAAATAAATAAAAAATCAGAAAAAGGCAATAAGTTCTATTTAATTCCTGCCAATTTTGGTACCACTATATTCAGAGTTTTGTACCATCAATTTTTTTCAAGATTTTCTTCACTTTCTACTCACATCCATCACAATGGATGTTCACTTTGAGAACAAATTTTTGCAATCACAAGCAAGCCAAAAAAAAAAAACATAATGCAAAGGTAAATACTATTAAAATGGAATCAAATACCAAACCTATTAACGAAACGAACACACATTTTCTACGATGAGTATTCAACGAAAAATATATAAAGAAATATGAGAGCTTTTTTCTTCTTTCACACTGAAGCAATGCTCTTGAAGCAAAAGAACAAGAAAGTAGATAAAATGGTACAATGACTGAGTGGAATAGTACCTAGATCTTCAAAAAATCTTCGTTACTCATAGCTTAAACTCAAATGGAACAAGTCAAAGGACACAAGAATGGAAATAAATTTTTAAAAAAAAGGGTTTGTGAGCAGATCCGGGAAACAGAGGTAGCTAAAATGTATTGAGAGAGAGTAAGAGCTTCGATGGAGGGGTTAGGGACCTTTTTTTAGGGGGGGTAGCTACGCTGGTGGCTGGAGGTGGTGCGACGGCTATGGACGCAATGGCACTGGGAATCTGAGGGAGAAGAGAAAGGGAGATCTACGGGAGAGAAAGAAGCTGCGAGGGAGGGGCTTGGCTTGGTTGGCTGACGACTATGAAAGTGGAGGGTGACGGTAGGTCGACTGTGTAAAGGCATGAAGAGAGGCGATCGAGGGAGAAGAGGGATTGGGGAGAGACGAGAGGGGTGGAGGAGACGACTAGAGGGAATTAAAGCAAAGAAGGGAAAATGCGGGGGGTTTAAATTTGATTAGTTTTTCTGGCGTTTTTTATTTGCCACTAATAAGTATTAAAAGCCGATATAGTTACAATATTTTATTGTGAAGAAAACAATCGCCACAATAGGTATCAAAGTCACTGCAAAAAGTAAACAGTAAATCTCCCACAGTATTTCTCACTTTTGTGATGGAATTCAGCGACAACTTAGAAATCATCATAAATAAGGACCTTTTGCGGCAATTTTTTTTTTAGCAATCTTAAAATGGCTGGAAATGACCTATTCTTGTAGTGCCTGCATGGTAGTGTAGTGTTTTTTATTCTATGAAATGCGCAATGGGAACCATGTCGGGTGACTAAAATATAAAATAGTTAGAAACACCGAGAGATACGATTCAGGACATCACAACTGTCAAAGCATCCTCTTCAAGTATAACAAGTATCAACTCCAATTCACTGCACAAGATGGAAGCTTTTAATGCAGCAATGGATTCAACCAAAAGTGCATCAGGGTAAAGTCTAGTTAATCCGTGTTGCTGTAACTCTTTCATCCCAATTCCTCACTATCACTCCATTCACTACTTTACAAGGAGCTAGTGTCCATTGTTAATCAACTGTGGAAGCAATTGCTGCACCTTTTGTAGCTTTCTACTTCATGCTATTGTAATCACTTAAGGCCTGTTTTGAGTGGTTCACCAAAGAGCTAAGGGATAAAAAAATTTCTTCAAATACAAATCTATTTCTTCTCTTCCAAATCCGATGAGCTATGATAGCAAATTCTTCAATTTCCTCAGCATTCAAGTTTAAACAGAAAAATGATAGAACTTCCCTCGAAGGCTTATCAACAATGGCACATTTTTTTATGTATGGGTAGATGGAGTGTAACAGCCCGCTAGAAATTCAATGGTGGAATTTCTATAGACATTAGAAATCTCGTGAAAACCCCATAAGTTTTTACGAATCGGCTAATCGCATAAGTTCTAGTCTGTCAACATAGTTAGTATTATCACTCATTATGGTACCAGAAATGCGATTTTATTTGTTTGAGGTAGTTAAAAGTGTCAGATTACGTTATAGTTTACGCCACTAGACTCAGTTGAATATTTATGATTTTTCAATACTAAGTTTATTATGCACTTTTTCGGAGTGAATAGTAACCTCGATAAGCGTACTAAGTGCAGTGGTTTCAAAATCACAGTGTGAAATGTCCAAATTAGGTTAGAGAAGTTTTATTTAGACACTTGGAAAGATCTTAACCACACATAATGAATAGTATTAGATACTTGGCACAAAGAGAAACCATTAGATGGATTTGTGAAGGAAATCAATGTGTGAGATCATGCCACCTAAGCAAAACAGTTTTTTTTCATCTGATCAACCAAATTGAGTTAGATGAAGAGGGTTTCAACCCTAGTAAAACCCTAAATGGTTGGAATCCTTTTGAAACCCCAAAAACTTGGTTGAAACCGAAACCCTAAACGGTTTCCCCAAACCCTAAAGTTGGCATTCAAACCCTTTTTGATCCAATTTCTAGTATTGTGTTTAATCACTTGATTAAATCACTTTCACATGCTATTAATTTCTCAAATTCCTATTATGACATCTTTATCCAACATTTTAAACCTTAGAAATTTGATTGGGCCAAGAAAAATTGGATTTGGGCTTGATAGCATCTCAAACCCTAACCAAACCCCCTTTAAACCCCAAATTGAAGCCCACTTGGTTGAGGCCCACTAAGGCCCACTAAAGCCCACGAATTTTGGCCACCTTGGCATAGCTTCTTGGAGAAATTTCCTCCCCCACTTGGCAGACCATTCATTGCATCAAGTTGCACTCATTAATATGGAGGAACCCACCCCATCAAGTCCCATGTCTCATAGCCTTTGTAAGTTGTCTTTTGCCCCCCACTATCCTCTACATTATGTCACATGTCTACACCTCCACTCAATGATCATTAAGGTCCAAATATTCCCCCTACAGAAGTCTTGAGTCGTGCAAGACACACTTACTTCACTTTAATCATTTCTTCACCCCGTTCTTAGAGAGAAACCCAAAAGAGCTCTCTCGGGCAGATTTCTGGGTCTTTTTGCGTGGAGTTTTTCAACCCTTTGTAAGTATTTTCACATGATGACTCCTTCATAAAAGTTGTTCCTCTTTGAGTCTAGTTTCCGTAGATGTATTTTTTGTATATTCTATGGTCATTTTGTCAGTCAAAAGTATTTTTAACCATGGAAAGGTCATTCTAGGCGTGAATCTGGAGAGTGTGTTATGTTTTGGAGTTTTTGACCAAGCTAATGGACATATCTTGGTCCGAAATTTTTATGGAGTGTTCTTAGAATGTGTGTAAGAGTTTTCATTGAGGTTTTGTTGCATGAATAAATATTTTGATGATAGATTTTATTAGATCTAGAAACATGAAAACTGGAAGTGGCAATACAGTTTTTATTTGGTCTCTTATTTTCATGTTAGGATGTTATTTTGGAGATATTTAGTATTAGTTTCAAAGATATGATTTTTCTATGCAAGAGAATTTCGGTTAGGCCTAAGATTTGATGTTTTTAGGTTAGATCCATGTTTTATTGGGTTTTAGCCATGTGATTTTAATTTTGATGGTTGGATATTCTTTAGGACACGTTTTTAAACCATGTGATACTTTATTTCAAAGATCTCACCTTCTTAAGCCATTGATCAAGAGATTTATCAAAGCTAGTTAAGAAAAAGTTTCTGTTTTTGGACTAAGTGTAAAATCAAAAACTCCAAGTGTTATTTTTGTGATTTTGGTGACTTTAGTTTGATGATTAAAAGCATGGTTTATCTGAGGATGATGTTATGAATATGTTAGAAGTAAGATTTGATTTTTTTGGAATTCTTGGAGATGTTTTGATTTAAGGACAAAACTTGTGATTCAAGTGTTTTGATCTTTTTACAAAAAAGTTTGGTGTTGATTATTAGATTTTTCTAAATGGATGTTTTAAGTATGGTTTTAAACTTAGAATTGGAAGATGTTTGTTTGGTTTAAGCATGAGTTTTGAAGTTGGAAGGAATTGTAACAAAAATCAAGAGAAATGGCCTATGGATGTTTCGGCCATAGTGTGTTTTCCATAGTGATGTTTTGTTTTAAATTTTTCTGAATTGATATTTGAGTTTAGAACAAAATTTACATGAGGAATGTAAATTTTGGAAATTTCTGGAGTTAGGATATGAAATCCGTAAGTTATGGGTAAAATAGTCGTTTTCCCACATGTAGAGGGTAAAATGATAATTTTACTCTAAGATAGCTTGTTTCCATGTTTCTAATTGTTAGTAATTAAATTTTTAATTTTTAGAATGACCTTTTACAGTTTCTCGTATATCGCACTTTATTCTCGTAGAACGTGACAATCGAGGTAAGTTAGCTTCTAACTTACTATCAGTTTATTGTGTATGTATGATGGGTAAGGGAACTACAATTTATGTATGTATGTTATCATATATGCCATGTCATTACATGTTTATCTGTTACGCATGATTTATTCTTTTATGAATATTTATCTGTTACAAAATCTTTTATGTCATGCAATGTTGTATGTTATAAGTATGCCATGTTAAGTATGTCATATGTTACATGTATGTCATGGAATGTTTATGTTTAAATCATATTGTGCCATTTACAAGTATACGCCATGTTAGAAAAGTTCATGATATTAAATAATATCTCATGTATTAAGAAAGATAAGATATTTAAGAGTGACACGGACCTAAGCGTGTTCACCACAAGTTATGTTAAGGATGGCACGGACCTAAGCGTGTTCATCACAAGTTATGTTAAGGGTGACACGGATCTAAGCATGTTCACCACAAGTTATGTTATGCGGTGCCACGGACTCAAGCGTGGTTCACCTTATGTAAAGTTCATATAAGTTTCAGATCATGTTCAAGTTAAGTTATTCATGTCAATCACGACCCTAAATGCTAGGATGGGGTAATATCCTAGTGGAACTCCTTTGTTCACGCTGGAGTGTCTAAATAGGTGTGAAATTCCCTGGGTTGACGAAGTACAGTCAACAGGTTGCGAATGGGGCCTAAGTAACTGGTCACCGGAGCGCGCCAGGCACTAACGCCGATGGTGCCATATTTTATGTTACGTGTATTCATGGGGCCACAACAACTGTGGAGCATGAAGTATGGGGCCACAACAACTGTGGAGCATACACTACGTGAGACACAGCAATTGTGACACGTAGAATACGTGGGGCCACAACAACTGTGGAGTACGTATTAACGCACTCACAGCTGGTCTAGATACCTGTGTTGTGATGCGGTAATCGGCAGGGACACACGGCTCTAGGGGACCCGTGTAGCACCCATATGGTTACGTTATTAATCAAGACAATTAAATAAGATTCCAAGTTCATGTATTTCATGTTCAAGTCATATTTCACGTTACGTTATGTGTACGTTCATGTTAAACTTAAAGTTCAAGTACATGTTATGTTTCAAGTTCACATCCATGCTATGATTTAAGTTCATGTCACGTTAAGCTAAGCTTCTGTTTCAGTTCAATTATGTCAACTCATGCCATGTTATGTCATGTCACATTATGCTTATTATTTTATGCCATGTTATGTCAAGTTATGTTATGTTTACTTTCAATTTTGATGGTGCATTCATACCTTTATTTCTATGCATACATCATTAACCTGTGTGAAAGTTTTCTGTTAACTTGCTGAGATTTGTAATCAAATCTCACCATGGTAGTCCCAACTACCATTCCCCCCGAATGGTAGATCTTGTTACAGGACCCGAAGAAGAATTGGAATCTGACCAACTGAACACGGTCGACTAGGTCACGGTGCGATGTTGATAATGGCATAGTATTTAACTTAGGTTACTACTTGTACTTTTGGAGTTGTATCTCAAGTATTCTTTTGATCACAACCATTTTGGACTAGTGTGGTGATCACGGCTATTTAGTATGCCTTTATGTATGAAATATGTTTCAAGTATTTGGGATATTTTAGTTTGGTGCATAGTATTGCTAAAGAAAAAAAAAATTATCCGCTACGAATATTGCATAATGCTAGATGCATGTTAGGAACATTGCATCTTATATGTCATGAACGGGGGCAGGTAACCTTGTGTTGCATGTCCCGACACTTCAAATGTCCGTTCAATCCCAAGCGGAATTTGGGGGGCGTCACATGGAGCACATGCTTTATGTTATCTGGGCAGATGGGGCACATGCTTTAAGAAAAACCTTGCTGGTTTGGTTATACAAAACCAACTCATCCCATCTCATATAATCATTACAACTTTTTCAAATTTTCACATAAAATATAATAAACAATTCAACTTTTTCAAATCTTAAAACAAAACTTCTCTTAAAAAATTATATTATAATAATATTTTATTTAACTTTCAACAAAACATCTATTCTCATCTCATCTGAATTATATAACCAAACAAGACCCAACAGGCCCTCCAAAGAAAGACTTAACAACATTGGCCACTCTAAGCCTCCAAACATTTTTCTGAATCATAGAAGGATTAATATTGCTCGATGTCTGCCTCTTTTGTGTCTCCACCATAGTACATTGTAAGTGGTAAGCACTCTCTACAAAGAACTTACCATCTCCAATATACTTCCAGGCTAGTTTATCTAAACTATTGTATGGGCTAATAGGGATTCTTCTAATGTCTTCGATCTCAGATTTAGAGAACATTTCATTTTGCAAAGAGACGTTCCATTGGTTTGTGCCACTATCAATCAAATATTTAACCTTTGTTTCATCTTATAACCCTATGGTGTAGAGTTTTGAAATCTAAAAAGAATTGGTCTTGGGAGCCATTTGTCTTTCCAAATCTTCTCTCAGTTCCCATTGCCCATTTTCCACATCAATCAATCTTCTAAGAGTTGTCTAGCTTCCAAAATACTTCTCCATATATAGGATGCTTAGCTGCCAACTTTAGCATTAAAGAAATATGCTCGGAGCAAGTATTTTGCCTTTAGAACCTTTGCTACCAAGGAGCTTGGGTTTTGAATGAGTCTCCAACCCTGCTTACCAAGCAAAGCTAAGTGGAAAATTTCAAATTCTCTAAAGCCCATTCCACCTTCATTTTTTTTTTCTTTTCTCAGCTGTTGCCAATTGATATAGTGAATCTTGGATCTATTTTCCTTGTGCCCCATTGCATGACCATGTTTATTTCCTCCAAAAGAGTTATTGGTATTTTGAATAACCCCATGTTGTATGTAGGAATAGCCAGAATAACGGGAATAGAACTTCCTTTCCTATTTGAGGTAAGAACTTCACTTTCTAGTTGCTCATTCTGCTTCTGATCTTGTCTAAAATAGGGTGGAATGCATTAGATCAAGGTTTGCCTACAAAGGTTGGAAGACCCAGATATTGTTCCTAAGAGATAGAGGCTTTAATCCTTGTTATGGCCAGGATGATTTCTTTAACTTCTGCTTTGGTGTTGTTACTAAAAAAGATAGAAGTTTTGTCCAGGTTTAGCCTTTAACCTGACACTTTCTCATATAAGTCAATGAGGCTGTAAAGTCTGCTCTACTCTAATAAATTGACCTTATAAAAGAAAATGCTATTATCTGCAAAAAAGAGATGTTTAATGTATAAAGAATCTTGAGCTAGGGGAATTCTTGTGATATAGCCTTTTTCCTCTGCATGATTCAGAAGCTAAGGACTTCCGAACGTTGGATGAACAAGTAGGGAGATAATGGGTCCCTGTCTTATTCTTCCAGAAGGTTTGAACCCTCTTTGTGGGACTTCATTGATGAGAATAAAGTAAGAGATAGTTATCACACAATTCATAATCAGATCTGAACATCTACTGTCGAATCCCATTTTAATCATGACAGCTTCCGAGAAAGGCCATTCAACTTTATCATAGGCCTTACTCATGTCCAATTTAAGGGCCATGTAACTTGTTCCTGCTTCTCATTCAGTGTTTCATTGTGTGCTTGGCTTCATAGGCAACTATAATATCATATATTAATATTCCTGGAACAAATGCCCTCTGAGTGATAGAGATAAATTCTAGAATGATAAGCTTCAATCTATTGGCCAACACTTTGGCAATTATTTTGTAAAGGACATTGCATAAACTCATTGGTTGATACTCATATACTAATCTTGGGTCTTTTCTCGTAGGAATTAGAGTAATAAATGTCTCGTTTAGTCCTTCTAATCCTCTTCTTTGGTTAAGAATTTTCAAAATTGCTGCAGTGATGTCTTTCCCCACTACACCCCAATGCTCTTGAAAGAAAGTTGCTGAAAACCCATCTGGACCTGGTGAACTCAATGGGATTTATCTCAAATATAACCTTTTCAACCTGCTCTACTAAAAATTTTATCATCAATGTTTAATTCATTTCATCAGTCATGATAAGATTAAGGGAACAAAGTAATATGTTTATGTAATTCCAATGGACTAAGAGCACTCTCAATTGATTCTTCATCCTATCCTTGAAAATACATTACCAAAACCCACTTTTTCTATTTTACATATTGATTTTTACAATATACTATATATCAGCTTATCTATTTTTTCTTCTTATCATTTAAATATTATACTTTTTAATCTTTTTTATTCATTTCAAATATTTTCTCTAACTACCAATGATATCCATATCCTTATATCTTTTGATATTTGCAATATATCCCCATATACAATGTCATATAATTATATACTATTTTAAATTAATCCAAATTTATAAGCTAAACCAAAATATAAATTAATTAAAAAAAAGATTATATAATGAAAATATTTTCAAAGTATATTATGATAATATCCATTCTCGATAATTATCATTTTATTAAACAAGTGATAAGTGAGGCTCAATTTTATTAAAATATCACCACTAACCAAATAATTGATACCCACATTATCAAAAATATTACCATTCCAACACTTGGCCTAGACGATGGGCTTCCTTGAGATATGTGAGAAATTAATTAAAAATGTTTGCAAGCATGAACAAGTTCCTTCAGATGTAGCGGCTTCCCTGTAGCAAAATGTAGAGTCTCTTTAAAATAGAAGATCTAATGGAAGGTAACTTTAGGATCATTTCTTTATATTTTAAACAAAAATGCATTATAGAGCATCCATTGGGAGTGCTCTTATAAGATGTGGTGAAAAGATCTTTCAAGAAACTTTGAAACTGCCCACTAATCTCCTCTTGCCTTATTACAACTTGACCTTCATCTTTTGTAATCTTACTAATAGCATTTGCTTGCTTTCTTTGACTTGCACACATATTAAAGAATTTAGTATTTCAATCTCGATCTTTCAACCACCTTTGTTTATCTCTTTGGCGCCATTTAATATCCTCTTCCTCATGCAAAGCTTCTACTTCATTTTGAAGGTCTTTGATAATCCCATTTGAGCCTCCTAAATTAGAGTTTTGCAATTCTTTGATCCTTTCTCTCTTCTAATGCATCGATCTTCTTTGATTTTCATTGATAGATATGCTTCAGTTAACCAAGCTTCTTCTGCATCTGATCAATCCCACCTTTGCAATCTCCATTTTAATGTTATGATGGAATGAGGTATCCATGCATTCTTAATCACATTATGAGAGTCATCCCTTTTTGCGCCACAAACCTCCTATATGAAAACCTTCCTCCAAGGCTGGGTTTCTCTTTCTTGATTGTTACAAATTATAAAGACAAACTATGGTTAGAATTTTCTGCACCCAGAGTATTCACCTCAGTACTTGAAAATGAGGAATGCCATTCATTATTCCCAATGTTTTGTCCAATCTTTCCTTAGTGAACTCCTTTCCTTCCCTGTTGTTACACCTTGTGAATCTAGATCCTTTGAAACCCAAGTCACAAAGTCCACTATCTTCAATTGCCTCTCTAAATGGTTCCATCTGACTGTATGGTCTTTCAGCTGCTCCAACCTTCACCACTTGAGCAATTATCTCATTAAACTCCCCCATGCACAACCAAGATAACTCGGTTCTGGTCTTTAACATTCTAAACATTTGCCAACTTTCATCTCTTTTTGCTACCACTGGATGACCATAGCAGCCAGTTGACAACACCAACTAGCATCAATCGAATTTATTATTTGTAAGATAATTTGTCTCTAGTTATATATACTACAATAAATATTATTTGTTGTGGCGACAAGATTTGCCGCAAAATGTATTGAAAATTGCCGCAACTAATCATTTTCCTTCGCCCCTAAGTCACGACATTCATGGTGTCGTAATTGACAATTTTCCATGAAAAAACAAAAACGAGCCACGAATAACATATTTTTGCAGCGATTTCTTTTGCTGGAAAAAGTCCCAAAATTTTGCCCAAAAAATGTTAACCATGGTTAATCGTCCCCATGAGTTGTTTTTCGGCACTTTTTTCTCTCTAGAAATATGTATTTGCTGTGCCACCAAGCGCAAAGTATTTGTGGCAAGTTATACCCGTGGCAAATAATCATATATAGGACTCATTAATGGAATTCAATACATCTTACCACTTTTGTTTGTAATTTTCTCTCATTTTTTATACCCATTTATTTCAGTTAACTACTACATGAAAATTAGTCATGTCATTTGCAAGCAAGTTGCCAATGAACTAATCAGTGATCACACACAGGCATCGTAGAAAACAAAGAGCTACATCAAAAGAGTTATTTTTATTTTGAATACCCCATGTTGTATGTAGGAATAGCCTAAATAACTAGTTTAATAGAACTTCCTTTCCTGCTTGGGATAAGAACATCACCTTTCAGTTACTTATTCTACTTCTGATATTGTCTAAAATAGAGTAGAATGCCTTAGATCAAGGTCTGCCTACATAGGTTGGAAGACCCAGATATTTTTCCTATGAGATGGAGACTTTAATCCCTGTTATGTCTAGGATGATTTCTTTAACTTCTTCTTTGGTGTTGCTGTTAAAAAAGATAGAAGTTTTGCCCGGGTTTAGCCTTTCTCATATGAGTCAATGAGGCTGTAAAGTCTTCTCCACTCCAATAAATTGGCCTTAAAGAGAAGGCTATCATCTGCACCAAAATATAAAAAAAAAAAGGATGGTTTCTATATAAAGAATCTTGAGCTAGGAGAATTCTTGTGATATAGCCTTTTTCCTCTGCATGATTCAAAAGTTGAGGACTTCCGAACATAGGATGAACAAGTAGGGGGATAGTGGATCCCTGTCTTATTCCTCCAAAAGGTTTAAACCCTCTTTGTGGGACTCCATTCATGAGAATAGAGTAAGAGATAATTATCACACAACTCATCATTAGGTTTGTCCATCTACTGTCAAATCTCATTTTAATCATGACAGCTTCCAAGAAAGGCCATTCAACTCTATCATAGGCCTTACTCATGTCCAGTTTAAGTGCCAAGTAACTTGTTCCTTCTTCTCATTTAATGCTTCATTGTGTGTATGGCTTCATAGACAACTACAACATTATCAAATATTAATTTTCTTCGAACAAATGCACTTTGAGTAGGAGAGATAAATTCTAGAAGGATAAGCTTCAATGTGTTGGCCAACACTTTGGAAATTATTTTGTAAAGGGCATCGCATAACTCATTGGCTAATAATCATATAATAATCACTATAAGAAAAATCCTTTTTTAGGTTGAATTTGTAGATGTCACAAAAAAAACTGATGGGAATATTTCTTGCTTTATTTGGAAAATTGTGAAATCGTTGCATGAATTAAATATAATGATTAAACCATCAAGGGGAATAAAAAGTTTGGTATTTTAAGTCACTTGAGAATTCCATGGTTGAAGACAACTAAAAAAGTTTAGTTTAAAGCACTGGTTGAATCCCCTTATAGGGAATCAACAACGACAAGGCAGTGGCTTTCCTGCGGTGAAATAGAAGAATGGTCAATAGGGTTTTGATCGGGCATGAATCAGTGGAAATCTTAAGCTTATTTCTCTCAGTTCTCCATAGAGTAAAGCAATGGAGGGAGGGAGAAAAATCAATCAAGGGTTTGACTAAGAGAAAAAGAGAGTAGTATAGGCGATTAATGTTAGGGAGTAAATATTGGGGCCTTTATGTGGATTCATATTTGTGTATGTCGATCGATGCTATGTAAAAATGAGGATTTAGAGAAACATGTTTGGAATTAAACTAATCACAACAAAAGATCATGAGTTATCACATACACACATATATATTATATGTGGGTGGAAATATTGCTGGACCCATGGGTTTGCTTGTTGAGGAAGATAGGGTTTTTGGGGGGGGCCAATGAGTTTGTGATCTCTATCATGATCGTCTCATAAATAGATCGTAAAGGGATTGATGATGAGGATAATGAAATTATATATAAATATCTTATCAGTATTGCTTAATTTCGCTCCAAGTAAATTCCCAAAAAGATGAGAGAGAGAGAGAGAGAGAGAGAAGATAGTTTAATTGTACGTGGATTTCGACAAATTAAGCTGGTTTTTATTGATAGCTTCGAATCCTTTGTGCATGAAAATAGAAACTCTCGATGCTTCCCCCACATACAACAATAGAATGATATAGGAGTTGTCAAAGTACCTAACATAGCAACAATGGTCTAACTAAAATTTGATGTACCCTAAACCACACATGAAACTGTCAAACTTGTTGGACCACTTCTAGAGCATGTTCCAGGCAATAAAAGCTCTTATTCAATTTGCAGACTGAACTCTCATTTCCTTGTATTGCGAACCCCTCAGGTTGGTGCATATAGATGTTTTCCTCCAAATCCCCATGAAGAAAAATTGTTTTCATATCTAACTGCTCAAGATGCAATTCTCCAATAGCCACCATTGTTAGTACTAACCTGATAGTCGTGATCTTCACCACGTGAGAGAAGATCTCAAAGTAGTCAATGCCCATTTTTATCAAAAATCTTTCACAACAAGTCTTATCTTGTGGCTTTTACTGCTATTATGCACAGTCTTCACCCAATACACCCACTGGTTGTGCAACGCCTTCTTCCCTAGGAGAAGTTTTGTCAACCCCCATGTCTGATTCCCTAACATAGAATACATCTCATCCTTCATGGTTGACTCCCACTTATTTGAATTTTCATCTTGACACATCTACTCATAGCTCTGTGATTCCCCACCGTTTGTTAGCTGAATATAGTTCAAAGTGGGTGAGAACCGCTTCGAGGGTCAGATGGTCCTGGTAAACATGGGAGCTACAATTGCAACAGTTCTCATATTTGGAGCAAAAGTATTTTTCTAATGTTGTACCATTAGAATCAATTTCAACAAGACCATGACATTCTTATATTTGGAGATCTATATGTATATATATATGTCATTCATACAATCCGAAAGTCAATGGAATATTAGAAGTGGTAATATCTGTTTTGGCATGATAACTGGATGGGTAATGGGTCCATTACTTCCTTGGGTTTTCCTAGCACTTTACTAAATCTGAGATTATATTGTTTATGTTCTGAAGCTGATTGGCAGCTGGTTGGTAGAGAGATAAGCTTGGAATTTTTCAAAATTCTGTATTGATGCATCATGTTCTTAGTTTTCAAATAAAACCAAGAAGTGGTGATGATGATAGATATTGGAAGCATACAAATGATGGTAAAGTCACTACTCAATCAACATGGGGCATTCTTAGAACCAATCATTCTTGATTTTCTACTACTAAATATATTTGAAGTAAGAATATTTCACTGAAAATTTTTCTTTTTGTATGGAAAATGTGGAATAATGGGGTACCTTTGGTCATAATGTTAAAAAATGTGGCATAAGCTTGGCCTCTAAGTGTAGTTGTGGCTGTAAGGTTGTAGAGTCTGATTTACATGTTTTTAATGATTGTGATCTTGCTATATATGTATGGCATCACTTCTCACATATTTTTGGCATTTTAGATCTTTCAACTTTGGGGTGGATAGATAAATTGCTAACTTGGTGGTCAATTTTCCATGGGATAAATCAAATTCATATAATTGCTCAAGTAGTTCCATGTTCAATACTTTGGGAATTGTGGCTAGTAAGAAACTCGACCAAATATGAAAGTAGAATCAAGACTACGTGTTGCATTATTTGGAAAATTGTGAAATGGTTGCATGAATTAAATCTAATGATTAAACCATCAAAGGGCATAAAAAGGTTAGATGATGTTTCTATTTTAAGTCTCTTGAGAATTTCATTGTTGAGGACAACTGAAAAAGTTTAGTTTAATTCACTAGTTGAATCCTTTTATAGCAGCAACAATAAGGCGGTGGCTTTCCTGTGGTGAAATTGAAGAAGGGTCAATAGGGTTTTGATTAGGCATGAACCATTGGAAGTCTGAAGCTTATTTCTCTCCCTTCTCCGTAGAGTAATGCAACGGAGGGAAGGAGAAAAATCAACCAACAGTTTGACTGAGAGAAAAAGAGAGCAGTA
The DNA here is from genome assembly GCA_011037825.1 of Carya cathayensis. Lineage (NCBI taxonomy): Eukaryota > Viridiplantae > Streptophyta > Magnoliopsida > Fagales > Juglandaceae > Carya > Carya cathayensis. The sequence goes on along the minus strand of QGSO01000515.1, from coordinate 305,567 downwards.
GAGGTGATTAATGTTAGGGAGTAAATATTGGGCCTTCATATGGATTAATATTTGCGTATGTCTATCGGTGATCTGTACAAATAAGGGTTTAGAGAGACATGTTTGGAATTAAACTGATCACAATAAAAGATCATGAGTTATCATACATATTATATGGGTGGAAATATTGTTGGATCCATCGGTTTGCTTGTTAAGGAAGATATGGTTTTTTTGGGAGGGGGGGGTAATGAGTTTGCGATCTCTATCATGATCTTCCCATAAAATGATCATAAAGAGATTGATGATGAGGATGATGATATTATATATAATTATCCAATCAGTCTTGCTTAATTCCACTCCAAGAAAATCCCCAAAAAGATGAGAGAGAGAGAGAGAGAGAGAAGATAGTTTAATTGTAAGTGCATTTTGGCAAATCAAGCTGCTTTTATAAGAGTTGTCAAAGTACCTAACATAGCAGCAATGGTCTGATTGAAATATGATGTACCCTAAACTGCATATGAAACTACCAAACTTATTGGACCACTGTCTAGAGCTTGTTCCTGTCCATAAAAGCTCTTATTCAGTTTGCAGACTGAACTCCCCTTTTCTTGTTCTACGAACCCCTCAGGTTGGTGCATATAGATGTCTTCCTCCAAATCCCCATGTACAAAAGTTGTTTTCATATCTAACTGCTCAAGATGCAAATCTCCAATAGCCACCATTGTCAATACTAACCTGATGGTCGTGATCTTCACCACAGGAGAGAAGATCTCAGAGTAGTCAATGCCTTTTTTCTACTGTAAACCTTTCACAACAAGTCTTACCTTGTGTCTTTTACTGCCATTATGCCCAGTCATCACCTGATACACCTACTTGTTATGCAATACCTTCTTCCTTAGTGGAATTTTTGTCAACTCCCATGTCTGATTCCCTAACAAGGAATCCATCTCATCCTTCACGATTGACTCTCACTTGCTCGAATTTCCATCTTGCCACGTCTCCTCATAGCTCTGTGGTTCCCTATCGTCTTTTAGCATAATATAGTTCAAAGTATGTGAGAATAACTGCGAGAATCGGATGGTTCTGGTAGACATACGGACTGCAACTGTAGGTGTGGACAACTCTAGATCTAACTGCAGAGTAATAGAAATGGGTGCACTGGGCCCACTCTCCCCATCACTCATGTCTCTACCCTGCACTCTAAACTCTAGAAAGTCATCCACGCTCACTAACTCAAACTCCTGAGGATTCACATCAGCTATTGTACTGGATCTATCCTTGTACATAACTTTGTCATTGAAAATCACGTTCCTGCCCCTGATGATTTTTTGACTTTGCTCATGTCGGAATCGATAGCCAAATGCTTCAACTCTATAACTAATGAAATAATATCTTTTTGATTTGGCCTTATAGAAGTTCTACAGCCACAAATGGATTACACAAAAGTAATCCTACAAATTGATGTGTTTTCATAAAATCTATCAAATATGCTTTATAATAAAAATAACTTTACAATCTGATAAACCACATTAAGCCACATCTGTTTGTGGGATTACTTTTGTACCTTCACTTTGTGGCTAGAGTATTTCTCTTGGCCTTAAGCTTTCTATGAGCATCCGAATTAACATGAACGTAAGTTTTGAGATGAGAAAATTTAACTTCTTTTCCTCTGCAAGCCTCCTCAGGTAGTCTACACTCTAATAGAACTGATGGTCCTCAATTAATCAGGTAAATAGTAGTGCTAACTGCATCTGCCTAGAATGTAGGTGGTAGCCCAGCATGTAGCCTCATACTTCTAACATGCTCATTGATGGTTATGTTCATGCGCTCAGCAACATCGTTCTATTGTGGGGTTCTGGGGATGGACTTATCCATTCTGATATTGTGAGCTGTGTAGTACTCCTTGAACCCTCTATTAATGTATTTTTCACCATTGTTAAACCTCAAGCAATTCAGCTTCAGGTCTGTGTCTTTCTCAACTAGAGCTTTCCATTTTTTGAACACATCAAACACATCAGATTTTAATCTTAAAAAGTAAACTCCTATCTTCCTACTGTGGTCGTCAATGAACATGACGTAGTACCGGGAGCCTCCAAGAGACAACACTAAGAAAGGCCCACACAAATCTGTGTGTACAAGTTCTAGCTTTCTTGATCTCAGTGCTCTACCAGTCTTCAAGAAACTAGCCTTTTCTACTATCCCAGTATACAACTTTCACACATACCTAGATCAACTGACTTTAGTTCCGTTAGCTTGCCTTTCAACAATCTTCTTCTATGCCCTTCTGACTCATATGGCCAAGCCTGCAGTGCCGTAACTCTACAATTCTCTCTACTACAATGGTAGCAATAGTGTCACTCAATCCTAATGCCATGTGCAGAGTACCAATCTTCTTACCCTGAGCTAGCACCATGGCTCCTCAAGTAACCTTCCACATACTATCGGATAACACTATTGAATGGCCACAATCGTCGAGCTGTCCTATAGAGATGTGATTTTTCTTCAACTCAAGAATGTGTCTAACTTTATGCAAGGTCCACACATTCCTATTTGAGAGCACAACGTCAATGTCTCCTATTCCCACCATATTTAGTGCCTCTCCACCAGTCAAGTATACATTTTCAAAATCACCAACAATGTAGTTCTGCATGATCTCTCAATGTGAAGAGGTGTGAAACAAAGACTCTAAATCCAATATCCAATCATGGATCGAATTGTGAATTGCAAGTAGTATTGCATCATATACTTCTTCAGTTACCATGTTTGCACTATCATTCTCCATCTTCTTCATATTTTTACAGCTCCTTTTTATGTGACCAATCTTGCTACAATTCCAGCAAGTTGCCTGTTGTCTAGACCTTGGTTTGCTCTTTCCCATGTTCCTTAATTTTGATCTATCTCTGTTTGAGTTCCTGTCATATGTTCTCCCTTGAAAATCAACATTCAGTGTGGAACTCGACCCCAAGATCTCTTCGAAATCCCTCATGTGCACCTCTTAAGCCAAAATCAAATCATGAATATCATCATATTTAAATTTCATCTTCCCGAAAAAATTACTAATAGCCATTCTCATAGCTTCCCAACTATTTTGGTAATGATGCTAACAATATCAATGCCCGAATCTCATCATCAAACTCAATTTTAATAGAAGATAATTGATTTATGATAGTATTGAACTCATTTAGATGTTGGACAACAAACATACATTATGTCATGTTTAGATCGAATAACTTCTTTATTAAGTGCATTTTGTTATTCGCAGACAGCTTTTTATATATACCTAACAAAGCCGTTATGATATCATTGTAGTCTTCTCCTTGATAACATTATGTGCAACAGATCTCGAGAGGGCTAGCCAAATAATGCCCAAGACCTATCAATCTAACAAGTTTCAATCAGCATCCTCCATGCCATCTAGCTTCTTCCCCAATAGTGGAAGATAGAGTTTCTTCCCATAAAGGTAGTCCTTTACCTACATTCTTCAATATTCAAATTCTATTCCGTCAAACTTCTCGACCCCAAATACCTTCACTTCTTCCCAGTCATCGTTCTCCCTCAAACTTGAACCTTGACTCTTGATACCAATTGTTGCAAAAAATGATGACAATCAAGCAAAAGTAAACAAGAAATAAGCAAACTATCAATCACACGACACAAATTTACGTAATTCAGCAACTTGCCTATATCTATAGAGCTGCAGAGAATTTTATTATGCTGAGAAATCACAAAATACACTTTAGAGCAAAATATTACTGTTCATAACGATCATATTGTTCAAAATAAGTATATTTATAGGGTTACACGGCGGAAGCCCTAATTTTCACTTTTCTGCAATATTCGCTCGAGCGGAGTGTTGAGCACGTATCAAGTTAACTCTCTGTCTAGTTTTCACTCGAGCGCCAAGTCTAGCGACTGTCGAACAAACTTTCTGTCTAAACTTCACTCAAGCTAAACATTGAGTGAACTTTTTGTCTGGCGCTTCCTGAGTCAAAAACATAACCCTCATTGAAAGTCAACTAAAAAACTATAACGAAGCATTGTCGGGTCGAATCATCAAGTCAGCCTACCATAACAATAAACCAGACTCTATAAACCCTACAAGACATGGTATAATACACCCATAAAAGCAATTATAGTGTGTTCAAAAGAATAAAATTGAAAATGGAGCTAATGGTCCAGTCCTATGTGTTTTTTATCAATAAGTAAATAAATGGGTTGCAATGAATATGACGACGTTTTAAGCAATCTAAGTGAATTTTTTTGGTACATTTGCAACCCACAATGGGAACGGGTGTACTGAAATTGAGTTCAATAAAGATCTCCACTCCAACTTATTTGTAGAAGAAAGCATAAACCATACAAAGGAGCAAGTCCAAGTTAATCAAGATAGAGTGAGATTTTGCTCTCTAAGAGGATGAGCAAAATGATCGATGTATTGAGCCATGGATTTTTACTTCTCTTCCTCAAGGTGCTGCACCTCTATCAATCGTTGAGCCCATGCTCTTTCCCTTGCCACGACAGTCATTTTATGATCTACCCTTTTGATGATCCTCTTCCTTTTAACCTCCTACAATGCAATTGAGTCTTTTAATCCTTTTTATGACGCCCCAAGCTACATGACCTATACTCCAAAATGAGTACTAGTCAATGATATAATTGAAGCCCCATTGGAATATCATAAAGAGTAAGAATTTCTCATTCTCAAGTAATGTAGGATATCATACACTACATGCCCAGAGTTCATATCGCATTAAAGATGACAATCAACTATGCAAGGTAAGCAATTTACATCCAATGTTCAAGAGACTATCTATTCACAAAGCTTATGCAAGTGGGCCAGGGAAATAATCTCAAACTATATAAAAGTTTTGTTAAAAAATGATCAAGAATCAACTCAATAAAGAACACTAGCTTTGAAGAGAAATCTGATTTCTTTCATTATACATTTAAAGAACAAGAAATCCGATGAAGGCTATGAATGAGTTGGTGTAACAGCCCGCTAAAATTATCAGTTTTGGATTATTTCCCGACAGCAATCACATCTCTCTTGTCTTTACCCTCATCTGGAATCACGCGTATAGTTTATCTTTTCCGTAAATCACGTATTTTGTTCTTCACCGACAGCTGTAAAATCATGAGTCTTCCAAGACCACGCCTAGCCTTTCTCAAGCCCAAACTACCACTTTATGTGGTGGACAGCCACCGTACGCCGCCACGTACGTTCCTCCGACGCATGTTCGTGACGAACAACGAGCGACGCACGGGTTATCCCGTCGATGGTATAACCTTCTATCTCTAGTTATTTTACGTTTAAAATAGTTGGTTGGTTTGTGGATTGTGTAGTTGTATTTGTGGAATTCGTTGCGTAGTTGTGAAGCGAAGTGTGGTTGTGAAGTGTTGCGTTTGATTGTGTATTTTGTGGACTGTGCTGTGAAGTATAGGCGTGAGATGGATGCCGTAGATGTGATACGGCGGGTTGTGTGAAGAGAATACGCGTGTAGCGTATTCTGTGTAATGCAGCGACGCGCCGCGCGACGTGCACTGTAGTGATGTGTGTCGTAGAAGGAAGGGAGTACGCATGTAGTGTACTCCGTGTTGTATGGCGATGCATCGTGTGATGTGCATCGTGTTGATGAGAGTTGTAGCGAAGGAAGTACGCGTAGCGCGTACTCCGTGTCGCGTAGCGATGCACCGTGAGACGTGTATCGCAGTGATGGGTATTGTAGTGTGGATGGAAGAGAGTTCACGTGAGTGTACTCTGTATTAAGTCGTGATACATCGGATGGCGTGTCACGAAGGGTTGAATGGCGTAGCAGAGAAGTGTGGAGCGTATGGTGTAATGTTGGGAAACTGTATGACAGTGTCCCGAAGCAGTGATGATATGGATTATAGTCCGGATGACTGGTGTCATCTTGTGGTTGACTATGGCTAAGAGTATATGGATTGAGAAATGAGTTGTTTGTTTGGTTGTTATTGATAATTTTAATGAACTTGTTTTAGTGCAAAGGCTTTCTGAAGTCAATTTATCTCTTCCGAGTATAGTGAAACCTCAAGTTGGCCGTGGTGTTGCAAGTGCTTACAATATGGCAATTGAGTTCAGAAGTGAAAATCTTAAGGACTCGAGTGTTCCTCTTCCAGCTGTTGTGCAGTTCCTCGTGTCTCGCGCTCTATTCTCATAGAACGCGACGATCGAGGTAAGTTAGCCTCTAACTTACTATCAGTTTATTGTGTATGTGTGATGGGTAAGGGAACTACAATTTATGTATGTATGTTATCGTATATGCCATGTCATGCTATGTCATTACATGTTTATCTGTTACGTATGATTTAATCTCTCATGAATAATTATCTGTTAAATAATCTTTTCTGCCATACAATGATGTATGTTATAAGTATGCCATGTTAAGTATGCCATATGATACATGTATGCCATGAAATGTTTATGATTAAATCATATTATGCCATTTACAAGTATACGCCATGTTAGAAAAGTATATGATATTAAATAATATCACATGCATTAAGAAAGATAAGACATGTTATGTTATAATAATGCGTGGGGCCACAACAACTGTGGAGTACGTATTATATTTTATGTTATTTATAATGCGTGGGGCCACAACAACTGTGGAGTACGTATTATATTTTATGTTACTTATAATGCGTGGGGCCACAACAACTGTGGAGTACGTATTATATTTATGTTACTTATAATGCGTGGGGCCACAACAACTGTGGAGTACGTATTATATTTATGTTATGTTATTATAATGCGTGGGGCCACAACAACTGTGGAGTACGTATTATATTTATGTTATGTTATTTATAATGCGTGGGGCCACAACAACTGTGGAGTACGTATTATATTTATGTTATGTTATTTATAATGCGTGGGGCCACAACAACTGTGGAGTACGTATTATATTTATGTTACTTATAATGCGTGGGGCCACAACAACTGTGGAGTACGTATTATATTTATGTTATGTTATTATAATGCGTGGGGCCACAACAACTGTGGAGTACGTATTATATCTTATGTTATGTTACTTATAATGCGTGGGGCCACAACAACTGTGGAGTACGTATTATATTTATGTTATGTTACTTATAATGCGTGGGGCCACAACAACTGTGGAGTACGTATTATATCTTATGTTATGTTACTTATAATGCGTGGGGCCACAACAACTGTGGAGTACGTATTATATTTATGTTACTTATAATGCGTGGGGCCACAACAACTGTGGAGTACGTATTATATTTATGTTATGTTACTTATAATGCGTGGGGCCACAACAACTGTGGAGTACGTATTATATTTATGTTATGTTATTTATAATGCGTGGGGCCACAACAACTGTGGAGTACGTATTATATCTTATGTTATGTTACTTATAATGCGTGGGGCCACAACAACTGTGGAGTACGTATTATATTTATGTTATGTTACTTATAATGCGTGGGGCCACAACAACTGTGGAGTACGTATTATATTTATGTTACTTATAATGCGTGGGGCCACAACAACTGTGGAGTACGTATTATATTTTATGTTACATGAAGTATGGGGCCACAACAACTGTGGAGCATACACTACATGAGACACAGCAATTGTGACATGTAGAATACGTGGGGCCACAACAACTGTGGAGTACGTATTATATTTTATGTTATGTGAATTCATGGGGCCACAACAACTGTGGAGCATGAAGTATGGGGCCACAACAACTGTGGAGCATACACTACATGAGACACACAAGCTGAAACTGGCACAATGTGGGACTTGTTTTATGTTACTGAATACGTGGGGCCACAACAACTGTGGAGTACGTATTAATGCACATTATTTATCAAGACAATTAAATAAGATTCCAAGTTTATGTTAAGTCAAGTTTCAGATCAAGTTCATGTTATATTATACTCACGTACATGTTATGTTCATGTTTATGTTATGTTCCAAGTTCATGTTCACATCATGTTATGTTCACTTTTATGATATGTTCAAGATCACGTTCATGTTATGTTATGTTCATGTCCATGTTATGTTTCACGTTCATGTTATGTTGTTTGTTCATGTTATGTTTTAAGCTTAAGTTTATGCCATGTTAAGTCAAGTTTCAGTTCATGTTTAAATTCTGGTTAAGTCATGCTATATGTCAAGTTATACTATGTTTATATTGACTATAATTATGCATTTATGCTTTTACTGCCATGCATGCATTTTTAACCTGTGTGTGAGTTTTATGTTAACTTACTGAGATTTGTAATCAAATCTCACTGTGGTAGTCCCAACTACCATTCCCCCGAATGGTAGATCTTGTTACAGGACCCAAAGGAGAATTGGAATCTGACCAACTGAATACGGTCGACTAGGCCACGGTGCGATGTTGATGATGGTATAGTATTTAACTTAGGTTAATACTTGTACTTTTGGAGTTGTATCTCAAGTATTCTTTTGATCACAACCATTTTAGACTAGTGTGGTGATCACGGCTTTTTAGTATGCCTTTATGTATGAATTATGTTTCAAGTATTTGGGATATATTTAGTTTGGTGCATAGTATTGCTAAAGAAAAAGATTATCCGCTGCGAATATTGCATAATACTAGATGCATGTTAGAAACATTGCATCTTATATGTCATGAACGGGGGCAGGTAACCTTGTGTTGCTTGTCCCGACGCTTCAAATGTCCGTTCAATCCCAAGCGGAATTTGGGGGCGTCACAGTTGGTGTGAATATCCAGTGCAATCATACGACAATTAATGCATTAGATCCCATTAGAACTTGTTTGAGGATAGAACTTGTTTTTCCTCAAACAAGATATATATAGATAAAAGGAGTATCCAGTACAGAGTACAAAAGAAATCTATGAGGGATCAAATCCAGTGTGGGTCCGATACAACGAGTCATGTGTGACAAGAACCTGGATGATGTTGCTACACCAGAGTGATTTAGCAACCTTTGACCAAGCTCATGTGCCATCAGAACTTGGCAACCATTTCTTAATTGATAAATTCCATCACAGCTCAAGAGTTAAGTGTGCTTGGACAAGAGTATAGGGGTGACATCCCAAGGAGTGGGTGTGAATAATACAAATATATATTTATCGATATAAAAATTATATTTATCATTCCCACATACCACACTTTTTTTATTTTTTTTAATTTACCAAATATTTGGTATATAGATAATAAATAGAAAATTACAATTAGTTTAAGAATGATAAACCCAAAAAAAGTTTTGAAACAAATTTTAAAAAATTTTTAAAATATATATATGTATATATATGGTATGTGGTGTGTACATTTATATATAACCATGCTCAAATTTTTGTAGCACAACCTATCATGATGTGTCTCTAGTTGAATTAGATTCTTCAATACTGTTTCTTTTGATCTGGATCAAGCTATGGGGAGGTTGAACTTTACAATGATCCATTATCAAGCTCAAGATGTGATAACTAATAACACCACCAAAGCTATGAACTTTTTTTTTTTTTTTTGGGCCGAATTTTAGGCTGTGGACGGTGGACGCCACAGCGAATTGGCCGGCTACAAAGAAGCTCTGTTGAAAGCTACCGAGTAAAACCTCGCAGACGGAGAGAGGGAGAGGGAGGGAGAATTGGTATGACCACGAGAACGGAATTACTTTTCCTGTTTCAGATTCAGGGAAGACGATTTGGACCTCAAAGGTGGACTCACTAGACTGACAAAAAAAGCCCACACGATGATCAGTATGAGTCAGCAAAATAAGTTTTATCATATTTATGAAGAATTTAATACTTTTAAAAAAACTATAAAATTAATAAATATTGTAAGGTTCTTCTAACGTGTTTATCTCTCTCTTTTCGAACTCTTATATTTGGACAAGGTTTTTAGGATGTTGATGTAATGGGCTAATAAGGAATAGACCAAAATTATGGGCTAGTTAGGATTGGCCCTAGAATCCAGTCAGCTCAGCTATAAGGAACAAGACCCAGCCCACCCAGAAATAAAGCTCAGAAGGGTCGTAGCTAAAAGTATGAAAAAAGATGAAAGGGCCTGCGGTGCATCTCAACTTTGTTCTGCAAAACATGTGACCAACCAAAAGGATCCTTTAATACATTAAAGACAAGAGGATGTGTTCAGCAGTGATCAATACGCATTAATAAATACCTTATAAATAAATGGAGTTGGAATATTAAAAATCTTCTGCTTTTTTCTAGTGACCAAACATGTTCTGGGCATCTACACCTAATCATATATATATATATATATATATGCATATACATACATAATATAATATATATACATAGGTGGTGTGTACGTGAGAAACACTTGGGTTTGAGTTGGACCAACGTGCTTGATCTTGGTGTCATCCAATTTTAATAAACAGAACCCTTTTGAGTAGGCACAACCGGAAAGTAGCCAAACCCATTTTTAGCCTAAATTAGGTATATCGAATAAACAACAAATGCTTTATTTAATATATAAAATATTATATATATATAGACTATTCCATACTTCTATATTATTCATTAATTACATATTTATAGGGTTGTATGGCTGAAACTCTAATATTCTCTAGAGTGAATCTTGAGCGAACTCTCTGTCTGATATTTGCTCAAATGACATATCGAGCGAGTATCAAATAAACTCTTTACCTAAACTTTGCTTGAGCGACCTGTCTCACAAACGTCAAACAAACTTTATGTTTGATGATTCTCGAGTTACAAGTTACAAACAAGGTCAAAGTATATTTGAAAATCCACCAAAAAATTGTGACAAATCCTTGTTTAGTCAAGTCATCAAATTGGACCGCTATAAGAATAAATCAAGCTCCACAAACCCAATATATAAGTCCCAAGTAAATAATGTTGTTAGATAGTTTTCTAGCTCGGTCTTGGGTTTTATTTATTGGTTTTATTTATTTATTACAAGTATATATGATTGTGGGTGCAGGTATATACTTTGTAGAGCATGGAACTTAATGAAAATGATTACTCCCTGCTTGGTTTTTGGGATTGGAAGCCACGTAATTATCTGTAAATGATGAGGCTATTACTTGTTAATCTTTCTTTTATTGGCACCGTTCTTTTGAATGACAGAACCAAAACGACATTATTAGAGCCAGCTTTGTTGAAGGTAGCCCATTGCATTAGGCTTTGTACCACAAAGTTGACTATTATTGCCTTATGTCTTTATTTCTGGACAGATCATGTTGGTAACTAGAGACATCTATAGTTAAAAGTGGTATTAATTTCTATGAGACAAAGATTTATTATTCGAGAGGTTAAAAATTTACGATTAAAAATAGATTTATATGAAATTTATTATATCATAATTTATTACGTTATATTTATTTTATAATCCAACGGGTCATATCATGACACGTTAATTTATATATTTTTTATTAATTTATTTATAGATAAAAATAAAAAATAAAAAATAAAATTTATATTGTAAAACTTTTCATGGTAATGGTAAAGTAACGGCTAGTCCAAAGCTTTTGGGCACATGACCTAAATGATATCAATTATTAGGTTAAGTAACGTTGCCAGTCAACATCATTATCCAACCGTTTGAGTAATGAATGTCAAAATCACAAGATTACACAATGCAGGATATATAGTTTCTACCATGTGGCCTAAGTTTAAGGAGTTTCTATTAATGAAATGCATGTGGGTGGTACTTGTATAGCATGGAACCTAGCTAGAATCATGTATATATTTAGACTCTTTTCCCATATTAAGATCAATGTTCCACCAATTCTTCCAGTGGACATTTTTCCAAGAGTTTGGATTTATTAGAATTTTTATTCAAACTCTAATGCCTAAAGCGAGTGAGAAAGGCTAAATACAGTTTTAAGATATACAAACTCCATATACTCTTTTTAAATAAGGGTGTGATTTACCATTAAATTTTCATGTGAGTTCCATAGGTTCCCATTTTTTTCAAAAAGAATATATAAGGCTTGCCCATTGTGGGTTGCAAATATCACTTCTCAAAGTGGAATAAGGAGAAGTTATATAGGTTCAATAACATTTACAACTATTGAGTAAATTTCTCAAATAATATTAAATATTTAATAAATATTGTAAGACCTACTTTATTTGTTTATATCTAATTTTAGTATAGAGGTTAAAAAAACTTAAAAACCAAAAACCAACCCAAATAGATTAAATCCTGAGATAGGGAAAGCCCAATTTTTCAAGATGATGGATACCTCTCAAAATCTATAGCAAATTTTGATACCCTTCATAAATAAAATTCTGTCCCAACTTGCCTTCCCGTGCTAAAAAATCCGCTGCTTGATTAACATCCCTAAATTGACTCACAATCGTAAAGTTAACTCCTTCAAGAGCAGTAAGTAAGTCATCTCAATAATCCCATAAATGCCACAAAGTGTACCTTTCCGCACGAAGCCAAACCACAACCACCTTAAAATCACTTTCAATAATCACATTAAAAATATTTAGCCTTTTACATAAAACAATCCCCCTGGTAATAACCCTTAACTCAGCCTCATTATTAGTACCCTGACCAAAATGAGCTAAGAAGGCTCCCCGCACCATGCCAACTTCATCTCTTATCACTCCCTCTCCTCTAGAACTTCCCAGATTTCTATGGAAATTCCCATCACAATTTAGTTTAAACCAGCCCGCAGGAGGTCTCTTCCAAGCCACCACTTGATGCCGACATAACCGCTGGACTAGAAGGTCTATTTGTAAATCCTCCAAAATCATCATATCCTGTACAGAAAGAAAGGTAGAGGCATTAAGCTCCCTAGCGAGATAACGAAACCAATACTTAACTGGCCATCATATGCGAGTAGCACTTTCTTGCACCCCCTTCCATTCTAGCTTTGCACCTTATCATCCAAAGTTGCCAAGTAATCAAGCACAGTAATAACCCAGTAAGGATGCCTTTAACATAAGCTTTTTTAGCACAACGGAACCACACCGATAATCTTACTTTCCATTGCTTCTAGCGTATACAAGGGACGCCCAACAAAGTGCTCACAATCTCCTAAACCTTCGTCGCCATTTCTCCACTGCACAAAATATGATCAATACTCTTACCAGATTTCCGAACACAGTAGTCACAAGAAGAAGTAAGTGCAACACCTCTAGCCTGCACCCACTCATCTACTGCAAGACAGCGATAATAGGCTTTCCAAACGCAAAGGGAAACTCGTTTAGGTAATAATTGATGCCAAATCCATTCCTTCAGTTGTAGTTGTTCACCTTTCTTCCTAACCACTTCCCATGTGCTGGAAGTAGAAAATCTTTCATCTTTGGATGGTGTCCAAACAAATATATCAAGCCCTAATTTACCCTCATGAGAGTTATGAAGTATTTCCAAGGTGGCCTCCTCCCCAACTAGTTTTGTCAATCGTCCCATATCCCAAGAGTCATCAAGCCAACATTCATTGTTCCGAATCTTAGTGTTGATAATTTCCTCCACCTGCACAGAAAGTGGCTCGAAGCTAGCCACATACCATACCAAAAAGAAGCGTTGCCTCCTCTCACCAAAACTTTGACATTATCGAAGACCTCAGGTAAGACTGAGAGAATGGATTTCCAGAAATAAGACCCCCAGTGATTCGCATTAGCTTAAGAAATATGGTTGTCCTTGATGTATTTTGCACAGAAAAAAAATTAGTTCATAAAGAGTTAGTAGACATCAATCTAAATGTAAATATCATATGAAGTGTGCGCTAAACCTCCTTAAAATCTCTCACACCCAATCCACCCTCCTCTATAGGCATACATAGCTTCGACCAAGCTCACCATTTCATCTTACTTATGCCATTAACATTTCCCCAAAAAAATTAGACAAAAGAGAATTAATACGAGCAATGGTAGCCAACGGCACATATATCACTGAAAGGATATGAATAGGCATGCTCACAAGCACATGTCTCGACAAAATCAATCTTCCCCCTTGAGAAAGTAGCTTAAATTTCCACCCTGCAAACTTTGTCCTGAATTTTTCCACAAAAGGTTCAATGATTCTAGTCATTAATCGTCCCGACACAAGAGGTGCACCCAAATAGGTAACCGAAGATTTTCTCTCTCGAAAGCCAGTTAGTCTCAACAGTGCGGGAGTCCAAGAAGAGGAAATATGCTTATACAGAAAAAGAGCAAACTTTTCTTTGCTAATCAACTGCCCTGATCAACTTTCATAAATGCCAAGAATCTCAACAAGTCTTCTAATAGACTATTTACCACTATTTACAACAATCAGAAGATCATCCGCATACAATAAGTGTGAAAGCAAATAAGCCCCTGCCGGGTGATGAAAGCTTCCAATCCTACCTTCTTCAAAATTCTTTTTAACCAGTCACATTAAGACCTCTTCCATCACAATGAATTAATCAGGAGATAGAGGGTCTCCTTGCCGTAGACCACGAGTTGGTTGGAAGAAGCCTTTAAAGATTCCATTCATCATCACTAAAAACAATGGTGACTTCATGCACTCCCCTACTAAATGACAAAAATTGGAAGGGAAACTGAAAGCTTTTAAAATCTCTAATATGAAGCCCCAATCAACATGGTCATAGGCCTTGGCCATATCAGTTTTCAACATCACGTTGCCACCCAAAATTTTCTTATTCAAAGAATGAAGCATTTCCTGTACAAGCATAATATTTTCAAAGTTGCTTCTACCTGACACAAAAGCACCTTGTTCGAGGGAAACTAGCTTATGAATAATCCGCATCATCTTTTAACAAGGATTTTCTAAAAACTCTTATCAACCACCAAGCATAAATTTATAGGACGAAATTTATCAAAACTCGATGGATCCTGCACTTTTGGAATAAGAACAATAAAGGAGGAAAAAACTAGGAAGTGGTACCCCAAGAAAGAAATCTTGCACTGCCTCAATTACATCCTGTTTAACAATATCCCAATAATCAATATAGAAAGCCAATCCAAAACCATCAGGGTTTGGACTACTTTGCTTAGGAATGGAGAAAATTGCTGCTTTAACTTCATCCTCGAGCGGCACCATACAAAGCATCACATTCTCAACATCTAAGATAGTGGGACTAATCAGCGAAGACAAATCTATATTGTCCACCCCCATGCCCCTGTAAGAAAATAATGAAAATAATTAGTGGCACCTTGATGTGCAACCTCGGCATTCTCTAAAACCCTCTCATCCGAAAGCACCGTGTGGGAAATAAATCATTGGTTGCGCCGCTAATTTGTAACCGAGTGATAAAAACGAGTATTCTGGTCCCCTTCAAGCATCCAAGTCTTCTTAGCAATTTGATTTAGATGTGTTGCCTCTCTATGCTCCCAAAGTTGCAACTCAATTTTGGTCACTAAATATTTAGTTTCAACTTCCTAGGAGTACCCAAGCTAAAGTTCATGTTCAAGATTATCCAACCTCGCCTCCAGATCCTTTAAAATAACCTCAACTCTTCCAAAAGTATTTTTATTCCAAGCTTGTAAGGCCAACTTGGTTCGCTTAAGTCGGATAGCCAGTTTCAAAAGCCTTGTTGCCAAATCGGGTCTATTCCAAGCCTCTTCAACACAAGCCAAAAAACCATCATGTGAGCACCACATATTCTGAAACCGAAAAGGAGATGGACCAGATGACGTATGAGGCCTATCGAAATGCACTACCACCAGACAATGGTCGGAGGTTTTCCTCCTCAAATATTCCTGATGTGCAAACAAAAACTGAGTGGTGTAAGCATTATTATTGAGTACCCTATCCAATTTTGCCCAGCTTCTAGAATTTCCCTCGTGCCCATTACACCAAGACATGTGATTCACACCACGAGAAAGATAAAAAAAAGGCTGCACTAATCTAAACAATCATTAAATTCCAACATAGAAGCCAGTGGCCGAGGGTTGCCGCCAATGCATTCCGAATCATTACGAATAGCATTAAAATCCCCCACAACAACCCAAGGATGCTCCACCACATGTACCTCTTCTAAATCCCTCCATAAAACTCTTCTTTCAACTTGAGAACATTTAGCGTAAACAAAAGCAATGAGAATTCGTTTATTATCTAAAGCAAACCAACCACTAATCATTTGAGCTGAGTAATGTAAAATCTCAAATGCCTCAAGGTCCCTCCAAAAAATCCATAGCTTTCCTCCCTATACCTCATTAAAACAATAATGAGAAAAATTAAGGAAATTACCAAGTGCGAACATACGAGCCTCCTCCACAAAAGGTTTTGAGATCACAACCAGAGAAGCATTATTTTTTTATACTGAACTCTTCAATCTTTTTCTTGACCGACTTAATCCCCGCACATTCCAGAAAAAAATAGTATCAATCATAAATTAAATTTTTTAGACCAGGTGGGAACCCGTTCAGATTTGTGCGCTGCCTTACCTATAAACTCTTTTGATGTTCCAGAAATTTGACATGACTCCACATCTAAATCAAATCCTTTATTCTTCCACAACACTGACAAAATTTCCCCTTCCTCTCTATCAGAAACAAAACCCTACGCAACATTAACGCCCTGAGCCTCCTCATCCTAAGGCAACACATCCGCAACCTCTACATTGCTATCAGTGACATTCGGAGGCACCAAAGCTAAAAGAATCATCATGTCCTCACTCAAAGGCAGCAAAATAAAAATGCCCAAATCGACAACACACCTAACCTTCTCACAAACCTTCTCACTGCACTGAGAGTTACTGACCACATTCTCATGCAAAACACCATTCTACACATTATCTTGCACCATCCCACCCTTGTTTTTTTCCTTAGGCACATCATTCTGCACATTAGTCGGCACATTATTCTGTAAAACATCATTCTGCACATTATCTTGCACATCATTCACAACCTGGCCATTAACCACAAAGGTCCTCGCAGCCTCCCCTACAATTAATTATTTAGGACCCTTTGCATTAGGCACATCCTGAACCGAATCAGCTTGAAGCTCCGGAGACTCACCCGTACCAGTTTTAACTATCGCTTGCCAAATCTTTTTTTCTTTTCTTTGAACATCTACCTTGCGCCTCTCACCAACCCTACAGACCACAAAAGTATGTCCCTGACGAAAACATTTGTGACGATAGAACCCAATTTTTTTCATACCATGCCTTTTGCCAAATACACTTAGTGGGAGATAAAACAATGGGAAAACCTTGCACTTGTTCCATTGATAAATCCACTTCTACACAAATTCTTGCATTCGATGCTCTAGTCCAATTAAGGGTTGTATTATCCGTCCCAAGATAGTGTCCAAATTGAGTAGCTAGAATTTGCAAACAATCCTTTCAATATAGATGCATTGGCAAACTTGGTAAATAAATCCCTTGAGGAGCCAACGGTAATTCTTTAGCAAAATCGAAATCTTTCGTCCACTCGAACAGCCGAAAAATAAAGCCCTCCATCGTTCAACCTTCACATGCCCATCCATGCACAAAGTACAAAGTCACGTTTATTTTTCATTTGAATAAGTACATGAAAATCATCCATAAAACTGAACGTAGGAATCTAAAACAATCCCCAAGTCTTAACCACTACTAACCAAATATTGTCGATAGAAGGATGAACAATCATAAACTTCATGATGAGAGAAAAACGAAAATCTTTTGCTGCCTTCACCATTTCAGGTTCTATAAAAATAAACCCCCCAGTTCACCATTGATATCCACTGGGAAACGCATAGGAATTTTAAAACCAGAGGATTCTACCGATTTAATCACTGCCACATAGGATGAACCATTATTCACAACAGTCCCCGCCACCGGCAAAGCCATCAGAGCAGCAGGGGTCCCAACCAAGGCAGCTCTAGGAGCAGAATTCAAAAAGAAACAGAAAAAGGACATCCCGTGAAAATCGGAACCTCCAAAATTAGAAACACCAAATCGCTTCAGAATCGCATCTTGCCTCTTTTTACCTTAGAGTTTTATCATATTTATGAAGTATTTAATACTATTTAAAAAATAAAAAAATAATAAAAAAGAAATATTGTAAGGTTCTTCTAACTTGTTTACTCTCTTTTCAAACTCTTAGGCCCCGTTTGGTTACACAGATGAGATGAGATGAGATGAGATGTTTTAAATAGTAATGAATAAAATATTGTTATAATATAATTTTGTAATATTAATTTTGTATTGGGATTTGAAAAAGTAAAATTATTTATTATATTTTGTATGGGGATTTGAAAAAGTTGTATGGGGATTTGAAAAAGGTGTAATGATTAGTTGAGATGAGATGAGATGAGATTTTTAGTTTTGTGTAAACAAACAAGGCCTTAAATTTGGTCAAGGATTTTTAGGATATTCAATGTAATGGGCTAATAAGGAATAAGCCCAAATTATGGGCTACTAGGATTGGCCTTAGAATCCAGTCAGCTCGGCTATCAGTAATAGGGCCCAGCCCACCCAGAAATAAAGCTCAGAAGGGTCGTAGCTAAAAGTATGAGAAAAGATGAAAGGGACCTGCGGGGCACCTCAACTTGTTCTGCAAAACATGTGTGACCAAGCAAAAGGATCCTTCAATACATTAAAGACAAGAGGATGTGTTCAACAGTGATCAATTCGAAGTAATGAGTACCTTATAAATAAATGGAATTGGAATCTTAAAAATCTTCTGCTTTTTTTCTAGTGACCAAACATGCTGTGGGCCTCTACACCTAATCAAATAGTGGTGTGTATGTTAGAAACACGTGGGTTAGAGATGGACCAGTATGCTTGATCTTGGTCTCATCCAATTTTAATGAACAGAAACCTTTTGAGTATGCATAACCAAAGGTAACCAAACCCATTTATTGCCTAAATTACGTATATTGAATAAACAACAAATGTTGTTATATATATATATATATATAATATATATACACTCACAACATGGAATAGCAAATGATGGCTTTAATTTTCGAATTGGGTTAAAGTAACTGAGAGTAATAATAGATACAGTTATAAGATATTCAAATCACGCACATTCTCTTTAGAAAAAAATATAGCTCACCGTTAAAAATTGGATTTCCTCATGTGAGTTTCATATTTGTCCACATTTTTAGATGAAATATGCGAGACTTATATAACCTAAAACTATATAATATTATAAAAAATAATGCAAGAAAAGTAAAGTAAAACAAAAAACCAATAGCACGATGTAAATATTTATGTGATTCGACAACATGATTACGTCTATGGAAATGTAGTGAATTTTATTATCTTGAGGAATGACAAAATACACTGTGGTGCAAAAATACACTATTCCATCCAATCATATTGTTCATTAATTATATATTTATAGGATTGTACAACAAAAATCTTAATTTCATAATTACTGGGTTATTCGCTCAAGAGAGTTTTGAGCGAACTCTCTATCTGATATTCACTTGAACAACATGTTGAGTGGGTGTCAAGCAAACTCTCTGCCTGAGTTTCACTAGAGCGACCTGTCATATGAATATCAAATAAACTTTCTATATGGTAATTCTCAAGTCACAAACAAGGTCAAATCTTTTTAAGAAAATCTACCAAAAAATTATGACGAATCTTTGTCAAGTCAGGTCATCAAATCAGACTGTCATAAGAATAAATCATTATTATTTTGAGAAATGACAAAATACACTGTGTACAAAAAATACTATTCCAAACAATCATATTATTCATTAATTATATATTTATAGGATTATACAACGGAAATCCTAATTTCATAATTACTGAATTGTTTGTTCAAGAGAGTTTTGAACGAATTCTCTATCTGATGTTCACTCGAGCGACATGTTGAGTAAATGTCGAGTAAATTCTCTACCTGAGTTTCACTAAAACAACTTGTCGTATGAACGTCAAGTAAACTTTTTATAAGGTGATTCTCGAGTCACAAATAGGGTCAAATTTATTTTTGAAAATTCACCAAAAAATCATAACGAATATTTATAAGTTGGATCATCAAATTAGACCGTTATAAAAATAAACCGAGCTCCACAAACTCAACATATAAACCGTGAACAATGATTTTAGATAGTTTTCTAGCTCAGGTTTCGGGTTTTATTTATTTATTTATTACAAGTATATAATATACTTTGTAGTTTGTAGAGCATGGAACTTAATGAAAATGATTACTCCCTGCTTGGTTTTTGGGATTGGAAGCCACGTAATTATCTGTAAATGATGAGGCTATTATTTGTTAATCTTTCTTTTATTGGCACCATTAACCTTTTGAATGACAGAACCAAAATGACATTATTAGAGCCAGCTTTGTTGAAGGTAGCCCATTGCATTTGGCTTTGTACCACAAAGTTGACAATTATTGCCTCATGTCTTTAATTCTGGACAGATCATAAGTTTAACTGTTTAAGTTGACATCATCAGTTAAAAGTGGTATTAATTTCTATGAGACAAAGATGTATTATCCGAGAGGTTAAAATTTTACAATTAACAAACAGATTTTCATGAAATTTTTCATATCATAATATTTACAATATATTTATTTTATAATAAAAATTATTTTATAATCTATAGATAAAAAAAGTTTCATATTGTAAAACTTTTCATGGTAATGGTAGAGTAACGGCTAGTTCAAAGCTTTTGGCCACATGACCTAAACGATATTAATTATTAGGTTAAGTAACGTTGTCAGTCAACATCATCATCCAACCGTTTGAGTAATGAATGTCAAAATCACAAGATTACACAATGCAGGAAATACGTTTGAGTAGTGAATGTCAAAATCACAAGATTACACAATACAGGAAATATAGTATCTACCATGTAGCCTTTAAGGAGTTTCTATTAATGAAATGCATGTGGGTGGTACTTGTGTAGCATGGAACCTAGCTACAATCACTTATCACGTATATATTTACAATCAACGTTCCACCGATTCTTCCACAGGACATTTTTGCAAGAATTTGGATTTATTAGAAATTTTATTCGAATTCTAATGCCTAAAGTGAGTGAGAAAGGCTAAATACAGTTTTAAAGTATGCAAGTTTCGTATACTCATTTTAAATAAGAGTGTGGTTTACAATTAAATTTTCATGTAAATTTCTTACGTACCTATTTTTTTTAAAAAAGAATATATGAGGCTCGCCCATTGTAGGGTTGTAAATATCAATTCTTAAAACGGAATAAGGATCAGATTAGTAGTTTAATAACATTTACAATTATTGAGTAAATTTCTCAAATAATATTAAATATTTTAATAAATATTGTAAGACTTACTTTATTTATTTACCTCTATCTTAGTATAGAGGTTAAAGTCCGAGTAAAAGTTTAAGAAATCTAAATCCTTTTTGCACAAAGCTAGAAGATCTAAGAAGGAAAGTGATGATCCTAACCCAAAGTTGGCATATCCACCCAAAATTCCATAGTTTTCTTCGCAAACCTCCCTACAAACAGAATGTCTTAAAAGTTAGGGACATTAGAGAAGTTATTTTGTTTCTCAAACCCTTATTTTCTAATATTTAATGTATTTCATTCTTTTATCTGATTTCATCAACGGCCACCATAAATTTTCCAACCTAAGCCTAAATAAAAATCTTATTAACAAACAGACATTTAAAGGGTTTTGCTATTCATCATCTCCACATATTACACTTATTTTTATTTTTAATTTTATTAATTTAATTTTTTTTTAATTGATTAAATTCTTCTATTGATTATCTTTATACTACATATTTAATAAGAAAAAAAAAATTAAAATAAATATGATGTATAGAAATGATATATAAAAATTTTCTTTATTAAATTGGCTTGGTGGCAAAAAAACGGCTTTGCCAAGTCCTTTTGTTGACCATGGCCCGCCAAAGCAAGAAAGGCAAAGAAAAATTAAAGGTAAAAGAATCCAATATCCTGGGTTACAAGTGTGGTCTTGTCGAAGGAATATAGAGAAATTTATATGGTGCTAATCAATCATGGTTTTTAGAACGTTAAACTACTTATGTTTTGCGCCTCTTCATTTTTGTGGAGCCACGTGGCTCATGGAAGATTAATTTTACTAGCTAGTTTATATTAATATATATTTATTTTACATAATTTATTATTATTATATATTCACGAATAGTTTATTCAATAAATAAATTATATAAAAATTAAATTTGACCGAATTAATCGTGAATGGTATAACTACATTGTACCAATTTATGAATTTATTTTTATTAAATTTTTTATAACTAAAGGCTAAAGCATTTTTCTTTATTTATAGGCATAAATTTATATAATGTGGATAAAACTTCTAAGAAAAATGCTAATTAGCCTCCTTTTTATTTCATATTTTTATATTTTTTACAAATATTTAACAGAATTACTATTAGTGAATTTTTTTTTAAAATGTTTAAAATATTTTTAAAAAATATTTGTAAAAAATGAACGAACTCAGAACTGGAAATCACGCCCTGCCATCAGAAAGAGCGGGCAATATCCGAACCTGAATGGACCAAACATTTTCCTTATTTTAAGTCGAATATAATAAGACAATTAAAAAAATAATAAAATGGCGGTGAGCTCTCCAGATCGTCCGGCAACCACGCACGCCACGTGCACTGACGCTCGATTTATTTTTGTTTTCAATCTAATGGGTGGCGGGGCCATCCAATGATAAGAAAACCTCTCAATTTTGATCTTTTGTTGTTTTGTTTTAATTAGATAACAATAGAAACAAACAATATGTTGAGTTGATAATACGAGTCATTAATTTCTGTGGGACAAGTTTTGCATTTTTTTTTTTTTTAGCCTAAATAATAATAATAATGTGATTTGAGGTTGTCTCTCTCTGTCTAGCTGTCCACAATAATTTTCTGGTTTTTCTATTATTTTTTTTAATAATTTGTTGTCTACAAATTTAGTTTCCAATTTTTTTTACACAATAATTATTGCCCTCCTTTATCTTTAAACGAAATATGTATGGAAAATCGAAAATTTTGTTCTTTAAATATTTCTTTTTATCAGAATTTATTGTTTAAAAAGAAAATTATAATTAATAATTAATTTATAAATTTAAATCTTATAAATTAAATCGTAATACATCAATAATATAAATGATGTATTTTTATTATATGGACTTATAAATAGAATGACTCTTTTTTCTTTATATTTTTTGAAGATATATGTGTTTTATGTGTTGGATCAGGCTTTGAATATCATGAAGGTGTCTATCTATAATTTTAGACAAATAATACTTTTTAGCTATTACAATAAATTAAGTGGGTTTATTAAAAAACACACCCAACAACAATTTACACAAGCTCAATATGCATGCAGCTAGCTCCATATAATAACCTATTGAAAGGCCCGCATTAATGTAGTGGCTAGGCAACTCGAAAGTGATGATCCAGTACAACATTAATTATGAGTTATTGAATCAACCACCTTCCTTAATGCACATTTGTCTTGGTATCTATAACCTTTCAAGAAAATACGAGATCAATATATGTTCCCTTTAGTGCTGCTACCGACTCTAAAGCATTTCTTTGTTAGTGGTGGGAAAAATAATGGATGGGAAACTGGAAAGGTGGCCGATCGAACACTTGTCTATTCATTAATGGAACAAGAAAACGCAAAAACCTACCCCGCTTGCTTAATTATTAGTGATGATGATCCATTTTACACTTTCTCAATGAATTTGGGACAATCCCAACATGCATACTCCCTTAATTTTTACCTTTTCTTTTTCGAAAGATATTGATCAGGGCCGCCAGTAGCAGCTTTTCTTTTCTTTTTTTTTGACCAACCAAGAAGTTTGCGAAGATCTCAAGTACTAGATCACTACTTACAAGCTTTACTGGCAAGATCATTTGAGCCAGATGTTACTCCAAATAAATTTTTTGATATATATATATATATATAGATGAAACATAATGAATATGATCAGTTGGTTATTATTTTAATATATTTTACTCATTTGTAATTGTTAGCCGCCTATATTATCTTTAAGCTGTGATGGGATGTTGAGCTTAACTCAATTCTTTATAATAGTAGTGAGTTAAGATAGTAAAGTAAATTCTGTATGACTCATCTAAGATAAATTTAGATATGTTTAGATATTAAGATGAGTTTAGTATTATTTATGAGAAGTTGAAAAAAGTTATGGATCTCATATGTAAAAAGGTATTGAATTGAAAAAGGTTATGGATCTCATGTATAAAAAGGTTTTAAATTGAGATGAATTTAATAATTTGAGAGTTGTGTATTTAGATGTTGAACTCAGTTTAAAATCAAACTAAATTGAGTTGATCTTAGTACATTACAACAACCAAACTAGCCCTTAATTTAATGAGTGAGCGAAGAAGTTTTTAATACTTAAATAAAGAGCAATG
Organism: Carya cathayensis; assembly: GCA_011037825.1. NCBI lineage: Eukaryota > Viridiplantae > Streptophyta > Magnoliopsida > Fagales > Juglandaceae > Carya > Carya cathayensis. The sequence goes on along the minus strand of QGSO01000515.1, from coordinate 281,345 downwards.
CTACGTATAGTCTCTATTTGGAAACTGCAATACAGGCTTAAGTAATTTTATCTTTAAAATTTTTTTAAATTATAAAAATATCTATTTTAAAATGCTATTTTTTCTTGTTTAATAAAAGACCTACACATATAGTGTTCAAGTAAGGACTGTAAATAAAATTTTTCAATAATAAAATAAAAATTGAGCCGATAAAAACAAGAAATTTGAGCATTTATTTATAACCACATATTAAATGAATCGGCGACAACATGACCACCTTTAGTATTGATATTATTGGAGTGACAGCTCCTTCCAGCTAGCAGCTTGTGGTCTTCGACAATGTATATAACACCGGATCTACGGATCATGAGTACGAACAGGATTAGAGGGACAGAAAAGTTGCCGGTCTTTGCAGGATATGTATGTATAAACTATAATGTGCCATTTCCAAGCAAGAATTGTGACAAAATTCAATTATTATATATAGCAGCTTGTGGGGCATGAGGCACCAAATTAATGGAGGTTTTTTTGGATTCCCAACAACTTAAATTTTTTAAAAAAAAAAAAAAAACAAAGAATCGTTTAGAGTATAAATAATAATACATACAGTCATTTTTATGTATTTTCTGTGCATTCTATTGATGTGATTGACTGCATTAATTTTTTTAATACACAATCAATCATATCAATAGAATGCATAAAAAAGTATGTAAATGTGATTACATATAAAATTTTTGTTAGAGTACTGAACATGAATATTATGAAATCTTTTAAATTTATTTATATAATTCTAATAGATTGAGTGAGATAAACACATCAAATTATATATTTATGTTAAAGAGTAATTTTAAATAGAAGTCTCGTCCTTTTAAAAAAAAAAATAGTCTACTTCAAAAAAAATTAAAAAAAAAACTATTTTTATTAATAAGATCTATTTATTTAAAACTTACCAGAGGCTAATCGCTTAATGCCGGCCTATGACCCAATTTATATAAATCATTTTTCTATATTAAAACACGTTGCCGTGAGAACAAAGTACGTAGCAAATGGTGGGGCGTGGCATGTATCTTTTGATTTTATTTTTTTAATTAATTTCTCATGCATCATGTAGAATTTTATTGTAATTATTTTTTCGTGTAATATATTTTTTTATAATTTATATTATTTCTTTCTACGATAAATTTATTCTCATAAATTCGTGGGTAGATCTCATCATATCTTCCATTCCTTTATTAATTGTCACGAACAGAAGTTACACGTGCCGAGATGATTACGCAATGTAACTCTCGCATTTCCTACTGGTAACTGAGTACGTACATATTGAATTTTTCCTGTTTAATTTATTCTTTTAATGATTCTAGTCTAAGTATGATCATGTGGACACCTCAAACACCACGCTGACAGGAAAATATATATATATATATCTCAAAAAGAAAAAGAAAAAGCGTGATCTGAAGACTAAAATAATTACAGCAACTTTTTGTCAAACAGAATTTTGTTTTTAAGTCGGCGTAAATTATTAAAGTGTTTACATATTATAATTAAATATTATTATTTAAATAATAAATAATAATATAAATAATATAGCGTGCGAGATGCTGATAAGCCAAACTCGTCGAGAAGTGCTATGCATGTAGGTGTCAAAGTGACGGAAACGTCGACCCCTCACATAAATATGAGACATGCTCGACTGAGGTTGTGTATAAACCTCACGTGTAAGTTTGATGGCCTCACATCTAGTTTTATAGGTTCTCAAATTTTAAAATAAAATTAATACTAAAAAATAATATTTATGTAATATTTTAATTTTTTAATATTTTAATTTAATTATTTCTGTTTTATTTTTTAAAATTTAATAAATATTTTAATTCAAACTATTTTACTATTATATATATATATATATATATGTACGTATGTATTGAGATATTTTAAAATTTCGGTGGTGTGGTGTGTGAGTCAAAAGGTGACCTTTTTCTGACTGTAAGTGAAGAAAGAGGAAAAGAATGAGAGGTTTTAAGAAAGAAAAAGTGTTTTCATAATGAAGTTTTATAAAAAGAATGATGTGTATTCTAAAAGAGTTTTTTTGTTACTTTATCATCTTACATATTATATATTATATTTATTTATTTTTTATTTTTTCTATTTTTATTAAACTAATTAAATTTTTCTACTCATCATTCCTATACTATATACCTATTAAGAAAAAAATAAAAAATTATATATGATATGTAGTTTAAAAATGATGATAATAATTTTTTATTCTAAAATTCTTTTTACTGTAAAATAGTCTATCACAATAAATCATGTTAATTTAAGTTTTGATTTTAATACATTTTCTATTTTCGGAGAAAGTAAGGAGTGAGGATAAAGTGAGAAGGTATATCGTAGGGTCACCCAAATTTCAGCCTTTAAGAGCACCCCCATTCGGTTCCCCATCCCCTTCATTTTCCTATAATTTGTTGTATTTTTTAGGGTTTTCCCTAAAAGCATCCCTCCATCTGGTTCCCTAAAATGCGGTTCTAATTTTCGGGATGTACAGGGAATCCCCATCTTTGGAGACCTACTGTACATCCCCAAATCCCATTTCCCCAACCTCTCCCACGAACGACTTCCTCTCGACGGTTGGTTTTGGTGCGATTTTCATCCCCTCTCTGTGCGAAGCTTCTCCCTTTTTCATTTGGTATGTGCGAAAATCTTCATTACGGCTTGATTTGGGATCTGTTTTAGGGTTTGATCTTGATTTTATTTTGCTGCAAATTTGCTGGTTGGAATTCATCGAAATGTTTGGATTCTTTTTTTCGGATTTCCGTTTCGTGTGTTGGGTTATATTAAACGTTTGGCTGTTTGGGTGGTATGAAAATGGAAGTAAAATTTGACCAGTGGTTTCCGTAAGGCTTCTGTTTGGTTGCCCAGAAAATAACCCTTAGGGTTTTCTGCTTGTATTTTCTTTCATCTTCAATGTTTGCCTACCCCGAAACTTATTGCCATATTTTCTGTTTTCACCCCCGTTTGGTTGCTGTGAAAATCGTTGCCCAGATTGCATTTAATTTTTCCAACCTTACCCGTTTGGTTGCTGTGATTCTGTGCTGCCGTTTGGTTGGTTGGAAAATTATCCATTGAATTCCCTTCCCCCTTGCGTTTTGATGAATGGGTCCCCTGTTTTGATTAATGCTGCCCCTGTGATGATTATCGTGGTCACATGTGTTGTTTGGTTGGCAAGAAAATCAAGATGAAACAATAATCTTATGTTATCTTGTATCAGAAATTCAGTTGCTGGGTTATTACATCTAGATGAATTATAAATCAAGGTTGGATTTATTTGAGTTAAAGCAACCCGTTTGGTTGCTGTGATTCTGTGCTGCTGTTTGGTTGGTAGGAAAATTCTCCATTGGTTTCCCTTCCCCCTTGCGTTTTGATGAATGGTGCCTCTGTTTTGATGAATGCTGCCCCTGTGATGATTATCTAGCTCACGAATTTTGTTTGGTTGGCAAGAAAATCATATGATTTTTAATCTTTGGTTATCTTGTATCAGAAATAGAAGTTGCTGGGTTTTTACATGTTTGATGAATTTCGGACATAGCTTTTTTTCCCATATTTTTTTACCTTCAATGCATGCATCTTGGGCTGCCTTTTCTTGGTCTTACCTTTCCCATGTCATTTGTATGCTTAATGTTGTTTGTAACTATCTAAAATCTGTTTTCAATTTTCAATTATTAAAAATTCAAGAAAAGGCATTTTGGTAACCTGTGATTTAGTAACCTGTGATGACTACTTATGTGAATTTGCTAATCATGAGATATATGTGAATTTGCTGCCAATTTTCAATTATTAAAATTGTGAATAATGTATCTTTCTAACCTGTAATTTAGTAACCTGTGATTACAACTTATGTATTCATCCAATAATCATGAGATATATGTGCTGTATACCATTGCCATTTTACCCCTTAACCATGTGCTTACTACTTATGTTCATCTTATATTCATTAGCTATTACCCGTGTGCTGTATACCATTGCCATTTTTGCCCTTAACCATGTGCTGTATACCTTACTTTTATTTAATCAATGATGAGCATAAATGGATGTTGGCAATTTCTGAAATGGATGATATTTGTATTTTGATGTAATATTGTTGGAAATGCAAGAATGGTTTTATAAATCTCCAATATATTTAAAAAACTTACTCATTACTTATCATTACCATTGTTTGTACTCCGGAAGCCTTCCTCTTCATATGTTTGTAAATTTTTAGGTAAAATTTTTGATGTTTGTATTATCGTCAGTTCAAGTGATATTCTAGTCTTTTATTTGGTGTTGCCCCATTTTGCAGTGTTGCGTGACTCTCAGGGGAGGGGGTTTATTCAATGGCTGTGATGATGGTGTTATAGTGCGGGTTAAGTCAGAAGTGTGTATGGGGCCCCATCGATATGGCGGGGTAATTCTCATCCGAATCGCCATATTGCAGTTTGTGGTACTTCCCACAAAAGGCAATCGGGGTTCGGATGAGATTTTGCAGCCATTCGATGTTGGGCTCCTTGCTTACACATGGTGTCAATATTTACACCATTCTGAGCCTTTTTAATTATTTGTATATTTGATATATTATATTCGCATGGCTGTACGATATATTTTCTATATCTCGAATATATAAGGGAACCGGATGGGGATGCTCGTATTTATTGTGCATTGGTTTTGCATGTTGTTTCTAATAATTGAATAATTAGAGTTAAATTAGTGTGTAAACTAACCCACAAGGCTGTGATGATGACAACCGTTTGTGGGGATACGGAAAATATATCGTTGGTTTTCCCCAATGGCTAGGTAATCAGGACGGCCAATGTGTATTGGCAACCGGTAATTGTAGCCATCAGTGGGCATACCAAGTTTCCAAGTTCATACCAAACGGTTTCTGAGCCATCAACCCGGACTAACACCCCAATTCTTCCAACCTTCATTTCTAACTTTTTCAATTGCTTTTTAGAGATGGATTCACCAGACCCTGGACATATGTTCTTCACCAACCTCCTAAGTCAGGATCCTCAACTCGACCCCACTTATGGTGGGCAACGTGGGTCATCTCCAGTGACCCTTGATGACTCTCCACCCCTACCCCCTAATGAGCCTATCGGCATAAGGAAATCAGTGAGGGGTGCAAATTTCACCCCCGAAGAAGACAAGTTACTTGTCTCTGCATGGCTAAATTGTAGCCTTGATGCAGTCCAGGGAACAGATCAAAAACACGCCCAACTTTGGGAAAAAATTTATGAGTACTTCCAGCAATTTAAGGAAACCACAAATGAGCGGACAATAAAGTCTTTAATTCACCGGTGGTCGGTGATCCAAAAGGCCACAAATAAATTTTGTGCGAAACTAGCCCAAGTTGAAGGGTTGAATCAAAGTGGCATGACCGAGCAAGACAAGGTAACGTTATCAATTCCCAGAGTCATTTACTTCAAAATTTTTGTCAACAATTTTTTATTTAACATTGGTTTCTTTTTCCCTAAAAAGTTTGACAAAGCGAAGGTTATGTACCAATCGCTAGAGAAATGCTCATTCCAGTTCGAGCATTGTTGGCACCTATTGAAAGACCAACCTAAGTGGATTTGGCGTGCCACAAAGGAGGATCCAAAGCGGAGGAAGACGATGTCCCCATCCCCGACCCCAACTCGATGTTCTGGAGCTACAGTTGATTCAGTTTTTGATATCGAGTCGGATCATGTGATGGAGAATGAAGTTATCGAGCCCGACCGACCAATTGGAAGGAAAGCTGAGAAAGGAAAACGAAAGGTCCAAGGCCAGCATGCAGAGGAGAACTTCCAACTCAGGAAGTTGAAGTATACTCTGTTGGAGGAGTCACGCGCTCAGGAGAAGGAGTTTTTTCGTCTTAAAGCCGAGAAGATGGCGCACGACAAGGAGACGGAGGCCAGAAAATTGAGTCAAGAGGACGAACGGCTGCGGTTGGAGGCTGAGAAAGTGGAGCTCGCGAAGAAGGAATCAGATCAGCGCATTATGATGATGGATGTGAGTGTCATGCCAGAATTGCAGCGGCAGTTTTTCCAGCAACTCCAGAGGGAGGTCATGGCGAGACGCAGTCGGTCCGACGATTTGAATTGATTATTTTGTATTTGATTTTTTGGACATATGTTTGTAACAGTTATATATGTGTAAAAATACATGTAATTCACCATTTTTGTATTTGATAATATGGAAGTATGATAGGGTTGTGCAATTAATGACTCAATGACATTTTCATAAACAAACTTGATTACCATTAATATATTCGGGAAATTGATAACAATAACGAAATACAAATGCAAATCAGATTAACTTAAACATAGTTCACCAATTACATTAAGGAAATAATAAAATCTAAAGCAACCCCGACTAATGTTGTGAATACCTAAGCCATTGATGTTCGATTAGATCTTCTTGAAGCTGATGATGTGCCGAGCTGTCTCTAATTTCATGATGACGCTGGATGAAGTCTTGAAGCTCAGTTGTATGATTGCGCGACAATTCGGGGAGATCATCATCAAGTTGATCATATTCAATGTTCAGACTCTCATTATCATCACGCTCGTCTTCAATTATCATATTATGTAGAATAACACATGCTTTCATTATATTTGTTAGTTCCTTCACTTTGAACATTCGAGAAGGTCCACGAATGATAGCAAATCGTTGTTGAAGTACCCCGAATGCACGCTCGACATCTTTTCTTGCGGATTCTTGTGCTTTCGCAAAATTTTTCTTCTTATTCCCACGTGGTGATGGAATCGTCTTCACAAAAGTTCGCCACTTGGGATAAATACCGTCCGCAAGGTAATAGCCCATCGTATAGTCGTTACCATTGATAGTGTAATTGACTTGAGGAGCACGCCCTTGGGCAAGTTCCGTAAAAATAAAAGATCTCTCTAGCACATTAATATCGTTATGTGAACCGGGCATACCAAAAAATGCATGCCATATCCAGAGATCATATGAAGCAACTGCTTCTAAAATAATAGTTGGTTCACGGATGTGGCCGGAGTACATACCTTTCCAAGCTGAGGGACAATTTTTCCACTTCCAATGCATGCAATCAATGCTTCCTAGCATTCCTGGGAATCCCCGTTGTTCACCAACCGCAAGCAATCGGGCTATATCATTAGCAGTTGGCGACCTTAGATATTCTTCTCCAAAAACACTTACTACTGTCTCAGTAAATTTTTTGAGGCTCTCCATTGCGGTGCTTTCACCAATACGTATGTATTCATCCATAAAATCTCCAGTAACTCCATACGCCAGCATTCTAAGTGCTGCGGTGATTTTTTGCATAGAAGATAAACCGAGTCGGCCGGCATTATCTCTTCTTTGGACGAAGTACGGCTCGTAAGACTCTACTTCATTTAGAATACGAAGAAATAGGGGACGACTCATCCGAAATCTCCTTCGAAATAGATTCGAGGGATATACTGGATTTTCAGCAAAATAATCACGAAATAGGCGCTCGTGTCCCTGAGTATGATCACGCCGAATAAACTTACGACGTTGGCTATTGCCACGTCGTCTGGATGACTGTCCATCCGCCTCCATGCTTTGAACATCGCTATCATCTTCAGAGGAAACGTATGTCAATAATTTGCGAAAGAAAGTACGAGCCATTTGATGAAAGGAGTAGGAGATCAAATGATACAATTTCTGTTTGGTTCTATGGAGGAAATGAAGCTTGAGTTTGCGTATTTATAAAGGAGTAAAAATGTTACCGTTAGAGAGAATTCAAGAAAATGTTACCGTTGGAGAGAAGACAAAAAAAGTTACCGTTGGAGAAAAAATAAAAAATATTACCGTTTGAAAAAAGACAAAAAATATTACCGTTGGAGAAAAGACAGAAAATATTACCGTTTAATAAAATTAATAAATTTTATCATCAATACGTGAAATTACGGTTTTTCATTAGAGATATTGAGTATTCTTTTAATTAAATTTTCCATTACGTTACAAAATGCACTAATTAAAAAAAAATAGCTGATTTTTATAATTCGAATTTCAATTTAAATATAAAATATTGTATTGGATAGTCAAAATCTCCAATAAATATTTAGTAGAAAATGATATTTGAAAAAAAAGATAATAAGACAAAATAGTTAATAGTTAAGATTGTAAATGGAAGAGAGAGAAAGAAGTAATAAAAAAAGATTAGAGAAATATTATTTAAAAGAATAGAGATAGGGATGGGGAATGAGATGTATGAGGTTTTTAGAAGATAAACAAATTTTAGAGAAAAATTTAAGAAAATGAGTATTTGAGTTAAATTATAAGGATGGAGATGGGGAACCCAATGGGATGCTCTAAGAGCTGTACAAAAGTCCCTAAATTTACTATTCTGTTTTCCTTCTTTTTCCTTTTTGTCAGGCTTATTGGCTTGTAATTTTGCTTGTTTTGTGGCTTGTAGCCACGAAGTGGTATGGCCGTTGCCACCTGTGAGTGGAAGTGAAAGCTGTCAAGCTTGTAGTATAATATTTATAAATTGCTCTGCTGGGACTACTCAGGAAGGACCTGAATGTGGAGTCCAAATCATAGAATAGAATGGACCAGGTTGCCGCGCCACCGCACCCTTGAGTATACGAAAACCCCGTCAACTTCGTCTCGTTCTCTGACTTCCTCTCTGCATTTCACGTGTTATAACCTGCTTAAGTGATTTTCCCTTCTCGCCAAAGAGCCCAGCTGAGTGTACAGAAAGCAATGGAAATTAACTCCGTTTCGAAGTTGGTTTTGTTTTGTGTTTTGGTTTGGTTCCTGAGTTTGGGTTTCCGGCCGATTCATTGTGGCGTCACCTACGATAAAAAGGCCATTGTCATCAATGGGCAGAGGAGGATTCTCTTTTCTGGGTCTATACATTACCCCAGAAGCACTCCCGAGGTACACTAATGTTTCCTTCTCTCTGTCTTTGCGTGTGTTCTGAGTGAATACTGCTTGTGTTTGTGACTTTCTTGGGCAATGTGCTGCGTGCAGATGTGGGAGGATCTGATACAGAAGGCAAAAGATGGAGGTCTGGATGTGGTTGAGACCTACGTTTTTTGGAATGTTCATGAGCCTTCTCCCGGCAATGTACTTCGCTTTTTCACCGAATTTGTTTACTAAACAGCTGGAGTTATGTTTTTCTCTTCAGTATTTTATCTCTAATTGTGCTTTGTTTGCTGTTTTTTGAGTGGGTTTCAGTATAATTTCGAAGGGAGATATGATTTGGTGAGATTCATAAAGACAGTACAAAAGGCCGGGCTCTATGCTAATCTCCGCATTGGACCTTATGTTTGTGCAGAGTGGAATTTTGGGTACCCACCATTTTTTTTCTAGATTTACACTCGGTCTCACCATTAATTTTTTTTCCGCGTACTTTTTCCTTCTGATCTTTACTGTTCTTATCTATGGTTTCACGCGGGTTTGATCTGATTATTTCCATTCCTTCTTTTTTGCTTTCAATTCTATTTTTGTGATATGTTCAGAGGGTTTCCTGTTTGGCTCAAATATGTCCCAGGCATCAGCTTCAGAACAGACAATGAGCCTTTCAAGGTCAAAATTCCTAAACCTGGGAAGCATTGAATTGTATCAAAAGTAAAAATGAAAAATCAATGAAGCAAATAGAAATTCCATGATTTCATTGTTTTGTATACCATTTGTTGTATTAAGCGCACGCATGTGGGTGTTGCAGAGGGCAATGCAAGGATTCACTGAGAAGATTGTTGGACTGATGAAGAGTGAAAAACTATTCGAGTCCCAGGGTGGCCCCATCATACTCTCTCAGGTAAAAGGTTTAGGTCTTTGGACTTTCCATTTTGTCCGTTCTCCATTTGGAAGTGCAAAATTTATGCGACACTTTGTCTTGGCTTTGTGTTAGAACAGTAATCATATGTGAACGATATAGAAGTTTTTGTAATTGCTTTGGGTAAAGGAAGAAAGATCAGATGCATCTCTGATGCCCGTAAATTTGACTAATCTAGATTGGGTTGCAATAATGATTTGTGTAAATTGTGGTTTATGTAGATTGAGAATGAGTATGGGGCACAGAGTAAGTTACTTGGGGCTGCTGGCCACGATTACGTCACTTGGGCGGCAAATATGGCTATTAAATTGGGAACTGGGGTCCCATGGGTTATGTGCAAGGAAGAAGATGCCCCAGATCCGGTGGTAAGCATATTCACTCTCTTTTCCAACATATCTCAATTTTACTTCACTCATTTTTGGCCTTTGATGTATAACCCAAAGTGTGATGGCAACTAATTAAGTTTTAAATTAATTACGAGAAGACATTGTTGGTTGTCTAAAAGCTCCTTTTCCTGTTCATTGCTCATAGATAAACACGTGCAATGGCTTTTACTGTGATTCATTCACTCCCAACAAACCCTACAAGCCCACGATGTGGACAGAGGCTTGGAGTGGCTGGTATGTTACATATAAATTGTTCATTATTTGTATACAGGCCACAACATGCAGGTTTACTATAACTTGAAAGTACTCCATTTCACTTCCTTTAAATAATTTTTCTTAGGTTTTCGGAGTTTGGTGGTCCAAACCACCAGCGACCAGTCCAGGATTTGGCATTTTCAGTCGCTCGATTCATACAGAAAGGAGGGTCCTTTGTAAACTACTATATGGTTAGCTCTATTTAATTTTCCTCCGTGGATATTTGCAATTTAAAGTTTGAACCTGCGAGAGTATAATCGACTTCTCCCTGTTGTGTATAAAACAGTACCATGGAGGAACCAATTTTGGACGTACAGCTGGGGGCCCTTTCATCACTACAAGCTATGACTATGATGCTCCCATAGATGAATATGGTAAGAATGGAAAATATTTCTCAGTTCTCTTTCTCCACGTAGTTCGTATTGTTGAGCAATTCTAATTGAAGACTGTTGCAACCAAAAGAAAGGAAAGCTGAGTGTAGTCAAGGAATGTAAATGGGCATGTGAGATACAATCCAGTCTTAAGTCCATTCTTTGTCTGCCTGACTTGTTCAATGGGTAACTAGGGCATTCTAGTGGATGTATTTGCACACTTGCAGATCTTTACCATCTATCCGCTTGTGCAAAATTTTTTATAGAAGGTATTCCCTTCTATAAAAACCGCCATTAACTTCTAAAATTTTTTTTTAAAGATAAAATTAGCCTTCACAATCATTGGAAGGTTTAGTTTTAATGTCAAGGATATTTCGAATTGTTTTTGTTTCAAATATTTCTATACAAAATAAAAGTCATTTTTATGGAGGGGAAGAATTGATACCAATACTTAAATATGAAGTCTGATTTATTATGATTAAAATATTATAGCTTTAAATGAGAATGGGATGATAGTTCATTGGAGGAACTGTATTAACCTATATATGCATATTTATGTACTTGTAATATCACCCTGATACTCTTTATACCACTCGTTGAGAAAGCTTTACTGCACAAACTTGTTAGGTTTGATTAGGCAACCAAAGTATGATCATCTTAAGGAGCTTCACAGGGCAATTAAAATGTGCGAGCAAGCTTTGGTTTCGGCCGATCCCATTGTGACTTCATTAGGGAGCTCTCAACAGGTCTTAATTTCTATTCTTAAACCCTCTTGCTTCTGGCAATGTGTGATTAGTAATGTTCACTGACTCGAGTCCATTTTTGTCATTGTCCAGGCTTATGTATACTCATCAGAATCAGGACATTGTGCAGCTTTTCTTGCAAACTATGAAACAAAGTCAGCTGCAAGAGTGATGTTCAATAACAAGCACTATAATGTGCCCCCTTGGTCCATCAGCGTCCTTCCCGATTGCAGAAACGTAGTTTTCAATACTGCAAAGGTATGGAACTTCATCTAATGGTTTTTAACATTCTTGGTACTGTATGAACTTGAGGTTTTCTCTTATCTTATTTTATTATAAACCTAAGATTAGAGCTTTCTGAGGTATCTGGTTCTCATTTCCCCATTTAGGTTGGAGTTCAAACATCAAAATTGGAAATGTTGCCGACAAATGTTGAGATGCTCTCGTGGGAGAGCTACGATGAAGATATTTCTTCTCTGGATGAGAGCTCAACAATTACAGCTCCTGGTCTTTTGGAGCAGATAAATGTCACAAGGGACGCTAGCGATTATCTATGGTATTTAACAAGGTGAGGATAAATCTGTCTTCAGTGATTTCAATGTCCATTTTATGCATCTTTTTCCATGTGCTGGTGCAGCAGATCATCAACTCTTTTTTTCTCCCTAGAAACCCCACAACTGGGGAAACGGAATACCAGTGAATTTTTAAACCTTGGAGAAAAATATTTTTACATGCGCTAAATAGCATTGATATTTATTGTTAGTGTGCTACATGTACCTAATTATTTTATCTATGAAATTCAATGAATGATCTTGGAAAGATCTTACAATTACATGTTATTACCAAATCTTTGTTTCAATCTGGCTGCAGTGTTGAGATTGGCCAGTCTGAATCCTTCCTGCGTGGAGGTGAACTTCCCACTCTCATTGTTCAATCAACAGGCCATGCTGTCCATGTCTTTATTAATGGAGAACTTTCAGGTACATATTTAATTTGTTTTCCTGTGGATTCCCTTTTAATCTGATTAGCAAAGATAAACTCAACATAGATTGTTTTATTATGTTAGGATCTGCCTTTGGGACAAGGGAGATGAGGAGATTCACGTATACTGGCAAGGTCAATCTGCGTGCAGGAACAAACAGAATTGCACTACTGAGTGTTGCTGTTGGTTTGCCGGTTAGTTCCCTTTCCCCACCTACATTGTTTTCGTGATTCTACCCTGGTAATATTGTAAGCTGGTAAACAAAGAACAAGTCAGTATTGTGCAACCATTTAGTAAAGAAGGTGGTGTCTGCTACTGCAGTTCTAATCGGAGATAGCTCAACCTATGATAACTTATCATCAGGCTATTCTATTCTAGGGTAACTCATCTAATTAATCAACACAGGATGAGAAAAGGGTTAGGAATCCTGTGTGGATTAAGTCATCTTGAAATACAAAGAACTCTTTGGGTGCTTTATTGATGAAATCAAATCCTGAAGTAAAATGTAATCTTCAAGTGCTTTATTGATCAAAACATTCAAATCATATGCAATAGATTTAGTGCTTTTTAGTTTTGGTCACCTTACATCAAGCCTAGTCCAAACAACAATGTAATTAAACCATTTTATTAATCTCGGATTCTACTTATTAAACAAAACTCTCAGATACTGAAACTCGGATCATATTGCGTAGACGTTTAACTTTTGATTGCATGGTTATTTCTTTTCTTATTTATTTGCGGACTTAACTTTTCTGTCACACATTCAAGAACGTTGGTGGCCACTTTGAGACATGGGACACAGGAATCCTTGGTCCAGTTGCATTGCACGGACTTGATCAGGGAAAGTGGGACTTGTCCTGGCAGAAATGGACCTACCAGGTAGCTGTGCATTGCTTCCCAGTTGTCAGCAATATATGGTTGATTCAAAAGAGTTTTACCTGACAGCTTTCTCCCCAAACAGGTAGGGCTAAAAGGAGAGGCCATGAATCTTATTTCTACAAATGGAATTTCCTCTGTTGAATGGACGCGTGGATCATTAGCTGCACAGAAACAACAGCCATTGACTTGGCATAAGGTATAAAACAAAGCAAATGCAGTCAATGTGATGGTGGAAAACAATCTGTTGGTATTGAAAATTAAAATTCTCTCTCTACTTGCCAGACACATTTCAATGCACCAGAAGGAGATGAACCACTGGCCTTGGACATGGAGGGCATGGGAAAAGGTCAAATATGGATTAACGGACAGAGCATTGGGAGATATTGGACTGCATATGCTATCGGTAATTGCAATGGGTGCAGTTATGCCGGAATATTTAAACCACCGAAGTGTCAGCTTGGTTGTGGCAAGCCCACCCAACGATGGTAACTACTTAAAAAAGGAAATCTATGATAAACTCAATTATTCTGAATAATGACAATTTCTTGATTAACCCCTAACAATATTTCCCTTTTCAGGTACCATGTGCCTCGATCTTGGTTGAAGCCAACACAAAATCTGCTGGTTCTCTTTGAGGAACTTGGTGGGGATCCCTCGAGGATTTCTCTTGTGAAGAGATCGATGACTGGTGTTTGTGCTGAGGTCTCTGAGTACCATCCAACCATAAAGAATTGGCACATTGAAAGCTCTGGAAAATCAGAAGAGTTCCAAAGCCCCAAAGTTCACCTGCAGTGTAGTCAGGGGCAGACCATATCTTCAATTAAATTTGCCAGCTTTGGAACTCCTCTAGGAACTTGTGGGAGTTACCAGCAAGGAACATGCCATGCCACAACCTCAAATGCTATCTTAGAGAAGGTACTCAAACAGTGGGTTCTCATCTTTTACAATCCAAAAGAATACATGCCTTGGTTTGATGATCATATTTAATCTTCTTTATTTAACTTTCCACAGAAGTGTATAGGGAAGCAGAGATGCAGAGTCACCATATCCAACAGTAACTTCGGGCAAGACCCATGTCCAAATGTGTTGAAGAGGTTATCAGTTGAAGCTGTTTGTGCTCCCAGGGCTACTACAAATTGGGGTAATTAATCAGGTAAAAGAGGCTAGAACTGCTTATAAATGTTGTATCTGACTTTTAACTACATACTACCGGCAAGAGAAGCAAGGAAAGAAGAATAAAAAGAAGGTATAGGAAAAAGGTATTCTAGTTTGTTTAGGTGGAGTGCATATAGTCTGTCAGGTGGATGGTAGCTCTGGCCAAAGTGCTTACTGCCGAAGGCAATTGGTTCTAAATATAAGTGAGGTTAATGAACTTGGTGCGAAATAGTGATTTTTAGTAGGGGAGTTTGTAAATGCCAGGGGTCCTACAATTTGGTCCCCGTGTTTAAATTTAGAGCCCCAGTCCCCTACCTTTTTAACTGGAAATGGGCAACTGGGAAAAGAGGTGGTGGTTTTCTGTTTAGTGTGATCTGTATTTCTGTTTGTATTAAAATAATGGGGAAAAATCAACCCCAATTTCGGTTCATGTTGGGAGCGGATCCTAGTATGTATGGCCTCTGTTTTCTGTGCAATTGATTAATTTAAAACCAATTCCATGGCCATCTTTCTTAACGGTGGTACCTTTCTCTCTGACTTTTCTCTTCAATTTCGTCAAAAGTGGGATCAAATACCTTATTCTAAAATATATGAAAATGATTTTTTTTTTTTAAAAAAAATTTTTTGAGCACTCACTGGCTATATACCATGTTAAAGTGTTGCAATTTACCATGCAATTAGCAGATGTAAAGTCGATCGAACATTTTTAGAAAGTACACGGGAAAAGACGAACGTTTCAAACTTCTTAAGAGTATTTTTTTCCCTTTTCTTGGCCGTTAATTTCAATGCCTCGTGGATTAGTCGAGATGTGCACAAGCTAACCCGGACATCCACAGATATCAAATAAATAAAAAAATTCCCTTTTTTTCATTTAAGGTAACTATAAAAAAATTATCTAAACATGATGACTTTCTTATCGAACTTTCCAAAAGTTGGGGGAATGCAATAATAATTTTATTGAACATATATAGATTCTCCTCATATTTCGTTTCTCTTAATGCGAAAATATTTTATTTATAACCTGAACTACTGAATCTAGAATTTATATCGGGGTTGTGTAATATAGACTCATGATTCCTAAATTCTGCATGCCTTTCAACCTCCATAGGTATCCCATCCAAACACCGCGAGTGCATTTTACGAAATCTAATATTATTAAGGCACTCTACCGTATTAAAAGTGCAAAGTTCAAACAAGCAAAACCACAGAATTCGATAGAAATGGGAACAAGCAACTGACAAGATTCACATTAAATAGCATAATGGTGAGATGTATAATAAACCCCGTTCAGACAGATTGAACGGCATCACTATTGAGGTTTTATGCGGTAGCCAAGTGCTTTGCTAGAGTCTGCTGCAGTTCCTCTTTCTTTGCTCCCACCACCTTGTCCAAAATCTTCCCCTCTTTCAAGAACATGAAAGTTGGCATTGCCTCCACAGCCCAGTCTTGAGCAACCGACTGCAAACCAGAAATTAATTATGAGAGATATATTATATTTATTCCACTTTCATCTTATTATGTTGGTGTTGTATTTGTCGATTAACCCTTGAATTTTTTCTAGGAAAATAAAAAAAGTCTGCAAGAGTTTTTTTTTATTTATTTTTTTGATGTCAGGGAACCTTTGGAAGGCCGAAGGTCCCTACCCCTATAGAATAAATCCCAGTTCCGTGCAGGTATGCAAGACTTATAGGTACTACCACATCAACAAAGTAGGATAGAAGGGAAAGAAGAGTTTAATATTATAGCATTGTCCTATAGGAGTGGCAGTATGTACTATGTAGCAAATGTTTCTAAAGCTACATTTTTTTTTTTTTTTAATTATTGAGCAAGAAATTTTCTTGCTATTATTATTATTTTTTTTTTCTGTAATGAATGCTTGACATTTTGAAGAGAAGGTTTTCCATGGCAACATCTTGCATTTTCATTACCTTCAGTTCATCCACATCCACTTTGAGAAATGTAACATCTGGCAATTTCTTAGCCAATTCTGCCAGGAATGGTGAAATGAAGCGGCATGGACCACACCAGGAAGCGGTGAAATCGACAACCATCTGCATCAACCAGAGAGATGGGTACAATGCCAAGAAAGCAACAAAATGACAAAAGATGTGAAATCAATGGGAAACACATGGTCCACGCCACCAAACTGTCAAATTGACAACCATCTGCATCAAATAAGTAGATTTAAAATGCAAGATCCAAACTTAACGAGTAGCGCCAAGAACATGACTAAATTGACCCAAAGGTAGGAAGATTTTTCTCTCAATTTATTTCTTAAAATTTTACAACAGGCCGTACTCTGTCTCTGTTGTAGAAGATGACCGTCTCTTTCTCTAGCCACAACCTTCATTTTTAACCGCCATGTCAGGTTAGAAACTAAAGAAACATTTGACAATGGGATAATAAAATATTACAAAGTTCGCGCCACATATTTGTTACAAAATTAGGCGAGTAATGCTCAAGCCAACTCAAAAAGACTCCACTAAAAGAACCTAATGCCCTGTTTTAAATTTTTAATCCCAGTGATCACATTTCCATCAGTGACCACATTTCCATTAAAATAACTATGCTAATGTATATCTTGCAACCCTAGCCAGAACCCCAACTACCAAAAGTTCATCCCCAACACAACAAATTAGCAACCATAAAATTTTTCTTGTATCTCACTTCTATGGCACAGAACCAGAGCCCCATCATTAAGTTGCCAACACAATGATAAAAATCGTCCTGCAGACCCCACTATCATATTTTATTCCATGGAAACTTGTTTTTCTGGAGTTTCCCCAAAACTAGATTCACATGAAAGTATAAGGCAAAGACAAAATACAACTTCCAAAACCATCTTTAAAAAATCTCTCTTTAGCTCTCAGAAGATATGGGAAAAGAAAAAGAAACAAAAATAGAACTTTTCATCATCCAAGCAACACAGAACGAGTTGAGATAGACTTACAGAGATATCGACCTAACAAAGACTCGTAACAAAAGAAAACTCAAAACAGAATTATCCAGGAAAAAAAAAACAAAACAGATAAACAGGCCTGTAGAGGCACATATTCGGATGAAAACCCGATTCAAAGATGACAAAATGAAACCAAAGTTCAAAACTTCATCAGATAAATGTCACCCATTACGGCATCAAGATAGTTCTAGTAGAAACCACAAACACATGTACCCAACAAAAAATGGTACCGTACGCACTAACACAAGACCTATATAACAGACGCAAAATCCAGATTAAGCTAGATAAGTCAGATAAGAATAAAACAACTTAGATCCAATATTTGGAATATCCAAAATACACAAAAACGCATAACACAGATAAAACCATAACACTAACAAAGTCAAATCCATAATACAG
The DNA here is from genome assembly GCA_011037825.1 of Carya cathayensis. Lineage (NCBI taxonomy): Eukaryota > Viridiplantae > Streptophyta > Magnoliopsida > Fagales > Juglandaceae > Carya > Carya cathayensis. The sequence continues at coordinate 263,435 of QGSO01000515.1, read as the reverse complement.
ATCGATCAAGCCAAAAGTAAATACCAATAGTAAATTATGTTTAATAATAAATGAAAAGGGAAGAAACCAGTTTTTTGGAGCCGTTGCCCTTCTGGAGCTGTTCATTCCAGGCCTCAACAGTATGCACACCGATCACTTGCCCCTCTTCTGCTGCCATTTCTCTCACACTCTTCTCTCTTTCCCCAGAGATTTTCTCGCAAAACAGACTCAAATGAAACGCCCCTTCTCGTCATATAGATGAGCAACTGAGAATGGATTGTATCCTTAAAACATGAACCTTAGGTTCTGATTTGAATTACGAGGTTGCCATCGAAGATGAGGACACGGCGACACGCCATACGCACGGAAAATCCCAGTATGCTAAAAAAGGGGCGAAAAACTGCTGGATATAGTAAATAATAAATAATAATACATTAAAAGATCCTTTCCTAACAGAGGTACACGTAGGCAAGATCCTCGCCGACTATGGCATTTATTATAAGATACTGTTGAAAAAATGAAAATATTTAAAATTATAATTTTTTTAAAATTTTACATAAAATAAAATAAATAATTTAAAATTTTCAAATTACAAAATAATAATACTATTAAAAATAATATTTTATTTCATCTTTAACTTTTATCTAAAATTATCTCATTATCCAAATGATACCTAAGTAAATATCTTTTTCTTTTTTTTAAACATTTTTTAAATCATTTTAAAAAAATAAATCACAAACTTAATAAAAAAAATATTTCGTTAATCCTTTAAGTAAAAATAAAAATAAAAATATAATTTAATACAAAAATTTTGGTAGAAATATTGAGTGGGAGTATTTTTTTTTTATCTCTTCTTGTAATATTTATATGACCGTCACACGTGGATATGCCTAAGAGAGAATAAATTATCGATTTAAAAAAACACAGAGAATAAACTATCTTACGAAGCAAGTTGTTTGATGTGATAGATTGTCAAAATATTTTAAAAATTTATTTATATAATTTTAAAGTGCATATAAAAAAATTTATTTTTTTATAATTGATTCTATTATTTTTTTCAAAAGATGTAGGGAGACTTGTACGCTTAAAATTGTATTTACTATTGAAAATATATGCACAACCTTTTATTATTTATACAATCTCTACAAACCATATTTTTTTTTAATTTTTATTATTGTTTTCTTTTATCAAATATTTAATATATAAATAATGAATAAAAAAATTGAATTAATTTAAGAAGAATAAATTCAAAAAAATTTAAAACAAATATTATAAATTTGAAAAAAAAATGATATACTGAGATTGAGAAGTTGTGTAGCATATTAAAATATATCAAATATTTATATTTAAAAGTTCTTTTAATATATTATACTAAATGGCATCATTTAGAATAATTAATTGGTGGTAGGTGAAGTTAACATTGAGAAAGAGAGTTAAGAGGTTAGCTAGTAAAGGAGTTAGTTGACAGAATAATGTCACTACAAGACAAAATGAGTCCACATTCAGGGATAGGACAAACCAACCATCGTTTTTGGTGGATGCTGATGTGCCTTTCCGTCTGCTTTTCTAGGAATTAGACTCTTGGATGTTGTCCCATAAGTATTGGTTTGGTTTAGTTATAAAGAGAAGATGAGATAAATCTTAACCGTTAAATAAAATCTTATTAAAAATTAATTTTTTAATATTATTTTTATTTCAAAATTTATAAAAATTATATTATTTATTCTATTTTATGTATAAATTTTAAAAAAAATTATAATAATAAAATGAGAGGTAAGTATGTCAATGTATGTATATATGCAAGTACGTAAGTATGTATATAATGATAAATTAAATTATATATGTAAGTATGTCAATGTATCATGTATATATTTGTGTCTGTTTGAAAGAATTAAAGTCTATTCCATAAAAAAAAAAAAGAATTAAAGTCTAGAGATTTATAAAATAAATATATATTGAAAAAATTAAAAAAAAAAGTAGAGATAATGGTATTAAAAGATAATATTAAAAAATACAAACTTGAATTGAAATAAATTTAAAAAAAAAAAGAATAAAAGAGTATAGAAATATTCATGGATTCAAACGAAGAAAAAATCACATTTTACCTCCTCATCAAATTACTGTGATTTTAATAATTTTAGGAAGAACTTAACCGATGAATTCAAAAGAAAGAAATAATTGTAAATCACGAGATGATAATTTACAGGTAAAAGAAAAACTGAAATTATAATATATAGTTTAATGGTCTTGGTTAAAAAAAGGTGTTAATGTAATCTCCGGTCACCATCACATGAACTTCATCCTTAAGACATTTTCATTATTTTATATAAGAGAAAATGATATTTACACGACTGTGCAAGCGGCGTGCAGTCGCTTTGAAAAAAGTAAATTAATATGAGATCTACATGAAAAAAAAATAACTTTTTAATCGTGGATCCCACTCTTTTTTAAAGCGATTGCGCGGCGTTTGCACATTCCACGACTGTATGTAGCATTGCTTTTTATATAATCCTAGATCGACGGCTAATAAACAGTGAACGAATGTTAAAATACCGATTTATTTTTAAATTTTTTTTTACATAATTAAGGTAGTATTGTTTAATAATTTTAATATTTAAAAATGTTTATAAAGGATTTTTAAAAATGATTAAAAGTAAGAAAGAAAAAAATAATAATTTACACTATTCGGTACAAATTTTCTGTGAGAATAGCGCGCAGTACTCTATGAAAGACTATGCTTAATTTAATTTACATTTGAGTGAATATTAAAATAATATTAAATTAAAAATTTGACTTGATGATTATCCTATTTAATTGTCATAATTATCAAAATATTGAATTTTTCTTAATTATACGTAATTCTTGATCTATAAATAAAAACTTATCCTTTGTATTTAATTCACCGTTAGTAATAAAAAAAGTCTTTTAAGCTAATTCTCTTTCTTATTCTTTTCATTTCAATTTCTTATATATTTTTATACAATATAAATAAATATAAATACTAATTTTTGAGTTATTTTCTTCTCAAATTAATGTGTAAGGCACATCATTTATATTACTTAAATGTTAAGATATGATTATTAAAATTCAAATTTTAAAATTTAACTTTCAAATCAAATTATAACATATAAATATTTTATTTAATTATTAAATATGTTCTATACGCCAGCTTAACAATAAAATAACTCATTTTAATTATATATAAATAAAAATAAAATGAGAGTGTAATATACTGCATTATACTGTAACACAGATATGATCGTTGAAATTTGATACTTTTATTCGGAAAACAAATCCCCTGCAGTTACAGGCATACACACGCATATTCCTACGCCTAAGCGCACGCGATGAATACAAATATAGCAACGAATTCAGTAGTACTTGAAAGTTTTCCGATATGAATCTTCTTCCAATATATAGGCATATTCGGTACTACTCAAGATCGGGGCCGGACCTTAGCGCCCGCTTAGATATCGACACTGTGCAGCACGATCGTCTCGACCGTCAAACCTGGTCCAAACCCAAAGAGAACACCCCACTCCAGACCTTCACCTGTCGTTGCCTTTCCTTCCTTCGCCGACTTCTTTCTCATCTCGTCCAATATGAACAGCACACATGCGCTCGACATGTTCCCATAATCACTCAGAACCTGTCTTGTTGCTCTCATTTTCTCTTCTTTCAGTCCGAGCTTGGCCTCCACCTGGTCGAGAATGGCTGGCCCTCCTGGATGTGCTATCCAGAATATTGAGTTCCAATCACTTATACCGATGGGAGTAAAAGCTTCCACCAAGCTCTTCTCGATGTTCTTTGATATTAATCCGGGCACATCCTTCAGCAAGTGAAAAGTGAGGCCAACTTCTCTTAGGTGTCCGTCGATTGCACCGTCGGAGTCAGGTAGGATTGTCTGTGCTGCCGACACGAGTTGGTATAGTGGACGTTCGATAGATGTGTCGGGGTCTGCGCCGACAATAAGAGCAGCAGCGCCGTCACCGAAGAGGGCCTGGCCGACCAGAGAGTCCAGGTGCGAATCGGAGGGGCCGCGGAAAGTGACGGCCGTGATTTCAGAGCAGACCACGAGAACACGTGCACCTCTGTTGTTCTCGGCCAAATCTTTGGCGAGTCGGAGCACAGTGCCGCCGGCGAAGCAGCCCTGTTGATACATCATGTAACGCTTCACGGAGGGTCGAAGGCCGAGGAGCTTGGTGAGTTGGTAATCGGCACCGGGCATGTCCACGCCGGAGGTTGTGCAGAAAACGAGGTGGGTGATGCGGGATTTGGGCTGGCCCCATTCCTTGATTGCCTTGGATGCCGCTTCCTTTCCCAGCTTGGGCACCTCCAAAACCACCATGTCTTGACGTGCGTCTAGAGAAGGCGCCATGTACGCACACATATTGGGATTTTCCTTCAGAATTTCTTCAGTCAAGTACATGTAACGCTTCTTTATCATCGATTTGTCACCTGTTAATATATAACTCAAAATTGTTCTGTGTTAGCTAGTACTGCAAGTTTTTTCAAGAAATATATATATGATAAAATTAATGAGATGATAATGAGAATTACATCTATATATATATGTGCATTTCTCTTATAATAATCTAGTCATATATAGATGCATGTAGACACATACACATGCGTTTGAACTTCTCTTTCAGCTCGGTCATGTGCTCGCTCTTTGTGATCCTGAAGTAAAAGTCAGGATAGTCAGCTTGAGAGACGCAATTGGAGGGAGTGGCTGTGCCAATGGCCAAAATGTTGGCTGGACCCTGTGCTCGCTGAGCCTTTCGGATTTCCTCCATGGACGCCATGCCTCTTGCTCGACCCTAGTTTCTTAATTTCTAGATATAGCAAGGGTCGTACGTGCGTGCTTGTTAATGACCGGGGCAGTAGTACCAAGTTTACTGGAAATTATGGCAGTAGTACTCGTGAATCAGTTGGAACACCATTTATATGAACTGAATTTTTGTAGGAGGGGATGGGGTTAGGTTGAATGACCGGGGCAGATGGTGGCCACGTGAGCTATGAGTTAGGCTATTCTAACAAATGGTAGATATGGTGCCAAATCTCTTCACGAAAGTCCCACCTACGTAGGTGCCCGCGGTATTGTTAGTTCCCAAGTTTCATTCACATCTGCGTATATGTTTGATTGTCCCAGACTCTCAGCTGGGATATGCTGTCTAAAAGAGAGAGAAAACAGACAGGGAATTGAAGCGAGTTTGTATCAACGTGCGTAATTTGATGTTGCGCTGTTTTTTCAGCGTTAGGTTTGAATGTTTGTTGCAGTTCTTGGCCACTAAAGACTCATGGTACTAGTCGCCAGTCGGACACAAAGGTGAGATAATTAGGAGGGACCCAAATGTCGTTGTCTTAAGCCCGTGACCCATTTGATAGTTCGAAGGATTAGGTATATGTTTTGAGCATTTCTTTTCGTTTATTTAGCATTTAAAATGTTATCAATTAGGCATTATCATTTGTGGTATTCTTTGGCTCTCAGTGAAGCGAAGCACTTTTCCTGTAAATAGACATTTTCATCTGGGTTTCCATTTTCACAAATCATTTCATTCAATATCATCTATCTCGATATTCAAATATAAATACTTTTCCATTTTTAAATTTTTTATCTAATAATTATATATTTCTTAAACTTTCAAATAAAACATAAAAAATAATTCAACTTTTTCAAAACTTAAAATAAAAATAATATTAAAAAATTATATTTTAACAATATTTAATTTCATAATATTTTTATTCAACTTTTTTTATTTCATTTTTCAAAACCACATAAAACATCTTAACTCAATCATTTCACTATTATTCATAAATTATTTTACTACTATTTATATATTTCTCATATTCTATCATCTGTATAACCAAATTAAACCCAAGAGTTCTGCTTTTGCTATTTGTAGCATAATCCGATTCCTGTACATTATTTGATACGTGACATAATTTGATTATTATTTTTTTTTTTATGCAAACTAAATCTTGTGATGCCAACGAAATTTGCAGGAAGCAGGTAAGCAAATTTTCTACATCGCTAGTTTATTTAGTGCATCAATAAGCAAGGTTATAAATAAATTTTTCTTGCAAAAATGGCAGAGGAGCAAGTTATCAGGGCACAAAAGCACTCCATAATTGCAAAGAAACCTCGGTCGATGGTGAGAAAAAAAATAAAAAGGCCAGATACAAGGGATGAGAATGAGCGATTCACCCAAAGCAATATAAGTAAAAGATCGCAATATAACTTCTCAAAAGTAGTATATTCTGTTCTATTTGAGAGGAAAAATGTTACAACAAATTTGTCTTTACCAGAAAGGTTTAAGCAAACTCCACCCAGAGCCAACCAGTTCCCAGACTACAGCAACTTGAGGTGAGGATACAAGAGCTGGGGATAACACCAAGTCCAGGGGGAACTCGAATTGATTAAACCCAAGGGTTGGGCAGCCTAAATAGCTCATGACTAGCCTTCTGATCTCCGACCGCTCTTTTCCTCGATACCTGACTGAGAAAATCTCAGCCGGAGCACTTGCATAACATCTTCTATCTTCACATCTTTAACTGCCAGAAGAACCATGGCATGATAGAGGACATCTGCCATCTCTGAGGCAGTTCGTGACTTATCCTCGTTCTCCTCCAGCGTTTGACACAACTCATTTGCCTCCTCCCTGCAAAGAAAAATTCAGACCCATAAAAATCTACGATTGAAATTCTTAAAGATCTTCTCTGATTTTTATAGGTTTTTTCAATTTTAGAGTAGAGAGTTGTCCACTAAAAGCAAATTGACAATCCAATGCTCTACCTGATTTTTGAGCATAGAAGGTGGTTATCAAGTAATAACCGTCTTGTCCATGAGGGTTTGCCGCTTTGTGCTGCCGCTAGTTCTACTTTGCGTTGGGAGATTGTTGACTCTAATGAGTACAGAGTGGTTAATGCCAATTTACTTCCTTCAACCTGCCAAAAATGATCTGATCACTAAAAGTCTTGCTAATAGATATGTGACAATGACACATGAAATGGTTGAAGGTGAAAACCTGTACCTGTTCTTGTAAGTCAGAAACTGATGTGTAATAACAAGTTTCTGAACCCGTATGACAGGTAGGTCCATCAGGCTTCCCAAGGTATATTATCTGAAAAATAGTTGGTTAAAATTATAAGAAACCCAAGAGACTGATGATTCACATATTGGGTAAACTAAAACTAATATATATGCAAACAGATGTGCCAACTCAAAGTCTTCCGACACATACAGAGTCACGATCACAGTCAATAAATATATCATGAATGTTGATAAAATTCTTTGAGGTCTCTCCCTTCGTCCATAATGTAGACCGTGACCTGCTAAAAAATGTTGCCTTCCGAGAAGAAATGGTCGTAAGGACTGCATCTTGATTTGCAAAGCCTTGCATTAGTATGGCTCCAGTATCAACATGTTGAGCAATTGCCACTGCCAAACCTTTTTCATCCCATTTTACACTGTCTAACAAAGTTTGAACCTGAAATTATACCATTTAGTAACACTCATTTATATGCGATATGCAAAGTTTTCTCCTTATTAGAGAATAAAGAATGAATGAGTATGAGGATTTAAAAAAAAGGAGTGCAATTCTTACTGTTATAAATCTCTTTAAAGATTTCCTCAACTTTTTATATTAAACTGCAAATAAGGGGGTGGTCTTATACAGCTCCAACTACCAATCAGTATACTGCACTTCTTTAAATCATAGAACTTCTCTATCCGTCAATTGCAGGGGGAACTCAACCTACAACATCTCACTATTTTTTTTCAGTAGTATCTCACTATTTTATTGACATATCATCTCAACAGTTCATGGAACAGTTCCTTTACCATGTCAACGGCAATATTGAGCTTAGTCTCAACATGTAGCTGTCATGATCATTTCAATGCCGATCATGGGCAAGGGTAAAAACCTTAAAAAGAAACCCAACAGAACAAGTGGTTCAACTTATCGTTCCTTTTCTTCCTTGTTGGATATGTAAAGGTCCAAACTACTATGACTAATAGTATAGACCTAACCATGTCAGGTTAATATACATAAAACGGTTTAGAATCAGACAAGGTGTAGGGACTGCTGGCTAAAGAAACATTAAAAGACAGGGATGTGCATATGGACCTGTGCACGCACATACATCTATCTCTATTATTATCTTCATTAAAACAGAAGACAATTAATGTTGGTGCATTGATAAATACCAAAATACTCACCTAACAAGCATTTGTCTGAAAAACTATAGAGGCAATCATTCGTGCACAATACCATTAGTTATATAGATACAACGGCAGGCCCACATTGTCTTTGGGGGGGTTGTTTGTGTTGGTGTTGGGGGGGGGGGGGGGGGNGGGCGCAAAAACTTTGTGAAAACATAAATTACTCCCCTACTTTTTATAAATAATTCTACAAATATAGAAAAGAGCAATGCTACGTACAGTCCCCATTTGGGGACTGCAATGCAGGCATATACAATTTTATCTTTAAAATTTTTTAAAATTACTAAAATATCCCTTAAAATGATGTTTTTCTACTTTAATAAAGGGCCTACACATGCAATCCCCACTTGAGGACTGCAAATAGAATTTCTCTACAGAAAATGGCCCCCTCAAAAAATTTTATAATTTCCATATAATCTTTAAAATTTTAATATACCTAGAAATATATTTTTAATAGTCGCAAATTTTTGTTTAATTTCTATATATTATCTATTTTGAAGGATGTGGCTTCTCCAAAATTAAAATCAAAACTAAGTTCAGGAGAAATAATAAACTTATTAATATGGATCCCAAATATTTTTGTTATGCAATATTGAGTTTCTTAATATGGAATCTAAAATGAAAATACAAGAAAGATTATTTAAGGTCGATGATCTATAAGAAAAATAGTTTGTAGTTATATTTTTATGATTTTTCAATCTCTTTTTAATTTACATAAGATAAATGATGTTTGCAGTCCTAGGATGTACAAATCCCACCCACTTCCTTTGAAAAAAATAAGTAAATCTAGACCTACATAAAAAAATCATTTTTTAATGGTAGACTGCACTTTTTTTTTTTCAAATGGAATGCCTAGAGTTTGCATACCCTAAGATTGTATCTAGCATTACTATTTATATAAATGTGTCAAACAGTAGAAAAGTTGGCCCCCCCTCGACACAATTGCTAGTTTCGACACTGCATAGATATAGTGTCGCAATCGCGTTATGTTTCAGAAGGTCTGAGAGAAGGGGATGTTAGGATTCGGATTCCATATTTTTTTGGATGCACAGAGCCTTGAAGTGGCCTGCATTACAATTAAAGTATATAATCAGGCAATGGTAATCAGCTTCAAGAGGTGTTTATCATCAGAATGGGGAAACACTCCACCAAATTCCTCGTTTGACTTCAGTTTTCAAGGCATGTATTAAATCTCTACCAAGGTGGCCACACTTTTAAAACCTCACAACGTCTGGTTGATGATTAGAGATTAGATTATTAGATTTAACATACACTTGGAAAGATTTATTTAGAGATTAGATGATTAGATGCTGAAGGTTCCTAGCAGATTCTGGTTGACAACTTATGCCAAGGCTCCACTTCAGGAACATCAAAGAAAGTCATCTAAGATGTGAACAGCTCTTCCTATCATTTTATTCTAGCTCACTTATTAGCCACCAAGGGCTAATCCCTGCATAGGCTGCAAAGCCATAAGTCTTTTTTTGAAGCTATTAGTTCATTTATCCAAAAGTTAACATGATTAGGCCTTCATCATGTTTTACTAATAAAGACACTTTAAAACCATTGGATTTTGGTATTACCTTGGTACTTAGAAGATCATATCATTGCAATTCTGAGCCCCAAGGAGCAACCCAATGCTTGCAATAAAAAATGACACCAATTGAATATTTCAAATGAAGAAGCATGAACAGTTTACCCAAGTCAATATAAAACTCTGAACAAACACATTTAGTTCACACATATGCCACATAGCAAACCTTACCAACTCTCCTATTTCAACAGCCAATGAGAATCACAATTCGAAATACAAACAGATGATTAATGTGCAAGAAAATGAAAACAAAAATACAATAGCTTTACATTAAATTAGTAGGGTACCTTGGATTCAACATAAAGGCCTTCCACCGGTTTCTCAGCAGAAGCACAGACAAGACGAAGGATCTGCTTCTTTCGGTTGCCCCAACTGTACCCACTACTATGAATGCAAAGACGACCTCCAGAGGAAACTCTCAGATATTGAGGATACAGATAATTGGAAATCGCCATAAGGGACAAGAACAAAATTTATAATCTTAATGCTCTATTCACAATAAGATCCAGCCCATCCTAGAAATATAAAATGTGACAAAAGAATTAATTTAACCTTCAAATCAAAGTTCCCTCACCCGATCTATTTGAGAACGAAAAACAAACAATTATTTTTTTAGCAAGTCCAAGCAGAGAATTAAATTGAGACAAAAAGACTAATTCCTTGCCCAAACTGAGTCGTTAATAAAAGGTTTAAACTTGGCTCATTTAAAAAACTATTCGTTCTTGAAAAACAAACTTGGTTTAAACACTAAACTAACCAGACTTAGGGGTGTAATTGTCCGGTTTGGTCCGTTTTCTGATTTTAAACATGTGCCAATGTGTCATAAAAAAATCTGCTCTTGTAAAAATACTGCTACAAAAAAAACTGCTATAAAAAAACTGTTGTACAAATAAAATCGGGTGTAAAAAAAAAAAACTGATATATAAACAGATATTCATTTGTTTAACAATATTAATTAGTAACTTATAACTAAACAGAACAGCAAAACAATTTGGCTAATCTATTAATTTTCTTTTAATATTTCTCCAAAAGAAGTGAAAAGAAATCATCTAAACATGCCAAAGTAAACAGAACAGCAAAACAATTTGGCTAATCTTTGTTCAGCAACTTAGACAAATTGACTAGTGAATCAATAAAATACATCAAAAGGGTACCAAAAATTACAAAAACAGGAATGCTTTTGCACAAAAAAGCTCCGTGCATGCATCAAAATGAACTTCAAAAGCATATATGTGAACAATAATAACGATTCAAAGTCTTTAATTCAAGTCCAAGCTTTGAGGATAAAAAATATCCAAAAATGCATAAAAGAGATCAATGGTGGCTGGTAAGAACAAAAGCCAGATAAAATGGATTAATCAAATATTTATGTGGTCATTTATCAAATGATTTATGCGTGTTTACATCAGAAACAAGAACACAGCATCCGGCCCCTATATAAAATGCAGCCCAAATGACCAAAACCAAACCATTTTGGGTTTCAACAAGCAGTCAGACAGCCGTGGAACTTAAAAATTTACCACAGCTATTGATTTTATTGAAGAACCCAGCAATGCAACCAAAACAAGTATAAAAATGTGGTAGAGAACTGCATGCATAAACCCTAGAATACAGAAAAATTCAACCATATATTTTTAAATCTCAAAAGCCAAATCATCACAAATAAAAAATTAGTCACCATAAAAGTACAAAATCAGATGCGAGAGAGAGGAAGAGAAAATACCGGAGAGAGAGGGGCTGCGTGGCTGCGCCTGCGTGAGAGAGGGGCTGCGTGCGACCGTGCGAGAGGGGAGGGCTGCGTGACGGAGGACTCGGGTGAGGGTAGGAGAGAGCTGCGTGAGCTTGAGAGTAACGGTGAAAGGCAGAAAGGGGGAGGGATTTTAGTTGGTACCCTAACAACGTTGAAACGGCGTCGTTTAATGCCCTTAAATGACGCCATTTCGATTAGTTGGTCTGTTTTATTGGGTGTTTAGTAAACAGACGCCGTTTGGCGTTTAAGGGCAGCTGGGCTTTTTTAATTCTACTGGGCTTGCTGGCCAGCTGGGCTTTTTTTATATACAAATAATTTACTAGGTATATATATATATTTAATACACTACATAAACAATTAAACATACATATATATACTGTATACATACTGAAATATATACCTACTAAGTATATGCATAAATGTAGCATATTATACATATACATACATTTATACTAAATATATATAAATATCAACTATATATAGTGTATTATACTATGATATTTATACTAATATTAGTAATACTATTAGTATATAGTAATACTATTGGTAATACTATACTAATACTATATGTCAATGATAATATAGTATAATTACAAATACTATAGTGGTAACATATATGCTACTAATAATATATTATATGATGGTTATATGCGAGATGGTTTTCAAATGTGGTCTACTACAAATCTCTGAGATCTTGTGATTATACTCGATCTTTAGCAGTAACAAGTCAGAGGATCCTTATACTCTCTTTTTAATGGTTGTGGCCTGACTATTCAATATTTTCAGTGAATAATTGCAACAATATTATTTTTTTTCCCAAATTGCTCAGCTTATTAACAAATGGGAACAAAATTATCTCATACCTTTACTTGTATGAGGGAAAGTTAAATGATCTCTCTGTTTGGTCAGAACATGGAAGGGAAAGAGAGAAATAAACATAATTTTGTTAGTCCATGCTCATTTTGATCTTGCAATAAGCTTCCAGTAGAAACATGCATGGTAGTCAATATTAGAAGCGTCATGATGGGCAGGGTTAATGGGAATTAACATTGCTTCATATGTAGGAGCTCTACTAAATTTAAGTTCCAAAGTTGATATTTTCGAATTTGAAAAAAATAAAAATAAAAAAGAAACACATTGCTTGTTGCTTAGTGTTGTTGTTGTTGGCGGCATGGTTTCTGCTAGTTGGATAGATTGAATATATAGTAGAAATGATCATCCTCTTTCTAATTATTAATGATGTGGCTGAACCAAAGTGAAATAATTTTTAGTTTTGAGATAGGAATATGCTTCATATATGCCATCAACCAGGAAGAACATTTCTAGTTCAATTTTTGAGCCCCTACCAACTAAGGTTGTGCATTTGGACTGGATTTTTATCCGGTCCGGTCCTAAAACCGGATATCCGGTAGATTCGAGAGGTTAGACCACCCAGATTATTACTGGGCAGTTAAAATAAATTTGTAACCACCCGAATCAATGTCTGGATCTAGTTTGGCCATGCGGTTTACCGTGATCGCACTGTTTTAAAAAAAATTACATTAGGTCAAGAAGCATTTTTCGTCTCTGCCTCCAGCAACAATTACAAACCAACAAAGACCATTTCCTTGCTCTCTCCCTTGCTCTATTTGGCCAAAAATCTAAGCAAAGGCTGCTGTCTTCTCCCTCTCTTCAATCTCGATCGTCTCTCCCTCTTGTAGAGTCATCAGCACAGGCCCATCATGGCACGGTGTTTAGGTTCGTCGACGACCAACTCATCTCAGAACAACGCCGAGATCGACAGCCTCACACGCTTCACCATCCTAGAGCACAACAAGAAAGAGGTCTGTCTTCTCCCCTTTCTGTTCCCCATCTTATTGGATTTCTTTATCTCAGGCCTCTAATTTCTTGTCTAGGTTTTGTTTGTGTCGTCAGATTTAGTCAGTATTTCCTCTGTTTCCCATATCTTATTTTTGATTTCCATACACCCATGTGATGAACCATCCAATATGCATTCTAAGAAACATGAAAACAATTGGAGATCTAGGTTCTCCCAGACCTGGGTTTACATTTTTGTTTTGAGTCCATACCCAGGTGAGCATCTCTTGCTTTTTACATTTTTGTTTTGGTTTTTTGTTCTGTCCTTTCAATTTTTTGATAATCTTTTTTGAGTTCTAAATGTGAATATGGGTTCTTGTGTTTGTGTTTAAATCTAGTTGTAGTTTGCCCAAATCTGGGTATTGTGACTTTGATTGTACTTGGAGGTGTGAAAAGTATATTTTTCGTTTTAGGGATGTCTATGGGTCTTTTTTCTATAAATTTCTTGCACTGGGTTAAGATATTTAAAGTAATGATTCGTTGCTTAATTTTATGGAGTAGAGAGAAGTTTCTTTCGATTTGCCCAATCTAAAAAAATAGATGGGTGGACAGGAAGGCAAGGGGGGGAGGACTAGGGAGAGTTTTGCTCAGGCTTAACACATTCACAGAATCGGTGGGAAGGCAATGCGTTCATTATCCCTTTGTACCTCCATGTATGTTGGCTCACTGTCTCCCTCGTCTTGACTATTGGAGACCATATTATCAATCATCCTTTTGTTCGATAACATTTTTCCCAATATCTTCAACCAAAGCTTTCAAATCTGCAAGAACCTGACCTGACTTCAATGCATGCTCACCAAAAAGAAAGTTTACTAAAAAAATTCCAACTAACCAAATTAGTAGGGACCTTTCCAAGTCTTACAACCTCTTCGAAGAATCTGGGAGTTCACAATGGCAGCTTGCACACCACACCAGTCGAACATAATATTATAATATATATTTAAAAATATATATATAACACTTCTTTATTCGACAAGTAGAGGTGTGAGCACATGATGTTGGCTTTTTATTTATGTCTATGAAGTACAATTTTATGGCATTAGTATTTTATTACAATTGCATATAATCGGTATCCTATCATAATTGTCTAACTCTATACTCATCACAAGTCACAAGTCTTATCATGATCTTATCTTGTTGTCTTCATCCTAATTATATGTTTGATTTTTGGTTCCATTGAGTTCTCATACAACTCAATTTCTTCTATATGACATGAACTTAATGAGAAAAACCAAACTTGAATCTACTTTATCTCCAAGTCAAGTTTTGAGAAGATCATGCAAGCATGCATGGTTAGTGTTTGATTCATTACTAAAATGTTACTTTTTCTTTTATTTTTTCCCATCCAATTGGATGAAATCTCTTGTTTTTCATTAGACGTGTAATTCATATCTTTTTTTATCTAATGAATCTTGGTATGTGATTAATTAGTAGTTCATTAATCACTTGCTATATTCAATATCACACTATAAGAATAAAATAACCCAGATTTGTTTTCAGTTTGTTTTTTAAGGAAAGCTGGCACTAAGTCCTTCAAACAATGGAGCTACCTCCAAATCTGCAGGATGATGGCTCTGAATTATGGGAGGCATTTATTATTTGTTATTCTTTAAGTGGATGTTTTGCATTATGATGTAAACAATAATGTAATATGCAGTGTATTGTGTGTGTTGATATCTGCTATTAATTTTTATTTTATTTTTATAAAAATTTGAATGGGCAATAAAAAGTTTCAAATGCCTATAAAGATATTCATTATATAAAAAATGCCTATAAAAAAATAAACATAATGGCCTATTAGAAAATTTTAAAAAGTGTTCAAAAGATTTTTTTTAAAATGCTTTAAAAGTGTATAAAAGATGTCTTTTAAAAAAAAATCCTTTTCAAAAGTGCTAAAAGAATTATCTTTTGAAAAGGATTTTTTTAGAAAGTGATAAAAAGGTTTTTTTTAAAAACAGTTTTAAAAGTGTTAATATTTTTTTTTTAAATATGTAAATAAATAAAAAATCCAGATCCATTTAAAATCCGGGTATCCAAAATCAAATCCGATACCCACCCGTGTTTTTACTGGGTTTATTCGGGCGAATATCCGCCCGGTTTTAAAAAGCCAAATCCGGATCTAGATCTAGATGCATAGCCCTACTACCAACATTTGTATTGAGATATTATATATTTTCATCTACTTATACATTAGATGAAACATTTTTTTATCATTAACTATTTTTCTGTTCATATCATGGATTGCTTTAGAAGTGAAACTCATACAAATTTAAGAGATGATGAGATTACTAATCCTTTAACTTCAAACATTATATTGTCTAATTGTAGTAACACTAGTCTCCCTCCCAAAAGGAAGGCAAGTAAGGACCCATCAACAGTATGAAAACACTTCACAAAAATAGATAGATGTTCACTAATTGACCCAAAAGCGGGATGTAATTACTGCCACAAGACTTATGCATGTCACCCCAAAACACATTTTACATCAAGTATGCTGCATTATGTTGATGTTTGTAGAAAAAACTCTAATAGAATCAAACCCATGGATCAAACTACGAGTCATAAGGGAGATAACAATATGAGTGACATGGCAACTACACATAAGTTTGCTCCATAAGAGATACGAATGACAATTACAAAGATAATAATTTGTGATGAGGTTCCCTTTAGGGTGGTGAAAGCACAAGGATTTAGAAAAGTATGTAAATCACTAGAACTGCATCGAGAGACTATATTAAACGATTTAAAAAAAAGAGAATGAAAAGTTGAGGAAAGTATTTAAGGCAGTTAGGCAGATTAGTTTAACTACTGACATATGGACGTCTATTCATAACTTAAATTATATGCGTCTTACAACACACTTTATTGATTGTGAATGGAAATTACATAAAAAAAATTTATAAACTTTTGTTTGATTCCTAATCACAAAGGAGAGACACTATTGGAAAGTATGTAAAGTCATGTCTACAAGATTGAGATATTGAAAATATCTTTATTGTCATATTTGACAATGCTTCCTCGCCATCGATTACTTGAAAAGGTTTTTGGGGGTCATTTGTTAGAGGGAAAATATATTTACATATGGTGTTGCGCCCGTATTATGAACTTTATTGTGACTGATGGGTTAAATGATTGTGATGATTCAATCATAAAGGTGCGCAATGCGGTTAAGTATGTTAGATCATCTCCTACAAGAATGGAAAAATTCAAAAAGTATATAGAGAAAGAGAAAATCAGTTATTCAAAATTGGTGTGCATTGATGTTCTCACCAGATAGAATTTCACTTATCTCATGCTAGAAGTTGTAGAAACATTTGAAAAGCCATTTTTTATATAGGAGAATGATGATGATTATTTTTCTCACTATTGTCGTAGTGTGGGCTTGAGCCCCCCAAACTCTATTGATTGGGTGAGAATGAAGAGTAACAGTAAAATTTTTGAAGATTTTTTATGATGCTATAGTGAGACTTTTTGACTTTTCATATGTCACATCTAATGTATATTTTTAGCAGCTTTGTGGTATCCAATCACATTTTATAAAAAAACGAGTCAAAGTAATAATCTAGTGTTGAGATGTATGGCTGCAA
Organism: Carya cathayensis; assembly: GCA_011037825.1. Taxonomy (NCBI): domain Eukaryota; kingdom Viridiplantae; phylum Streptophyta; class Magnoliopsida; order Fagales; family Juglandaceae; genus Carya; species Carya cathayensis. Next base: position 246,447 of record QGSO01000515.1, on the reverse strand, counting down.
GCATGAAGAGTAAGTATGAAAAATATTGTGGATCAATTGAAAAGACTAATTTGATTATATTCATTGATGTTGTTCTTGATCCAAAATGTAAATTTAGTTTTTTGCATTTTTGGTTCAAGAACATATATGGTGGTAATTTAGTCGAAGAAATGATTGTAAAAGTGAAATAATTGATGTTGACATGTACGAGGAGCATAGTGTTATGTATGGGAGTTCAAGTGGATTTTCAAACTCTAAGCCTCCTTCCTCAGTTAATCATAGTATGATTGATTTTGATTCTCAGCAGAGTCTTTGGGTTGAGTATGAGAAAGAAATTATTGAATCTAATCTAAAGAACAAATCGGAGATCGATCAATACTTGGAACATGATTGTGAGGCATGAGTTCCAAATTTGCATATTTTGGATTAGTGGAAGATCAATGAAATAAACTATCCTATTTTGGCGAGAGTTGCACAGGATGTGATGGTCATTCTCGTTTCAACTGTTTCTTTTGAGTTAGCCTTTAGTGCAAGGAGTCTTGTACTTGACCCATTTTGTTGTTCATTATCTCCAACAACAATTGAGGTACTCATTTATACTTAAAATTGGTTAAAAGATTGACGGGCACCAAGATGGACTTAGTCTTAAAGATCTGTCACAAGTTCCAAATGGGCCAATTACACAATCAAGAGCCAAGAAAATCAATGAAACAATACAAGGATTGGTGAAATCCACTTGGAATGAAGTTAGCAAGAGCTCAACACTCAAGATAGGCTTGAAAGAAGAAAAATCAATTTTGATCCATTTCATACAAGTTATGGAAGAGAGCAACATGACTTAAAGGCTTTGGGCATTTGAAGACTTTCAACTTATTTAATTCATTTAAAAGACTTATTTTATTAGTTTAGAATAATTGGGTTTATTATGAGAAGGACTTAACAGCATGTTTGTAAAGTTATTATTTTATTGAACTAAAGTTTCAAGAAGTTACTGTAGCTCGTTACTGTATCCTTGACACTGTTCATTCAGGGGTATTTTTGAAAGAAATGACTTCATTTTGGCTAGGGTTTCTTTTATTTTGGGTCTATTTAAGCTTGTAGTCGTGCAGCACTTTTGGTTAGAAAATTTAGTGATTATTTCATTGTGAGTTGAGTTTTATCTCCTCATATTCTTTATTGAACTTTTGAATTTATCAAAGGTAAATCACAACCTTTGTGACATTCCTCTTTTATAATCTGGGTTATTGAGACAAGTTCTTCAACAGGTCTAGATTGTAATATAATCTAGGTTCTTGAAACGAGTTCTTCAACGGGTCTAAATTCTTTCATCCATTGAATTGATTTTGGCTTTCTTGGATGAGTTTTCAAATTGATTATGGGTTTAAATGATTCAAATTCTACGGGTTTATATCATTTGTTATCAGAGATAGGTTGATCTTCATGCCTCCTTGGACAATGTTGAAAGTTTTAAGGCATAATCGGGTAATGAACATTTTTTTTATTTACATATTTATTAAAAATTTTCATAATGTTATTTTTATATCATTTAATAATATTTTTTTAGAGTTTGATTCAAAATCAAACTTTATTTATGTTGATGAGGACTGACTCAAGGCTAATGGTCTACAATCTACATGATGGTATGATTTTCATTTTCACTTCTTTGTTAGAGTTTGAATTGTTTAGTTTTTTAGAGTTTGAATTGTTTATTTATTGGGCAGTTTTTGAGTTGAATTATAATGTTAGCTTCTACCAATAAGTTGTTGTTCTCCATAATCTTTGGTGTTATGATGCAATATTTAGGCCTTGTTTGTTTAACCAAAACCAAAAATCTCATCTCATCTCATCTTAACTCATCATTACAACTTTTTTAAATCCTCATACAAAATATAATAAATAATTTAACTTTTTCAAATCTCAATATAAAATTAATATTAAAAAATTATATTATATCAATATTTTATTCATTACTATTCAAAACATCTCATCTCATCTATGTAACTAAGCGGGGCCTTAGTTTTTTTTCATATGTTCAGGCTGGAGATGGTCTGATAGGCATCAATGAAAGCTTAACAAATGAAAGATTTGGCACTTAACTTTTCTCAGAAAAGCTAGATAGCATTAGTTTTATCATTAATGTTCTCATATATTGTTTCGTGTTGTCTAATTTTTCCTTCCAAAAATCCTTCTGTAAAGAGCACGTCTCACTTAGCTATTGACTTTTATACCTCCTAATTGTTATGTTATCGTGCAGATGACAAAGTGACTGTTCTGGAGTTAGAGAAATGAGCTTGGGAGACTTCGCCAAAATCTCAAGCGATCAGAGAAACTCTCAATCATTGGAAAAATCATGATATACAAGCAAGAAAAGATTTCTAACTCTATGTTGCTACAATTTGCTTCTTGTATGGTTTATTTCTTTGATAGTTTAGTGGGATGTTTGTATGGAAACTTTGTTTTAGAGATCCATGAATTTTGTTGTTTTGAGGAGCAATAAATTAGTTCACAAGATAGAACTCACTAGTCTGTATGGCTTCAAATTTTGTTGGTTGATCACCAATGCTTCAACTGTCACCATGATACAGAAAATTTTGAAGTAACCATAGTAGTATTAAGGCCTACAAAGTTTGTTATTTGCTCCAATTTTAGGCACACATTACAACCAATATCAGTTCATGTACTTTCGAATGTGGCCATAACTATAAATGTGATTCCTTAATTTTTTTTAAAAGAAATTGAAATTTTACCCGACCCAAATATGTTGGGTACGATCGGGTCAAGTCTGGAGTGTACGAACGTCGTATTGTGCATGGTCGACCAAAAAAAGTCCTTGAGCATGCCAGGTTGCAGGGCTAATGCAAAGACATATTATCAATGATTTCTAAATTTTGGTGGGGCCATAAAAAAGATGAGAAAAAGATTAAATGGATAAGTTGGGCAAAAATGAGTGAATCAAAGAAGAAAAGTGGCTTGGGGGTTTGAGATCTTGAAAGTTTCTATGCTGCTTTGCTGGGCAAACAATGTTGGAGGTTATTTTCTAATCAATCCTCTTTGATAACTTATATCATGAAGGACAAATATTTTATAAATGGGACTGTTGGAAGCCAAGATTGGGAATGGGCCATTAATGATATGAAGAATTCTTTGGACTGTACTTACTTCGTGATGGTTTGATATGGAAAGTTGGAAATGAGAAAGATAGTAAAATATGGGGGTGATAAGTGATTACCAATTCAATCCTCTTTCAAAGTACAATAACTTGTTACAATGTTACCAGAAGATGCAAAAGTGGCTAAAATTATTAATGGTGAAACTGGTTTTCGGAAGAAGACATATAGTTACAAGGACTTTTAACTCGCGAGAGGTTGATACAATCTATAGTCTTAGTCTCCCTATCAGTAAAATGAGAGTTAAAGATAGAATGTCTAGACATCTACGAATGATGAAAAATATTCAGTTAAAAGTGCCTATCATTTTGAGTTATCAAGGAAAAAAAATTGAGAGTTAAGCCATCAAGATTGCATGTAAAAGCTGATGTATGGCATCATATATTGGATTAAAGGTTCTGGACATGTAAAAGATTGTATATGGAAGGTATTTCATGAAATATTGCCTATAAAAAGGAATCTTTATGCTCGAAACGTAATTGATTATGCATTATGTCCTATATGTCTGCAAGAAGAAGAGTCTGTATGGAGATGTCTTGCATCTAGTGATGTCTGGTCTGAGCAAAATAGCCCTATGGGTAAATGACCATGAGCATATACAAATTTCTTTGAATTATGGAAGAAGTTAACCGAGGAGTTGAAAAATGAGAAGCTTTATGTGGTTACAATTATTACAAGAAGAATATGGAATAGAAGGAATGCTATTGTTTCTAGAAATCATTTTGGAAGTCCAAAAATGGTTTCAATAGCCGTTGCAATCCTTGAGGATTTCCAGCAAGCCCAATAATTCGTATTCGAGATATATGGGAAGCAATAGATGCAAGAGGCAAAGAAAGATGGCAAAAACCTGGGATGCATGAGGTGAAGGTGAACCGGGGTGCATCAAGAGATGTGAAAAAGAAAATGGTTGGGCTTGGAATAATTGTAAGAGATTTTGAGGGTGAAATTCTAGTAGCTCTTTGTGCAAGATACAACCACTGGGTTACTCCTAGTGCGTGCTCATCCTGAATCTCGCAATCTATTGGGGTGCACTCGGGTGGCGGTGGGAGGACATCTTGCCCGCTCTTCCTTTCTTCCTCGGGTGCCGGCTTCCCCACTAGCATTCTTGGGGCCTTTGCGTTCGCTATTGTGTGGCACCACGTTATTTTCCAACTCGTTGGCAGTTCTACTAAGCGCCTCACTCTCCTTCTCTTCCAGCTGTTCCATTGCCACAAATCTTGCTTCCATGCTTATCAATATTATTTTAGTTCGCTTTCGAGTCATCTAAGAATAAGTTGCCGTAGGTATACGAAGGATATGTGAAGTCTATAAAGAGATCTCATAGACGGCGTCATTGTTAATGTCGTGTTTCGCACATATTTGCGCTAGGCTCTAGCGACTCAAGTCTTCCGTCTTAAGCCTGCAAATACAGAGAAAACACAAAGAGACAAGGTGATATGAACCCGCAGGAATGGAATCCCTTGAACTCATAATCAAATTGAAAATTCATCCAAAAAAGCCAAAATCAAGCCAATGAAAAAATCTAGACCCATTAAGGAACTCATTTCAAAAATCTAGATTATATGAAAATCTAAATCCATTGAAGAACCTGTCTCAAGAACCCATATTATAAGAATGAACGCTACAAAAGTTGTGATTTACCTTTAATAAGTTCAAAAGTTCAATTAAGAACAAGAGAAAATAACTCAACTCATAATAAAAATTCATTCAATAAGCTAAAGAAATTGTGTTGGACGGCTACAAGGTATTTAAACACCCAAACCCCAATTAACCCTAGGCGCCTAACACATTAAGTTTCCCAAAAATGCCCTAATTCCTAAAATAACTTTCCCAATAAGCCCTTGGCCAAAAATACAAGGTCTTATAAAAAATCATAGTTTATAAAAAATAAGACATATGCGGGCCAAATATCTTCAAACCCAATTATTCTAAACTAATAAAATAAATCATTTAAATGAATTAAACAAATTGAAAGCCTTCAATAACAATAGGCTTAAACAATAACTCTAAGTCATGTCTTCTACAGCTTGTGTCAAGTGGATCAAAACTATTTTTCCTTCTTTCAAGCTCATCTTGAATGTTGGGCTCTTGTTAGTTTCATCCCAAGTAGATTGCATCAATCCTTGTATTGCTTCTTTGATATTTTTAGCTCTTGATCTTGTAATTGGCCCATCTGGAACTTCAAAGGATCTTTAAAATTAGGTCCATCTTGGTGCCCATCACGGGGGCCTTGGTAGAGGCTGGTGAATCTCTGATGCCTAAGTTAGTATTGTCTTAGTAGTTTGTGCTAGTGAATAGAGAGTTTAGAGAAAGTTCTTCTTACCTGGGGACTGGCTTATATACTTGGTCCTGTGGGTCAATTGCCCCTATCTTGTGTCAGGGATACATGTCACCTTAGTCCCCTTGGTTACAATCCTTTAATGTAGCGTGACTTTCTGGGGTGGCACAATAAATACGGCGTGGCTTTCTGTCCTTTTTGCCTTGTAGCAGGTGCACTCCTTCAAACCCCTCCTTACTTGTTATTAAGAAATTAATGGCTCCTCGTGTTTCTCGCCTACCTACATGCACAGGTTCTATGGGGTTAGGCGCCGTAGGGGGAGGTCAAAGTGACGTGTACCTTCCTTCCCTGCCTCTTGGGGTTTCCCAAGTGATTACGATCATAGGCCGACCTCATTTTTGTCCCAAGGGGCCTACAAGTCATCTGACTGGCCTGGGCTCCCTATATTTGGGCCTTCATTCTAAGCCTTCGTTCCGAGAGAAAAAATCCCGTTACACTTGTATTAAACTTGTCATAAACATGTTTACTAAAACTATCAATATGATAAACTAGTATTAAACTATGGTGTATTTTGAACTAATATTTTCGTTTTCTAATCTATGCAAACATGTAATTATTAATTATTATACTCCACTTAACTATTATTATGCAAAAATATTTACTAGAATTTACCCCTTTTTTGTTATGCATTAAATTATTGATTAATCAATTTTTTATAAAAAAAACATATTATTTTTCTAAAAAAACCATTTTACTCAACTAGACAAATGTACTTTGCACATTGCTTCCATCCTAATTTTATAAAAAATGGAAAATCATAAACTTTTACTATTAGGATCATATATATTAAACTTTTTCAATCAAAGTTTGAATCCATAAATATCATCAGCCATTTTAATATTGGGTTCAATCGACAAACTACCACAAGTTTTGGATCACTATTTAAGAAAAAGACCCAATATATTCTTGCACTTAACAAAGTTTCACAAAAATCATCAAAAACCTAATGGCTTGATGGTATATAATCTGATTCTCCAAATGAAAACTTTGAATGCAAAACCTCTCACCCTTGTATAAAAAATAAATAAATAAAGTTTCACAAAAGATATATTCTCTTTAACAACAAAAAATAAAAGAACGGACACCAATAATAATAATAATAATAATAATAATTAAAAATAAAAAGTAAAAAATATTTTTGTTGTTTCTATTTGGAAAGAAAGTTGTAGAAAATCTTCTTTTAATATTATACTTTCCAAAGAATGACTTGATCTAATGCTATTAATGCTCATGATAGTGATGATGTGCTGTCAAAGGATTTGGGTAGGTTTGGCAAGTGAGGTGAAACACAAATTTATATCTCATCTTATCATTATAATTTTTTTAAATTTTCATACAAAACATAATAAATAATTCAACTTTTTCTAATTCCAATTCAACTTTTTCAAATCTTAAAATAATAATCATATTAAAAAATAATATTTTAAACTTTCATCTAAAATAAAAAATTCTTATCTCACTATCCAAACCTATCATAAAATTTTCAGAAAATTAATATCTTTACATTAAAAAACCTTAAGAATTTCCATTAATACATTTTACCCTGATTTAACGACAAATAAATAAAACTTTCATAAAATTAAAAACTCACAATTTTATTAGACATATTGTTAATGAATTCCACCACTTTTGAGATTCTAAAAAAAAAATTGTGTTTAAACCTTTTCAATCAAAATGTATTCTTAATGATATTAATTTTTGAAAAAATTAGGAATTTTAAAGGAAATGATTGAATATATTCCGGTGAATTTAATACTACTCATCATTATAGTTTTCATCCTTATTTCATCATTTTATGATGGGATATTAGATAATGAAAGACTATTTATTATAAAAGAATTCTAAATATAAACCCACATAACACACACTACACTTTTATTTATTTATTTATTTTGTTTTACCAAATGTTTAGAATATGGATAATAAGTAAAAAAATTCAATTTGTTTAAAAGGAATAAATTTAAAAAAAATAAAAAGAAAATAAAAAAAGTATATTATGTGGTATGATGGGTAACAAAAGTCTTTATTATATTTTATTTGTGGATTTATTAACTAATGGTATATTATACAATAAAATAATAAAATAATAAATAATGAGTAGATTTACTTTCTAAATATAACTAAATATATACAGGAGAGGTAAACGTGTCCCTTCTCCCAGCCAATGTTTCCTCTCCGTGAAAAAAATTAAAAAAAAAAATATGAAAGAAAAGAACAAGGGAGCACTTTCTTTCCAATTTTGAAACCACCGAAACAAGAGAGAGACACAGAGAGAGAGACAGAGAGGAAAGCACAGTGTTTCGCCTCCTGCCGCCCCCTACAATAGCCGAAAATAGAGCTGGTGCCCGGAGTCTAATTGAGGTGGCGAGACCAGATTCACCCATCTCGGATTTTTGGGCACTTTCATCACATTGGTGTGTTCTAGGTATGTAATTCGACCAAATCGCGATATTCCGATGTTAAATTTAGTTAATTTTTATTGAATAGGAATCATTTGAGAAAACTGAATATAGGGTTTTAGTTATCCGAAAATGTGGTGGGTTTTTGCTATGTGGATATTTTTTTTATAAGTTATGTTGATTTTGATTAAATTGGAAGAATTTGAGAAAATCGAATGCATAGAGAGATTGACTAGGCTATCAGAGATTACAAGTGGTGCTGGTTTGTATCGGTGGGGGTTTAATTTGAAGAACTGAAGTATAAAGGAATGAGAGATTTGGTAAATTTAGGAATGGTAACTGTCTATTCTGGGTTTCAATATTAAAATACATATTTTATGTGTAGAACAGCGTAAAACTGATTTAAGAAACGTGTATAAATTTGAGATTTTTGGTGTGCACACGCTAGCTAAGCAGATTTGGTTAGCCCAGATTTTCTAAATAACCCTAAACGCAATGTTTTCTATAAAATGGATAATGACACGAAATATGTATTTGGTGATATATTTAAAGAGAATTTTCCATTGATCTGTGTTTTTTTAATGTCTAAAGTTGAACGCGATTTAATGAAACTTCTACTATATTTTTTATGCTTCTCCGATCTATCTTTGATGCTTAAAATTTTTTTACTACATGAACACCAATAAGCACCCTCTCCCGAGGGGATGATGAAAGATCTTGCAATCTCTTTTGTCCTCATCCAAAATGGCTAAGTTCAAAATTGAGAAAAGCAGATTTAAAACTCGAGAGGAAGGACCTTACTAAATCTATGAGTTCCCCGCTGATAATCTCCTAATAGTGTTTTCTTATAAAAGAAATCTCCTAATAGTGTTTAAAGAAGAGAGTTGAGCTGAATTTTTATATATGGGAATATTTTGAGCTGTGTATAGTGGTGCCTTGAGAAAGGATAAATTGATTTTTTCTGTGTGATGTGCACGTGCTGGAAATGATAAACTGAATTGTGCCTCGGATTTATGTGAAAAGGAGTGTGATGAGATATGGATAAAAGCAAAGGTGTAAAGTGAATTTAGCTGTATCTGTAAGGATATGGTTATAGTTTTTTATTCTTATTTTACTTTGTTCTAATTATGCATGCCGGTAAGCACTGTAAATACTCCCTATAGTAAGTGAGGTGATAGATTGGTCCTATTATAAGGGCGTGAAGAATAGATTTGCAATGGGGATTGTGTAACTATGTTGGTTCTTGAATTGGGCTATCGGTAGACTTTTTGTGTAACATGGGCTCATAGCTAAAGACTCCAAGGTGCATCTCTTTTACAGGGGAGAAAGTGTTTGACAAGAATGGAAATGCCTTGGGAGTTGGTTTTTGTAATATTATATTAGATGTTATTGCCCAAAGTGGGATGAAATTTAAATTGAAGGTTTATGGACAGCATTACTTTTGAAAGGTTTGATATAGAACTGTTTTTACATATCTCTGTATAAAAGTGTGATTGGAAAATGGCTCGATCCCACTCTGGTGGTAATTTTCTCTTCTTACTAAGTTTTCTCATTCAATTAAATAACTTTTCTGGTTCAAGTACAACTTATTCAAGCAGATGATTGTGGAGGCACTAGGGACTTTAGACTCAATATTTTTTTTACGACTGTGACAATTTTATAATTTGTCTTGCTTTGGAGGTTTTTTAATACGTTTTTTGTGGCTTGTTATTGTTGATGATAAATTTTTATTGTGAAATTAGTTGCTCTAGCATGTATTGCGGTAAATTTTAATTGCAAGTCAAGAGCACTACGGTTACAGTGGTTATCAAGCAGAATTTGGATTTTGGGCATTACAGCTTTGGTTTCTATATGATGGATGCAAAACCAAAGAAAGAGTGCTGCAATCCGGTGAGGAAACCAGGGCCTGTTTCAATGGATCATGTCCTATTGGCGCTGCGAGAGACCAAAGAAGAGAGGGACCTGAGAATCCGCAGTCTGTTCAATTTCTTTGACACCACAAATGTGGGGTATTTGGACTATACACAGATTGAGGCTGGCCTCTCTGCACTCCAAATACCATCCCAGTACAAGTATGCCAAGGATTTGTTAAGTGTGTGTGATTCCAATCAAGATGGTCGTGTCGATTACCTGGAGTTTAAGCGGTACATGGATGACAAGGAACTTGAGCTTTATTGCATTTTTCAAGCCATAGATGTTGAACACAATGGTTGCATTACACCTGAAGAGCTCTTGGATGCACTTATTAGGGCGGGTAAATTCAAACTCCATTTATTTTCCCTATTATTATTTTCAACTTCTGCAAGTATTTTTGATCAAACTGTCTCAATGCTTCCGCAATGTTTCCATTTTTGGGGTTATTGGATGCTGGGATCCGAGCTTTAGCCCACATATTTATTAATATACCTGTTATGCCTCTATGTATCTCTGTTTGGGAATCAAGTTTGCATCCTCCCATTCTAGTTTCTATAACCCCTAGAGAAAATAACATAGCTAAGTTAATTTGGAAAGTAGAATGTTCAGTTTCTTGTCAAGTGCTGGAAGTTGTAGGCTTCTCCTTTGTATACTTCCTGTGTACTTGGGCTTATGCCTATTTCTTCAATAAAATTATTACTTATCAAAAAAAAAAAAAGTTTCTTGTCAAAGTTAGTAGTGCTTTTTACATTTTAGCTTAGCCGAGTATTCTGACAGTTTTTGCAACTTAAGGTTCGTTAATAAAATTTAATCTATATATATATATATATATCAAATATATATTTAAAAAAAAAAAAAAAAACCCAACGTGATTACCTCTTTAACATTTAATGCCTAGTTCCAAGCAATGTCAAATGTAATGATGACTTGGACTGGCAAATATATCTGAGAACAAGAGTTTTCAATTTATTGAAATTTCTGACAAAATTGAGATAGCTGACCAACTGCCTTCTTTATTGTTGCAGATGTACAGCTGTTGTACTTCACTAAGACCAATGTAGTTGTATTATATTTATGTAACTATGTTTTTCATTCCAACCTTCATTAGGCTAAGTAAGTAAATATTTTGGCAAATTGCATAAATTTACTTCTTTCCCCTTTTGGTCTAATAGTAAATGCTTAGGTCCCGTTTGGATAGTGAAAGTGTTTCATCTCATCTCATCTCATCTTTACAACTTTCTCAAATTTTCACACAAAATATAATAAACAATTCAACTTTTTCAAATCCCAAAATAATAATAATATTTTAACAATATTTTATTCAACTTTCATCTCAACTCACTATCCAAACGGAACTTAAAGCTTCAGTGCTAGATTGCAATTTACTTCCTATAACCATGTCGGCTTATGGTACCATCTGTGTATGCATAGCACTTAAAATCCCTGTTTTCAGACATGGTTTTTCTCTTAAGTGGACTGTTTCACTCTATAAGCCACTTCAGTCTCTCTTTTCTAGGGATTGAAATTGATGATGAGGAACTTGCCCGTTTTGTTGAGCGTGTTGATAAAGATAACAACGGGGTTATTACATTTGAAGAGTGGAGGGATTTTCTTCTGCTCTACCCTCACGAGGCAACTATTGAGAACATTTATCATTATTTAGAGAGGGTATGCCTTGTTGATATTGGGGAACAGACTGTAATCCCAGAGGGCATCAGCCAACATATCCATGCAAGTAGATATCTTATTGCAGGTGGGGTAGCAGGAGCAACATCCCGTACAGCTACTGCACCTCTTGATCGTCTAAAGGTTGTTTTACAAGTACAAACGACACGAGCTCGTATCATGCCAGCAATAAGGACTATCTGGAGAGAAGGTGGCTTCTTAGGTTTCTTCCGAGGGAATGGGTTGAACGTTCTGAAGGTGGCCCCTGAAAGTGCCATCAGGTTCTACACTTACGAAATGCTGAAACAATTCATTGTTAATGCTAGAGCAGGAGGGGAAGGAAGTAAGGCTGATGTTGGCACTGCTGGGCGCCTGTTTGCTGGTGGTTTAGCTGGTGCCGTTGCACAGACTACTATTTATCCAATGGATCTTGTAAAAACTAGATTACAAACATACACTTGTGAAGGTGGAAGAGTTCCTAGTCTTAGAACTCTGTCAAGAGATATATGGGTACATGAGGGACCCCGGGCATTCTATAGGGGCGTTGTTCCATCTCTGCTTGGGATTATCCCTTACGCTGGGATTGATCTTGCTGCATATGAAACCTTGAAAGATATGTCCAAGAAGTATATTCTTCATGACGGTGGTAAGGTCCTATTTTATATGGCTAGCTTCTTTTCACAACCTTTCCATTACTCTTCCATTTTCTTCTTTCCTTTTTGTGCGTGTTTGTTTTATTCCAAGTCTGCCTTTATCTCGAATGTTGAACTTTTTTAGATTTTCTGTAGAACCTGGTCCTTTTGTGCAATTGGGATGTGGGACAATATCAGGAGCTCTTGGTGCAACATGTGTTTATCCATTGCAGGTTGTCAGAACAAGGTAAATCAAGGTTTTTTCACTATCTTGGCTATTGCTCAAGTCCTGATTAAACTTCTATTCAATTTGGTCTTTTTAAGATGAGGCTAATTTTGCTACTGCTTGCCAGAATGCAAGCTCAGCGTGCTAATGCTGATGCTGCTTATCAGGGGATGGCTGATGTATTTAGGAGAACCTTTCAACATGAAGGGTTGAGAGGGTTCTACAAAGGACTATTCCCTAATTTGCTAAAAGTCGTCCCGTCTGCAAGTATTACATACATGGTTTACGAGTCCATGAAAAAGAGTCTGGATCTGGACTGAAGAATTATGCAGCTTCATCCGATGATTATTCTGATTGACATGGCTGACCTTAGAGAGTTGACAAATGTTGAGAGGGTTGGATGATGAAGATAATGACGAGAAGATAATATCCGTAATTTAGTAGGTATAGTCGATTGTTGCTGTCACAACACAAATAATGTTGCTATGGCCAGATACCTTGAAGGGTGATATTTGTTTTCATTGGCTTGAAACTTTTATCAAGCTTCGCGAGCATTAGCATATAATTGTTGTATTATACAGAAACATACACAATTGACCGAGAAACCAATTTTGTAATTCATTTTAGTGGCTCAAGAAAGTCAAAATTACTATAGCAGAATTCCATTTCTTTTGCGTGTCCGACTTCAGGTGCCCTGAGATCCCCTATTCACCGCGAGCCCTCGCCCCTCAGGTAATGTAATTTGTACCCTCTTTACATATATGTAATTTGGTTAGGAATTCCAACAGGCTGCCCGAGAAGTACTTGAATTTAGTGATGGACAAAGTATTAAATGTTTACTTATCTTTTTAGTTCTGAATATTTTGCAATTCGGTTTACATATAGAGTAATGTTAGACATAGTTTTAAGATGTGTAAGTCTTATGTACTTCTTTTAAAAAAGTGAGATATATCATAAAAAGTTGATTTTTTTCACGTGAGTCCTCGAGATTTTTTTTCTTTGATATGGAATGTACGAAACTTACATACTTTAGAACTGTATAGATCATTTTTCTTGCAAGTTTTTTTCTTTTTTTTTTTTAATTTTTTTATTTTTAAAGCTCCTTGCAAGTATTTGGCGGGCAAGAGATTTATTTACTTGTCAAAGATTGCAAATTCCGAACAAAATCCACTAGCTAGAGGGAAAAAAATTGTCGGTGGAGAAGCAAGTTGCAATTATGGGATGGCAAAAATATATATTTCACCTTCTAATAGGTGTTTTACACTTTTGATTACTTAGAACTAACACAATACATTATAGCTCACTCTTCTATTGCGACGGTGGTTCCACATTGCAATCTCTCCCATCTACAGTGGTCACCTTAGAGGAGTGGCGAATGACGATCACCCCCATAGAGATGGGGTGGATAGAGCAATGTTTTAAAAAACGTTCCGTTTCGGCCGGAATGGCGGAATTTTTCGTGCCGGAACAGTGATCGGAATGGGATAGGTATCTATTCCGTTCTGGGTCAAATTCCGACCGTTCCGGTCAATTCCGGCCGGATTCCGGCATTCCGGCCGGAATAGTAATTCCGGTCCATTTTTTTTTTTTTTTTTTGAAAAAATATATAAAACACATATTTATTAATATATTTTTTTGAAAAAATATATAAAACACATATTTATTAATATATTTTATATATATAATTTATTTATTCATTTATTGGAAAATATAGTTTTTATATATATAATTTATTTATTTATTGTATATCCCGAAACGGTACACCGAAACGTTTTTTTGAGAATTAACTTAATTAAGTTAATTTACTACATGATACACACTTAATTATAAATCTTTAATTCTTCTATATATGTACACATATACATGATACACACTTACATATATATGTATTTATTTTATTAATTGTTAGTTTATATATACATATAAATATTTATATATAATATATAATTAATCCCGAAACGGTACACCGAAACGTACCGGTACCGAAATATTCCGTTCCAGTGCCTCAACCGGAATGGTCTCCGGAACGGATTTCAAAACTTTGGGATAGAGTCCATTGCCACCTTCTCCAAAAAATTTAGAAAACCTTTCTACCTTCTCTTCTACATAAGCTGTTGTAATTCATATTCGTGTTGTGTCAAGTCATAAGAATTAGGCTATATGAGTTAATCTGAACGCAATCCGTTTAATTAAATGAGTCAGACTCTAAAATCCTAACATGACCTATATAAATAATGAGTGACGTCACACGATCTGCTTAATCAGTTTAGTTATTAATTTTATTGGAATGGACAACCATTTCAACCCGTTTTATCAAATATGATGGCAAGATTTTGGTAGAGATATATGGATAAAGATAGAAGAATTTAGTGGAAAAAATGGAGCAAGATAGGGCTATCAAAGAGTCAAGGTGGGTTGGGTTTTATGGATCTTGAAAGTTTTAATCAGGCTACGTTGGCTAAAAAATACTGGAGGTTGCTCATAAAACCTGATTCCTTGGTTGCTAAGATTATGAAGGAGAAATATTATAGACATGGAGATATTCTAAATTCAAAAGTGGGGTGTGGGCCATCACAAATATGGAGGAGTGGCTCTTCTTTTAAATTGCCTTCCAAGTGCAAAAGGAGTTCAACTTGATTATAATGGGAGTTCAAGGTTGATTTCACAGGGATCAAGGCAGTTCCATTTTTTTTGCAATTAATTGTCTTGAAATAAATAGAGTCAAGGAAGTGGAGTATTAGTTGAACGAAAATTACTCAGGACCACGGGGAAGTTTAGGTAAAATGAACTTAAAGTTTTGAAAATAAAGCTTGCTACCCCTCTAGAATTGCTTAATGAGAACAAGATGTGGTGTATTCTGAAACACTACAAAATTTATAAAGAAAATAGGTGAGAAACTAAGCAATGTGCATGGACAAAGGAAGTCAAGTGAAGTATTTAGAACTAGGTTTCTCAAAAAAAAAAAACTTTAAACAAGTACCTAGGCTATGGGTCCTCTTTGCACCGAGGGATTTTAATGGGGTTTGGCATTTACAATGACCATCACATGCAATTTCAGTCAAGAACAAAGCATATGGAGCATGTATATGATTTTAGCAATAACTAACACTTTCTTAATAACCTCAACAGATTTCATATCAAACATCAAGCATTTAGTAATCCGAAATTAGGGTCTGTGTCCCTCAACAGAGTCAACAATGAGTCAAAAAAGGATTACAGATGAAACCCTAAACTCTATGTCTATGAAATTGATGTAAATTCATAAGAGTACGAATTGAAACCAAAAGAAATAAGCAAAACCACCAAGCAAAACCCCACTGTGCAAAGGATTCCCTTGACCTAGGTTATTCCAAAACTACTCTTCCATCAAATATGAAAATAAACTGTTAAAATCGAAAAAGAGATGATCCATCACACCAGAAAATGAAAAGAAACAAAGAAAATCTAGATTGAAAGCAAAATCCTCTCTGAGTGATTTTTTTGAGCTCTACCAGAAAAATCCACCGTGCCCTTCTCATGCCCCACCACTCTCCTTTTAGCCTCTCCTCCCTCGTCCTCTCCAAAGCTTCTGCTGCACTCTCTCTCCAAGTTGTTACTCACTCCAATTCCATACAGTTCTCTAAGGTGTGGAGTCTACAATGTAGAGTAACAAGGGTTAGGGCACTCGAGAGAGTTTTGTTTTTCTGTTTCTTCAAGTGTCAGATGAGAGTTAAGTGACAGAGTGAATATTTCACATGCATTTTTTTCCCATTTTGACCCTATGATGCATCTTCTGCAATGTAGGATATGAATGTGCATAAGTGACTTTTTTAGATCAAAAAACCTTAGTTTTCATGCTCAATTTTCATATCATTTCCACTCAATCAAGAAGTATTTGGGGGTCACGTGTCTTAATAAAGAGAGGGATGAGATGGAGAGTGGGAAATGGAGATAAGATAAAAATATGGGGTAATAAGTGGTTACCTACTGCTATCACTTATATGATTCAATCTCCAATAAAATTACTGCATCAAGATGACTATATTAATGAATTGATTGATAGTAAGGTTGTTGTAATGTTGATTTAACAAATGAAGTGTTGAATGAGGATGAAGCATATATAATTAAGAGAATCCCACTTAGTAAGAGGACAAGAAGATAAATTGGTTTGGGGCCTTACCAAGTTTGGTCTCTTTACAATTAAATCAGCTTATTATCTAGCATATCAATTAAATATGGGTTGTAGAGATAACTCAATCCATCTTAATAGCTCTGAGACTTGGAAGACCATCTGGGATATGAATATTCCAAATGTAGTTAAAGTTTTTATGTGGAGAGCTATTAGTGATGCACTTCCCACAAAGAGTAATCTGCTTAGAAGGAAAGTTACTGCTAATTATGTATGTCCTATCTATGGGCAACTTGAGGAAACTATCATTCATCTATTATGGAGTTGTGCAACGGCTCAAGATATTTGGGTAGACTCATCTAGTTGTTTACAGAAGTGGAATTGTGAAGCTGTTAGCTTTTATAATATTTGGGAAGATATGATAACTGCATTGCAGAAAAATCATATTTAAGAGTTGTTATGAGAAGAATTTGGTTAAGAATGAATAAGTTTGTTTTTTAAGAGAAGTTTGAAAGTCCTAGCTCAATGTGGTAGAAGGCTAGGGATGCAAGAGAAGAGTTCCACCAAGCACAAGTTATTAAAAACAAAGTTTTGAAGAAGGAAACCAAATGACCAAATCAGTACCTACTAGATGGCAAAAACCATAGATGAATTGGTATAAGGTTAACTGGGAGATGGAGCCTTAGAGAGTAATAGATCCAAGATGGGTGGAGGCATTGTGCTTCCGAATTGGGAGGGTGATTTAATGGTTGCTGTTTGCATGCCAAAACTTTTTGTAGATAACCCTTTGCAGGCTGAGTTTTTAGCACCGGAGAGAGCTATGGAGCTGTGTACTGAGCTAAGGATAGAGAATGTCATTTTTGAGGGGGATGTGCTTAGAGATGGTAATAAAGTAGCTCATAAAGCAACCAAATTTGCATTATCTTGTGATAATGAGCTTGTGACGATTGAAGAGGGACCAGAAGTGATTATGCATGTATTACTTCTGAAAAACTTTGTAATACATGAATATATGAATGAAAGTTTATTCTTTTAAAAAAAATAATAAAATCATGTTCTATTATTAAATAATGCAACTTCTATAAAACTTGAAATAACTCGTATTAGTTTGTACAAATGTTTTCAAATTTACTATATATCCTTGTATGTAGTACTCTATTTTCAACTTTATTAAATCGTACGTTCCTTATCAAATTTTACAAAATAACTATAGGTCTATACTCATTCAATTCCAAAACAATTTAAAGAGAAAAAAGAAAAAGAAAAAGGTGAACGACTACTCCTCCAACGTCACCCATGTGACGCCCCCAAATTCCGCTTGGGATTAAACGGACATTTGAAGCGTCGAGACATGCAACACAAGGTTACCTGCCCCCGTTCATGACAGATAAGATGCAATGTTCCTAACATGCATCTAGCATTATGCAATATTCGCAGCGGATAATTTTTCTCTTTAGCAAAACTATGCACCAAACCAAAAATATCCCAAATACTTGAAACATATTTCATACATAAAGGCATACTAAAAAGCCGTGATCACCACACTAGTCTAAAATGGTTGTGATCAAAAGAATACTTGAGATACAACTCCAAAAGTACAAGTATTAACCTAAGTTAAATACTATACCATCATCAACCACCGTGGCCTAGTCGACCGTATTCAGTTGGTCAGATTCCAATTCTCCTTTAGGTCCTGTAACAAACAAGATCTACCATTCGGGGGGAATGGTAGTTGGGACTACCACAGTGAGATTTGATTACAAATCTCAGTAAGTTAACATAAAACTCACACACAGGTTAAAAATGCATGCATGGCAGTAAAAGCATAAATGCATAATTATAGTCATACATAAACATAGTATAACTTGACATATAGCATGACTTAACCAGAACTTAAGCGTGAACTGAACTTGACTTAACATGGCATGAACTTAAGCTTAAAACATAACATGAACAATCAACATAACATGAACGTGAAACATAACATGGACATGAACATAACATAACATGAACGTGAGCTTGAACGTATCATAAACGTGAACATAACATGATGTGAACATGAACTTGGAACATAACATGAACATGAACATAACATGTACGTGAGCATAACATAACATGAACTTGATCTGAAACTTGACTTAACATAAACTTGGAATCTTATTTAATTGTCTTGATTAATAACGTGCATTAATACGTACTCCACAGTTGTTGTGGCCCCACGTATTCAAGTAACATAAAACATAATACGTACTCCACAGTTGTTGTGGCCCCACGTATTCTACATGTCACAATTGCTGTGTCTCATGTAGTGTATGCTCCACAGTTGTTGTGGCCCCATACTTCATGCTCCACAGTTGTTGTGGCCCCATGAATTCACATAACATAAAATATAATACGTACTCCACAGTTGTTGTGGCCCCACGTATTCTACATGTCACAATTGCTGTGTCTCATGTAGTGTATGCTCCACAGTTGTTGTGGCCCCATACTTCATGTAACATAAAATATAATACGTACTCCACAGTTGTTGTGGCCCCACGCATTATAAGTAACATAAATATAATACGTACTCCACAGTTGTTGTGGCCCCACGCATTATAAGTAACATAACATAAATATAATACGTACTCCACAGTTGTTGTGGCCCCACGCATTATAAGTAACATAAATATAATACGTACTCCACAGTTGTTGTGGCCCCACGCATTATAAGTAACATAACATAAGATATAATACGTACTCCACAGTTGTTGTGGCCCCACGCATTATAAATAACATAACATAAATATAATACGTACTCCACAGTTGTTGTGGCCCCACGCATTATAAGTAACATAACATAAATATAATACGTACTCCACAGTTGTTGTGGCCCCACGCATTATAAGTAACATAAATATAATACGTACTCCACAGTTGTTGTGGCCCCACGCATTATAAGTAACATAACATAAGATATAATACGTACTCCACAGTTGTTGTGGCCCCACGCATTATAAATAACATAACATAAATATAATACGTACTCCACAGTTGTTGTGGCCCCACGCATTATAAGTAACATAACATAAATATAATACGTACTCCACAGTTGTTGTGGCCCCACGCATTATAAGTAACATAAATATAATACGTACTCCACAGTTGTTGTGGCCCCACGCATTATAAGTAACATAACATAAGATATAATACGTACTCCACAGTTGTTGTGGCCCCACGCATTATAAATAACATAACATAAATATAATACGTACTCCACAGTTGTTGTGGCCCCACGCATTATAAGTAACATAACATAAATATAATACGTACTCCACAGTTGTTGTGGCCCCACGCATTATAAGTAACATAAATATAATACGTACTCCACAGTTGTTGTGGCCCCACGCATTATAAGTAACATAACATAAAATATAATACGTACTCCACAGTTGTTGTGGCCCCACGCATTATAAATAACATAACATAAATATAATACGTACTCCACAGTTGTTGTGGCCCCACGCATTATAAGTAACATAAATATAATACGTACTCCACAGTTGTTGTGGCCCCACGCATTATAAGTAACATAAAATATAATACGTACTCCACAGTTGTTGTGGCCCCACGCATTATAAATAACATAAAATATAATACGTACTCCACAGTTGTTGTGGCCCCACGCATTATAAATAACATAAATATAATACGTACTCCACAGTTGTTGTGGCCCCACGCATTATTATAACATAACATGTCTTATCTTTCTTAATGCATGTGATATTATTTAATATCATATACTTTTCTAACATGGCGTATACTTGTAAATGGCATAATATGATTTAATCATAAACATTTCATGGCATACATGTATCATATGGCATACTTAACATGGCATACTTATAACATACATCATTGTATGACAGAAAAGATTATATAACAGATAATTATTCATGAGAGATTAAATCATACGTAACAGATAAACATGTAATGACATAGCATGACATGGCATATACGATAACATACATACATAAATTGTAGTTCTCTTACCCATCACACATACACAATAAACTGATAGTAAGTTAGAGGCTAACTTACCTCGATCGTCGCGTTCTATGAGAATAGAGCGCGAGACACGAGGAACTGCACAACAGCTGGAAGAGGAACACTCAAGTCCTTAAGATTTTCACTTCTGAACTCAATTGCCATATTGTAAGCACTTGCAACACCACGGCCAACTTGAGGTTTCACTATACTCGGAAGAGATAAATTGACTTCAGAAAGCCTTTGCACTAAAACAAGTTCATTAAAATTATCAATAACAACCAAACAAACAACTCATTTCTCAATCCATATACTCTTAGCCATAGTCAACCACAAGATGACACCAGTCATCCCGGACTATAATCCATATCATCACTGCTTCGGGACACTGTCATACAGTTTCCCAACATTACACCATACGCTCCACACTTCTCTGCTACGCCATTCAACCCTTCGTGACACGCCATCCGGTGTATCACGACTTAGTACAGAGTACACTCACGTGAACTCTCTTCCATTCACACTACAAAACCCATCACTGCGATACACGTCTCACGGTGCATCGCTACGCGACACGGAGTACGCGCTACGCGTACTTCCTTCGCTACAACACTCATCAACACGATGCACATCACACGATGCATCGCCATACCACACGGAGTACACTACATGCGTACTCCCTTCCTTCTACGACCCACATCACTACAGCGCATGTCGCGCGGCGCGTCGCTGCATTACACAGAATACGCTACACGCGTATTCTCTTCACACAACCCGCCGTATCACATCTACGGCATCCATCTCACGCCTATACTTCACAGCACAGTCCACAAAACTACAAAATCAAGCCTAACACTTCACAACCACACTTCGTTTCACAACTACGCAGCGAACTCCACAAACACTAACTACACAGTCTACAGCCAACCAAATCAACTATGTTAAACATAAATAATTAAAGATAGAGGGTTAAGACGAGAGAGATGTGATTGCTGTCGGGAAAGAATCCAAAACTGATAATTTTAGCGGGCTGTTACAACCCACATGTGTTGAACAATATTAAGGCAATCACCAACCAAGAGAATATCGTTGCAACAATAATACTTCACAAGCAGAGGACACATACACAAGGACTTTAGGTCACTAGCTTCTAGAAGAAGAATCTTCAACTAAACAATGAAGCAGCTACACTTGTCACATTTTCAAATTATTCTTATGTAATAGAATGGATAAATTAGAGCTATATGATTAAATCTGTCATCTATGAGAAATCTGTATAAATAGGACCCATGTGCTGTAATATTGTGAGTGAAATGAATATGAGAAAACAGAATACAAAATCTCCAATTCTTTGGAAACTTTTGTCAAACATTTGCTGTGCTATTTTATTTTTTTGTATGCTTTAATTCAGTATGGTATCAGAGCCTTTAAGGACCAACGTCCGTCTTCTTTCTATCCTTGGCCAATCCCGAGTCCTTTAGTGTTCCCAACTCTTCTTCCTCACCATCTGTCAACCCCACTCTCATCAACAAGAATTCTTCTTCCCCACCATCTATCAACTCCACCCCCTAAATACTTCTTTACATTTTGTTACAATCAAATTGAATACCGAAAACTACCTCTTGTGGAAGGCTCAGATTGTGCCTTTCTTCAAGGGACATTGACTTTTCAAATATGTTGATGGATCTATTCTGCAACCAGCTGACACAATCGACGGCTTGCAAATCTGGACTATACAAACTAGATTTTGCAAGACCAATTCATCATCTCTACCATTAATGCTTCCTTATCGAATACCATTATAGCGCAGGTTCTCTCTTGCTCCACCTCCTATGAGGTTTGGTCCACCCTTCAAACCATGTTTTCTGCCTAGTCCTCAGCTCATATAATGCAAACTCACTTTCAGCTAGCCACATTAAAGAAAGGGTCAGATTCTATCACTACATATTTCCACAAAGTTTTGACTCTTGCTTCCACTCTATCAGGTGCTAGACAGCCACTTTCCTCATTTGAGTTCGTGATTTATCTCCCTACTGGTCTTGGAAGTGATTATGAATCACTTGTGACCTCCTTAACCACATGGCTTGACCCACTCTCCACTCACCAGGTCTTTAGTTACCTACTTAATCATGAGTCATGTCTAGCCCATCAGACATCTTCCCTGCTCTCAGGCACTACCATCATTGCTAATACCACTTCCAGACATCCTTCTTCTAATATCAACAGAGGCCGCGGCTCCTTTACTCATGGACGTCATGGTTGAGGCCCATTTAGGGGTCATTTTAATATTCCTCCTAATCGATCTCAAGGTTGCCTAATGTGTCAGGTTTGTCAAAAACCCAATCACACAGCTGCAACTTGTTACTATCATTATGACCAGGGCTACACCATTCCCCCTCCTAACTCATTCACTGCTAATTATACCACCGCTGCTGCCCCTGCTCCAAACACCACTTCTTGGTTTCCAGATACTGTGGCTATGAATCATTTTACTATAGATTTTGCTAACCTAAATTTGGATGCAACGTCTTATCAAGGATCCAACCAAGTTAGCATTGGAGATGGTTCCACTTTCCCCATTCAGAACATTGGTTCCGCTCGCTTGCACACTCCCTCTGGCAATTTCTTACTTCACGAACTCTTACATGTTCCTTCTATTACTCGCAATTTACTTTCCGTGCGTCAATTTTGTCTTGATAATTCGGTTTTTCTTTTAATTTCATTCCAATTCCTTTTTTGTGAAGGATTCGCATACTCAACAATCGCTCCCCCAGGGCCATGTTAGAAATGGCCTTTATGAACTTCCTCATGGAGTCTCGGCTAAGAAGGATCCAGCGTCTCTACATTTCTCTCCTCAAGCAATGCTCAATGAAAGAACATCTACTTAGAATTGGCACTCACGGTTCAGTCACTCCTGTCTCGTACCACTAATTTCACAATCAAGACCTTCAATCTTCCTATTACAACCAATACTCACCTCTCTCCATGCCTCACATGTCCATAGGCCAAGACACACTCCTTACCTCACCCACTTAGTCTGACTTTACACCAAATTGTCATATTATTTTTATTATAAAGTTCTACTCAGTAGGCCTACAAGACACACATACTTTTATTTTATATCTTTTTTATGTTTTTCACTTAGCTGGTGTGTGATAAATGTGCCATGCATATCTAATTATAGTGAAATGAAAGTGGAATAAGACTATGACATATGACATTATTCTCGTGTAAATGTAAATGGATAATTAGAAATAAAATAATGTAATTTGAACTCTCAACTGCCTTCAGCATTTTTCTCAAATTAAGATTTTTCTGGATTACAATAACTATTTAATCATTAATTTCTACTCTGAAAGAGAATCCTTATCATCATCAAAACACTACTACATCTCTCCTTAATCGGATCTCTAAACTGATCTCCGCCGCTCTTTCCAATATTTAAACACATTGTTCACGTACGTACGTACATTCATTCCCCACAGAAAATTGCCTTCTCTTCTCTACGTGCACGCAGTTCAATATGAGTACTGCGTTGTGCTTGCTAACAGTCCTATTTCTTCTTCTGAGCGTTGTTGATTTCTGTCATGGTGGTGTTACCAGTAGTTATGTTAGGAAAGCTGAGGGATCTCCTGACTTGCCGAAAGAAGCTTTTCCTCCTCCTCCAGGATTCAATGCACCAGAGCAGGTGTTAACCCTTTACCCTCTACGTGATGCATTAATCTCAATATTGTTCTGTTAATGAGTCTGCATGCATCTCCCCCGCCTTGAGAAATCAAAAACCTCTTCACTAGGTCTAATAATTAACATTCTAAAACTCTGAAATTTGCTATGTGTGCAGGTTCATATAACCCAAGGAGATCGTGGAGGACGGGGTGTGATTATTTCATGGGTTACACCATTAGTGCGGCATCCGAATTTTGTGACCTATTGGGCTGCAGAGGGCAAGCAAAAGAATGATAAGCTTACTGCTCCGGCCAAAATCACCTCGTACAGATACTTTAATTATACTTCTGGTTACATTCATCATGCCACCATTAAAAGATTAGAGGTTAAGTAAATGGATTTTTATATAGTTTCCAGTTCATCTTTGAGATTATGTATCTATAATCTATCTACAATAAAATACATGTTCATACTCGGAAGTAGATATGCAATTTATATTATTCTCATTTTAGGCCATACTTGACATGATTTTTTTATTCTTTTTGTGTGCTCAGTATGACACTAAATACTTTTACGAGATTGGGATTGGCGAGAGTGCCCGTCTGTTCCATTTCAGAACTCCTCCCAAACTAGGGCCAGATGTTCCATACACATTTGGTATTATTGGTCAGTACCGAGGATTTCATCCCAGAGACAAAAGAAATATTTTTTTTTTGTTTGGTTCTTTTAGCAGTAGCTATATATATATATATATATATATATAGACATAGAATGAAGCAATCTGCCTAATCTGCAGGTGATTTGGGACAGACAATTGATTCTAATGAGACGCTTGAGCATTATATTTCCAACCCGACTGCGCAAACTATGTTGTCTGCGGGTGATCTTTCTTATGCAGATGATCACCCATATCATGACAATGAGAGATGGGACACATGGGGGCGCTTTATTGAGAAGAGTGCTGCGTATCAGCCATGGATTTGGACTGCTGGCAATCATGAACTTGATTTTGCTCCAGAAATTGTAAGACTTCTACCTTTAGGAATTAAGAACCTAATTAATTTACAACAATGACATGTGTCCTTATTTTTGTTATGGTATTTTGCTTAACATTTCAAAAGAAAAATGAGTGTCATTTTTTCATTTTATTTTCCGTTGCCTTTCCGTATAAAGTTGCTTACTGCATGGATTGTAATGTATTAATGAAGCGAAACTCTAGCTGACATGGTGGATTTGTCCTCTTTAATTAGTATTTCCAGATATGGAATTTGAGATGCTGTATTGATTTATTGTACCATGTTGGAGAATTGGTTAAAAGAAAAATATCACGCGCCATTAATTGCCTGAGAGTACATCATGTCAGCCATGTCTAGGCCTGATCTGGTATAATTTATTTGAAGTAACAACATTTGGCTGAAGGAATTTCTGAGTAATATTCTCTTCCTAAGGCCTTTTTAGCTGATGCAATCACTGAAAATGTAAAACTTGAGAGCAAGATCATCTTCACTAACCTCAAGTATCTAGTTCAAAACGAACCCTTTCATATACTATCCTCGTAGCTTTGGTGTTTGATATTCA
Source organism: Carya cathayensis (assembly GCA_011037825.1). Taxonomy (NCBI): domain Eukaryota; kingdom Viridiplantae; phylum Streptophyta; class Magnoliopsida; order Fagales; family Juglandaceae; genus Carya; species Carya cathayensis. Next base: position 220,749 of record QGSO01000515.1, on the reverse strand, counting down.
AAGTGAGAATATTCTTTGATCTTGTCAAGAATATTTCGATTACTACTCAAGATTTACCAGATTATAAGAATAAGTAACTCAGACCCCAATTACGAGGTAGTTAGGATAAAGTAATTAGTTTAGATTAAGTGTTTTTATCATATTGGTTGGTTGTAAAAAAATATTATATGAAAATTATTATTCAATGTACAATCACTGGACCTCTAGGCCAACAGGGAGAGAGCAACATTAAAAGGACATGTTGGTCGTGAACAGTATTTTCTGAATCCTGTAATGTCATTTTCACCATATTAACGTGTTTGTATTTATGTAATATCAGCAAGAATATGCTCCTTTCAAGCCCTATATGAAAAGATACCACGTGCCCTACAGATCATCGCAAAGTACATCCCCACTTTGGTATTCCATTAAGCGTGCATCTGCACACATCATTGTCCTCTCTTCTTACTCAGCATATGGTATGAATAGTGAAACTTTTCCCTCTCTCTCTCTCTCTCTCACTCACTCGCGCGCGCGCGCGCACACACAATAATATCATTACATATTGCAATACAGAGTAGTATCTGTAGAAGCAAAGTGGCCTGGCCTCATCATGACGTACAGTACTTTCTATTTTTGTACAGGTAAATACACTCCTCAATACGCTTGGCTCAAACAGGAGCTCACCAAAGTTAATCGAGCTGAAACTCCATGGCTTATAGTTCTTCTTCACTCACCATGGTATAACAGCAACAACTACCATTTTATGGAAGGAGAAAGCATGAGAGTGGCTTTTGAATCCTGGTTTGTTGAAAGCAAAGTTGACATTGTGTTAGCCGGTCATGTTCATGCCTATGAGCGTTCGGTAAGCCTCCTTTGTTCTTTATTACATTAGAACATGATATGTCAAATGGTGAATAAATCATTTTTCTAATGTATTACTTCAGGAGCGAATATCGAATGTGAGGTACAATATAACAGATGGACTCTGTACGCCAATAAAAGACCAATCTGCACCAATATACATAACAATTGGTGATGGGGGTAATATTGAGGGCATAGCTAACAGGTGTGGTTCATTCATTTTATTTCATTTCAGTTGCTATATAGTAAAATTGGATAATTATCCGTATCGATCTGCTACTCCCTTACTCTTTTATGTCTCTATTGTTTTCTGCAGTTTTACTGACCCACAACCAAGTTATTCTGCATTCCGGGAAGCAAGCTTTGGGCATGCAATTCTCGCTATAAAGAATAGGACCCATGCCCACTATACTTGGCACCGTAACCAAGATAGTAATGCTGTTGCTGCTGATTCTCTTTGGTTATACAACAGGCACTATTATCCAGTTGAAGAGCTTAGTCATTAATTAGGAAGCACTAAAGTCCTAGTCCATTTTTCATTTTGACGGCCAATTTGGTGCGACCTTGGTTTTTCATGTTTAGATGGCTCGGTTTTAATTATTGTTAAGTTGAGTTTTGCTGGTTAGTAGTATTTATAATGCAACTAATTAGAATATATGTCACAGATAATTTGGTAACCAGCAGCTCTATCTTTGGAAGTCAAATCATCAGGTTTCCCAATCTAGCTTTATCTTTCTCAATTATTGAAACTTGGAAGACATTGCTCGACTCCTTGGCGTTCTGCAATATTTCTATTTCATTAATCTCTTCAGAGCCCCCAAAACAACTTTTCCTTTTCAACAAACAGCTAATGCTGAAGTACCAATTTCAAAGTTGGGTAGAAAGTGGGATGCACCGTAGGGCATACTTTTAATTGCTCTTCTTAATTCTTATCATAAAATTAACTGTTAGAGGTAGGAAGTCATGGTTGATTGAGAGTGGAATTGCCAGAACTTTCTCCATCTCTGTTTTCAGGCACTATGGGAATCTCAGACTTTTCCATGCCAATGTCTCTCTCTTTGCTTTTCCACCACACAACAATGTATAGTCCGGCTACAATTAACACTGCTCCAATAATCCTGCAAATCAGAACAAAGAAAAATGAGATCATACAAACGTTATTTTCCTGGATAAACAGATATTGCAGCTTGTCTACTTAACAATTTAATTACTGCAAAGCATTTGTGATTGATGTTTATCAATGATATGGCATTTATCACCTTAAAGATTTCAAAAAGTAATCTGTATGCCATGTTACTAAAAACTCTGGTTTGAAAGTGCGCATGAAAAGAATATCATCAAACATTAGTGTAGTATGCTATTGACTTTGTTTAAGTCTACTATAGTTCAACCAAGCATTTGAAGTGCCAGTCAGGAGCCTACTGGTTAAGCTAATTGTCCCTCAGCTTGAAGCCTGGCCTCTATTAACTGTATTAAGAGATGGTAAAATTTTTGCAGAGGAGAGTTCAAAGAAAAAATGATTGGTAGCTCGGTTTTGGAGACCTAACCTCTGTAGAATTTTTTGCCTAATGCAATAGATTCCATTACAGCTACCAGTAATGTCATTTTCCGAAGCCACCCATCCCTGCAATCACCAATTCCATTATTGTAAATGGAGAATTGAGAGAGGACCTGTAATCAAGTACCAGGCAATCGAGCCGAGTTGACTTAACCGAGATGATCCTAAAGTGACTTAGATCATGAGCTTGTAGGACAACAATACAGTAAAGTGAAGCTTCTCTTTACATTGGCAAAACTTGTGGTTGATTTTCATTCCATTAAGTTATTCAAATAACAAATCAATGACATTAGTGTGAATAAATGAGTACCAAACCTCTCCTCATTGGTGTGAACTTTTGAAACAATAGGTGATTTAACATAAATGGAGAATGAAAAATCTTACTAGAATGACATTGTCAACAGGGAATATGCTATGCTGTTCTTGAAAATAATGAATAAGATAGCACCTATAATCAAGTAACCAGGTTATTGAGTCGAACTGACTCTGCCTAAGTAGATCCGGACCTCGTAGCACAGTGACATAATGAACTGAGGGTTCTCTTTAAAATGGTGAAATATGTGGCTTATTTATCAATCTATCAAGCTATTCGTATAGTATGACTAATTAATAACCGAGTAGACAATATTGAAGAGTTCTCTGGTGGATTTAACCTGCCAGGCTTGGGAGTCTCTAACAAAAACTGATGCTATTGCCAGAAACTGAAGAAGAAGCTATATGAGGTGACTGTAAGCCGAGCTGGATATTTTTTCAAGACTGGTTTTTGCGAGACAATCAAACCAGACCAACAACAAAGCCAGTGTCCAATGAGATAAATGCACCCAAGGTCCAAGTCTTCCCATTAAGATCCCCTAAACGAAAGTAACAACAAAGATGTTTGGTGTAGATTTGAATTTAGCTCATAAATGGCTGGCCCCTTGTAAAGGGTAATTTCTAAAGCTCCAGCAAAAGAAGAAAGAATTCCAACCACCTTAGCTATACCATCTTTCCAGTTCAACTGCACTTGCTCTAGTCTGCCAAAAGTTTTTTAAAAAATATCTACTTTATCAATAATTAATTTTATATTGGTGCGTGGTAACAGAGGGTCTTAGACTTAGAGGAGAAAAGAGGATTGATGGATTCTTGCCCAAGGATGGCGGCCATGAGAAAGGTAATAGCAGGAAAGGAACAGCATTCTCTCTAGCTAGCAGAGCAAAGGTGGCTGGTATGTCGTTCAAACCCAAAAGATAGAATCCTTGATTACACGTTGTCCTGCAGAAAATGAGGACCAAAATTGCAAGTTTGATAAATTCTCAAATCATATATTGAACAGAATTTCTTTGAAAAAGAAGGAAAGGAAAAAGCAAATACACGAGTAAACCCAGAAAGAAGAACTGCACCAAAACAGAAATACTTTAATGGTGGTCTGTCTGTCTCTTTTATATAAACGAAGAAGAATAGGGCTATAAGCACTGCAAAAGGAGTTTAAGCAGAAAAAATATTTTTACTCCTATGTGCAGTTGAAAAACACAAAAGATACAATGAAATACTTCAGATATAATACAACCTAACCGCTTACTTATCTGAGAAATATGCGAAGGGGAGCAGAAAAACAATCGTGTTTGTTCCCATGTTAAGCACCGGTTTCAAGATTATAACCTAACATGCAGACAGTCATGGCCAAGTGCAGCTTGGCACCTTCAGTCACCGTAAAAATCCTATTAGCAGAAACCGAACCCGCTTCCGCCATTGATTCTTAAGCAGACATCATAATGGAAACAGATATCACTCAAGCTCAAGCAGAAAGAGTTGTTAAAATGGTGGTTTGCTGTGTTCGACTTCTCAACCTACTTTACTATTATTTAATATTTTATTATTAATTTTTCTATCCACACTTCTCAAATAAATTGAAAGATTTTTTCTATCCACACTTCTCAAGTAGAGTTTACGTAACTGAGTCGACACTCACAGAGTCGCAGTTCAAGGTGTACGTGGGCATCCACCATACAAGCATTAGGGATTATTTTACTTGAATTAGATTAAAAAAAAAAAGTAATTATTCTACAACTTCCATTCACGGAGCGGTACGTCTTTGCCTGAAAGTAAATAAAATAATTTACTTAATATAATGTTAAAACACATCAATTTATAAATTTGAAATTATGAGAAAAATTTATGCTTAAATCACTAAAATATTTCTCAATTGATATAGAAGACACTTATTTCACGTTGTTAATATGACCCAATCTAATTTATAAAAAGAAATTTGAAAATTAAATTTTAATATAAATTAAATCTTATCATATAACCAATCTTCACACTAATTTGTAAATGGAATTTTTATTATTATTTATTTTTAAAAATCATTTAGATTGAAAAATACTATCAATATATCTCATTTTATTATTATAATTTTTTTAAATTTTTATATAAAATATAATAAATAATTTATTTTTTTAAATCATAATTTAATTTTTTTTAATTTTAAAATAATAATATTAAAAATTAATTTTTTAATAATATTTTATTTAATTTTTAATTTTTATAAAAAAAACCCATCCTATATATAGAACTCTTAAACTGCATAAATATAAAATTATTAAAGAGTTCTGCTATAATTTAGCATGACAAAGAGGTCAGTGTGTAATAACATAGGTCCGAAGAAAAGCAACGAAAGTCCTCGACTGGCTCGGCAGTTTGTGTCAATATTTATGGTACCAACCGAACCCAGCCCTGCGTCTCGATCTCTCTCTAGCAGCTGCTGGGCCTAAGACACTGTGAGAAATTGATCTTCCACCGCCTGAAGAAGAAGAAGAAGAAAATCGAAGATGAGGAAGCGAGACTTGGCCATTCTTATGCTCTCCGCTTTTGCTATATTCTTCTCTCTTCAGGTCCTTCACATTTCTCCATTACACTACTACTTCCCCACACCTCAATCACGAGCAGAGCCATTTTCTATTTCTCAGAAACCCCAAACCCTAACAATTTCAATTTCGTTCTTTCGTGGACATTGATTTTTATGATTGAAATTCTTTTAATTTGATTTCTGGATTTTCCAGCACGAGGGCGATTTTTCATTCAGAGAGGCATGGATGCATCTATCCGATGAGTACCCTCTTAAATACGAAGCCGAGCGCCTCCCTCCGCCAATCGTAAGCGACTTAAACGGTGACGGGAAGAAAGAAGTTCTCGTGGCCACCCATGACGCCAAAATTCAGGTGATTTTGAACTCTCTTACCGCTAGCTTTGATTTCAGCACCTTTAAAAGTTCAGGTGAGGAAATTTACAGAAATTATTCTTCGGTTTTCTAGAGTATTTATTTCATTATCTATGAATCGAAATCAGCTTGCTAGAGTGTAATTAGTTGCCTCTTTTGTGTACATGGGCTTTGCCTAGTTGCATTCGATCAATAAAGTGTATTACTTATCAAAAAATATATATCTATGAATCGAAATCTTTCTTCTTATTCTAGAATGCTGTTGGTGCTTCATGATGATCGCGATCTTTTATATTAATCTTTTACTGGTAAAGTTTTTAATATTAAAGATAGCAATGATATTTAATAGTAATTTTTAAGCTGTTTTATGGAATATTTATATGTCATGGTCTCCACTGTCATTGTTAGCTATTGGGATCTTGAGTTATTTTGGATTTTTATCAGATTTTGGAGCCACACTCCAGGCGTGTGGATGAAGGGTTCAGTGATGCGCGTGTGCTCACAGAGGTGAGCTTGTTGCCTGACAAAATCAGGATTTCTTCTGGGAGGCGTCCTGTAGCGATGGCTACAGGCGTTGTTGATCGAGGTAAACCCGAACAGAAGCCAAAGCAGGTCCTGGTTGTTGTTACTTCAGGTTGGTCCGTAATGTGCTTCGATCACAACCTCAAAAAGCTGTGGGAAAACAATTTGCAGGTTTGTGGTACTGTTTTAATTCAATTATTTGTAAGGATCAACCACTAATGGTCTCTTGTCAGTGCTGATTCTTGTTACTTATTGGCAGGAAGATTTCCCGCATAATGCTCATCATAGGGAGATCGCAATCTTGATAAGCAATTACACCATTAAGCATGGGGATGCTGGATTAGTGATTGTTGGTGGGAGAATGGAAATGCAACCTCATGTATGTTTTTGTTTAGTTATTTATTTATTTGTTTTTAGAGGATGTAGTATGCATGGTATTACACTTTTGTTGACTTGCTGAGAAATTAGTAGATCAAGAGTTATAAAATTCTCTTTCCACACTTTATTTTGAGCCACGTGTAATATTCTTTGAGGATTAAAAAAATTGCAGTCAATCTGGTGAACCTTCCACTTATCAGTTTGATTAAGGAACAAGAAATGTGAACAGAAGAGTTAAGAAGCGACAAATACATGCATGGCCTCATCGATATGCCTGCTGAGAAGATTGTGTCCTAGTTTACAAGGGCAATTTTTTTCTCTCTTTCTCAAAAGAATCATTAAAAGATATGATTGGCAGCTACTGTATTTTTTAACTTATACATCATGAAAATTGAGGAAATTTCTTATCAAAATTTTAAAAAAGAAACTTATCAAAAAGAAATTGAGGAAATTGTACTGTTGGGAGTTGAACACTTGTGCTGCTTCACCTGATTGGTCTTATTTATTCATGGAGATGGATATAACTTTTTCGGTTTTGGCAAACGTCAGGCTGTTGGGCTGTTTTTTTTTTATTGGCACTGGGTGTCCAGGAATATGGTCTTGACTAATCTTGGGGGTGCGTAGGCCCTCGGAAAGGAGTTTCCTACAAGTGCACCTTGGGTAATTTAAGGGGAAAATCTCACAGTCCGATGGCCCTTAGATTGTTTGCATCCAAGGGGATTTGAACCTTAGATCTGGGGGGGAGCATATCCCCAAGCCTAAGGCCTTTACCACTTGAGCCAACCCCTAGGGGTTGTTGGGACACTGTTGGGCTTATTTTTGTCAGGCATGTTTTAAGTTTTAGTCGTCGTTTTTTTATAATGATGCTAAATTTGATTGCCTATTACTCTTCTGATTTGTGCATGCTAATGAGATTGTAGATTGTTGTTCCTTTAGTCCTTGTTTTGAGAACTCATCTCTTCCTGAAAATGAAAGCCAAATATACTCTTACCTGTTAATTTCTTTCCTTATCGGTGCACTTGCAAATATGGATGCTCTGTGATGTGGAAAATTGCAGACTCACAACATCTTTACTTATCGGTGTGCTTGCAACTATCTTTCATACCCTTTCAGATTGCCATGGATCCTTTTGAAGAAATCGGGATGCCTGAAAAAAATGCTGAGCAACATAGAAGAAGTGCCAGTGAGAAAGAGGTATTGACATTTTTCTCACCAAGGAATTTGTATGACATCATTTTGACAAGAGCAATTCACAAGTCCCCTCACGGCCATTGTAATTCTAGCCCTCACTAGTTCAATCCTTCAACAAAAGCATCATCAAACCATCATATCAAAATTAAAATGCATTGGAGCTTTATGGTTTTCCAATATCAAAGGTCAATTTGGGATTGCCGTGGGTAATTGAGTTTTGAATTGTAGAGCTTTTATCAATAGAGTTTGGTTAAAAAGTTTTACTATTAAAAAGCTATTTATTGTTAGGTAAACATGTGTCTAAAGTGTTTTTAAAATTGTTAGAGGTTTTCAGCATCTCGCCTTATCTTTTCAGGGAAGATGTACAATGCATCTCTCTAAGCTTCACAATTCCATCCAAACTACACAATGAAATCAACTTCAATGCATAATACCCTTCCTCCATACATATACAACTTCTCCCTTCCAACATACATGTAACTTCAATTCAATTCCTACAATGAAAGCCATGCTTTCTTCGAATTTCAGTTTACTCAGTTGAGTGTCCTACTTCCTTTTTCTTTTCTTTTTTTTTTTTTTTTTTTAATATATATATGTACAATTCATTTGACACGACCTAATAGGTGTATGTGAAATTTTATCTTCTGTTTTGGTAGTGAAGGCTTGATATCGATTCCGTGTTTTCTTGTCCTGCATAGGCTTCTGATAACCTGGGAGCTGTTGATTTACGCCATTTTGTATTTTTCGCATTTGCTGGTCGATCTGGTGAAAACCGATGGAGTAGTAAGAATGAGGTGATCAATTTTTATTGTTTATTATTGTATGTTATTTCTCAGCATCCAACACATTATCATATCTCAAACTCTAATTCAATAGCTCTTCCTTGAGAGATTGTTACTCCAATCACATCTCTTTGATTTTATTCACTTCAAATTTTGTTTTATTCACGTCTAAGTTGTAGCAAATTCTTGTAGGCTCATATTTTAGTGCTGTTGGTGTGGCTTGATGGCATCAAGTTGATTATTAATACTTCCATCAGCTTATTTGCTCATCCAACTACTTATTTCATCTTTTTGTGGTTTAGAGTACTGAAGAACGTTCTTCCGATGCATCACAGTTAATTCCGCAGCATAACTATAAGCTTGATGTTCATACTCTGAATAATCATCATCCTGGAGAGGTATCTTTTAAGCTTGGTTTGTTACTGTCAATATGTTTCACGATACCAGTCATTACCTACTTATAAATGTCCAGCTCCTCACTCTGGTCACCATTCTATTTGATACCTGTTGGATGGTTTCTTTTGGTGTTTCCCACATCATGTGGGATTTATTGTTGGATGGTTTAATTCATTTAGAGAAGTACATTGTTCCTAATTTTTTCATGTGATAGTTTGAGTGTAGGGAATTCCGAGAGTCTATTCTTGGAGTAATGCCACATCACTGGGTAAGTATGTAAGAAAAAATAGATGTATTCATCCTTAAATAGTTGGAAGTGATGACAGCATTGATATTATTTCTATTCAGGATAGGAGAGAAGATACTGTATTGAAGCTGGCACACTTCAGGCGGCACAAAAGGAAAACTTTGAAGAAAACATCTGGAAAGACCACAAACTACCCTTTTCACAAGCCTGAGGAAAACCATCCTCCAGGGAAAGACACAAGAAAAAAAGTTTCAAACCTGATTGGAAAGGCTGCAGATTATGCTAGTTCAGCAAAGTCTAAGAAGGTTAAATTCACTATTCATATCTGTATGCATTTCATTAAACATATTTTACTGGTTCACTCATTCACTTATTTTGTTGGTTGGCAAACCCCATCAACAGAATATGCTGGAGTTGTTAACTTGGTTCATTGTAGAAATACATATGACCAGTAATAGCATCTTCCTTAGATTCTTTTCAGTAGGCATCTAACATTGCTCCCCATCCCCTTTGCCAATGAGCTGTAACTCAAGTGGCACCTCCTGCCCCCACAAGAAACGGGTGGATATTGAGATCGTGGATTCGAGACACATCACGTTTTTGTTCACTTACTGATAAGACAAAAGTATTTGTGATTCGCTTTCCTTGTTAGATTTTTGAGTTGTTGATAATGATCATTATTGTCATCCAAAAGCTTTCTACCCCGTTTCCTGGTGAAACTGTCACCTAAAATATCATGGTCCATCATCGGGGGTGAATAGAAGCATGGCTCCTGCAGTCCTGCAGGGAGTTATCTCCTGACCTGTCTCATTTCATTTATTATTTGATTCCATACCAGTAACTTGTGCACTATATAGTATTCTATGTTTACTAAACCATACTGTCTTGGCTTTGAAAGTTGCTCCCAACAGAAGACCAAGATACTTCAATGGCAGCGAAGAGACCACACATCCCAATATGTTGGCCATTCCACTAATGTTTCTTACCTCCCCCACCGAAACCATCTCCGTTTTAGCAAGGTTTATCTTTAAGCCAGATACTGCTTCAAAACATAGTAAGATGGCCTTCAAGTATTGAATATGTCCTGCCTTATCCTCACAAAACAGCAGTGTATCATCTGCAAACAAGAGATGAGAAATAGTGGTGGAGCCATGGTTTGCAACCCCTGCTGAAAATCCTGAAAAAAATTCCCCTCTACAGCAGCCGATATCATTCTACTAAGAGTCTCCATCACCAAAATAAATAAGAGTGGTGATAGTGGATCAACTTGTCGTAGCCCCCGCAAACTATTAAAGAAACCCACAGGATCACCATTTACCAAATCCGAGAAATGGGCCGTTGACACAATGCATGATCCACCCCTACCATCTTTCCCCAAAGCCACATCTTTTCAACAAATAAAACATAAAGTTCCAGTTGACATGGTCATAGGCTTTCTCCATATCCAGTTTACATAAAATACCTGGTACTCCCGACTTAACCGTGCTGTCTAAGCATTCATTAGCTATTAGAACTGAATCCAATATCTGTCTATTGCTCACAAAAGCATTTTGGGACTTAGAAATAATTTTATCCATAACTGTGCTCATCCTATTGGCAAGAACCTTGGCAATTATCTTGTACATACTGCCCACTAGGCAAATAGGCCTGAAATCTTGTGCCTCTATTGCACCCACCTTTTTAGGGACAAGTGCAATAAAAGTAGCATTTAAAGCCAAGAGAGTATGGTAGAGAAATTAGAGGGCAGGTTGGCCGGGTGGAAAAGGTTATACTTATCGAAAGGGGGGTGAATCACACTTATAAAGAGCACTCTATCTAACCTTCCCACATACTTGTTGTCGTTATTCCCCCTTCCGACAAGCATTGCATCTAGGATAGAGAAAATCCAACGTGATTTTTTGTGGAGTGGTCTAGGTGATAAGTTCAAATTTCATCTAGTTGGTTGGGATAGAGTGTGTACCCCTTTGAGAGATGGTGGGTTGGGGATCCGTAATGTTAGGCTCTTTAGTAAGGCTCTGTTAGGAAAATGGTTGTGGATGTATAATCATGAGAGGGAAGCCTTATGGAAAGAGGTGATTGATGCGAAGTATGGGAGTGCAAGGGGGTGTTGGTGCTCTAATGAGGGAAGAGGGGCTTATGGGGTCGGGTTGTGGAAGTATATAAGGCAAGGGTGGGGGGAGTATTCGAGTAACACTAGGCTGTGTTTGGGGGAAGGCAGCAGAATTAGCTTTTGGGTTGATGCGTGGGTGGGAGATATGGCTCTTAAGGATACTTATCCTAATATTTTCAGAATTGCACAAGTTAAGGAAGTTATGGTGGCTGATGGGAGGACAATTAGTCATGGTTCTCAGGTATGGAATATCAATCTCACTAGAGAAGCTCAAGATTGGGAAGTGAGTGTGCTGAGGGAGCTCTTCAACCTACTGTAAAACATCTCCATTGGGGTTCCAGCTGAAGACAAGATGGAATGGAGACCTTCTAAGAATAGGAAATTCTCGGTACACTCTTTCAATGACACACTTTCAGCTCAAACTAGGCCCAAGTTTCTGTGGAAGAACATATGGAGGAGTAAAGCACCTCCTGCGTTCTTTGTTTGGACAGCAGCCCTAGGGAAGATCCTCACCATTGATAATCTAAGAAGGCGGGGATTTATAATAATGGACTGGTGTTGTATGTGCAGAAATAGTGGTGGGGAAATGGTAGACCACTTACATTGTGATTTCGCAAGGGAAATATGGAATTACTTTTTCAGCAGCATGGGACTAACTTGGGTAATGCCGGGAAGGGTAGTGGAACTACTAGCTAGCTGGAGAGGGATCACAGGGACATCACAGATTGTAGCAGTGTGAAAGATGATTCCTATTTGTATTTTCTAATGTATTTGGAGAGAAAGAAATGATAGATCTTTTGAGGATCAGGAATGATCCTCAGAGGAATTTAGGAGAGTTTTTTGGAAGACTTTATTTATGTGGGCCATTGCTTTAGAGTTAAATGGTCACAGCTTCCAAGACTTTCTTGTAACAGTCTCTAGTGCTTAATTTGGTGTACTCACATGTATACCTCCGGTGTACTTGGGCTATGCCTATTTTTATCAATACAATTACTTGTTACTTATTAAAAAAAAAAAATTGTTCTTATAGTGCAGGCATGAAATAAACACTGCCGAAAAAAAAGGAGATTATTATACGTATCTATATATTTCATGGAAAATGATGAAAAGTTCTATTTCTTTAGTTTTACATTCCTTGCACTTATTTTTTACCTTATTATATTTCTAAATTTTAGAAAATTTTGTATTTATTATTTTATTCTTATGTTAATATTATATACTTACATATACTCAGTTATGTACAATTAATAGTCAACTATGTAAACATCTTTCTGGATATGCATGCTGTAACTATTAGAATGTTGAGGTGAAAAAAGAAGATGATTTTTGGTTTTGTGGCACCTTTAGGACATCATTAAGCCTCGCAGCTCTGATCTGTCTAATGAGGCATTGTCTGTATGCCTTGTAGATCCTGACATATGCTTTTTCCAAAGTAAAGGTGAAACGAGACTCTCGGAGATTTTCTACTCTTTCTAAAATTTTTAAACACATTGTGGCATACTGTGTATACGGTAAATTGCAAAGTTCTTCTGGGTGAGAATTCCAGTTTTCTCTGTTGCTGATTGAAATGAAGATTTTTTAAGATTTAGTTGGATGATACTTTCATCTGAGAGCAGAATTTGTTTGTCAAAGTTTATGGGATTTGAGACAGCAGAATTAATTTGTCAAATTTTATGGGATTTGAGACAATTTACAGCAGTTTCATGAAATCTGATAGCATTAGGTCTTGAATTGAAGGATGATGACTTGGTAAGTTAGAATGAACTGAAAGTTTCTCAACCATGTTCCCTCAATTGCTTTTGCTGCTTGCATCCCTTGAGATGTTGTGCTACATTTATGTGAAAGTAGTGATCACTAATTTTCCTCTGGGAAGGTTAATTTCTAACTTTATGTCTTGCCTATCAGAACTACAGAAGAGATTTCTATTTTATAAATTGCCTTGTTATAACCTGTTTTGCTTTCGGATGCAGACACCACCTTATATTCCTACCATAACAACCTACACAAAGATTTGGTGGGTTCCAAATGTTGTTGTGGCTCATCAGAAGGAAGGGATAATAGTTATTCATTTGGCATCAGGTCGCACCATGTGTAAGGTTATTAGCCTACCCATTCTATCAAGCTTTGTTCATTTAGAAAGTCAATGGATGGATTGAAAATTTTGTATTAATGACAGTTGCTAATGTGAAGTTATTCAAGAGATGTTAAACTTGCTACAGTAGTTGTAAATGCTGCAGTACAACACGGAAGCTATTCACATCTGGAAAGCCAAGGAACTTGTTTATTAAAGCAGCATATCTAGACAATATGCATATTTGTATTATATTTAACAAGCTTCAGTTAACAAGTGTTAACATTCTGGTTTCATTACATTTGAGCTATGTTGTATTTTTTGTTATTTTTACTTTAACATGCTTCATCATTGATAGTGATGATCTCTGCAGCTTCATCTTCAAGAAGGTGGCCTTCATGCTGATATCAATGGTGATGGAGTCCTAGACCATGTCCAGGTGCATATTTGTTTCTTTTCATTCTCTGGTCTAGTCACTATTTCAATAGGTTCTTCAAACCCTATGTATCTGATCCATGGTGGTTGTAGTCGTATCTTGTTCAAGTACCCCTTCTTTGAAGTACACATGTATTGTGGTATGTGTTGCTCTGTACCTTGGATGTGGTTAGCTTTCTCCCAAAATCGTGTTGTTGAATTCAGCCAAAGTACAAAGAGATGATGTCTGTTTTGTTTAGTAACTGCGGTGATAATGAGAAATGCATATAACCATTTATTAGAAACTTTTGGCTGTATATTGGTCCAATAAATGCCAAATCTTTGCTGTCTTCAGGCTGTTGGAGGAAATGGTGCTGAGCAGACTGTTGTTAGTGGATCCATGGAAGTTTTGCGACCATGTTGGGCTGTTGCAACCTCTGGTGTACCAGCACGAGAGCAACTCTTCAATGCTTCAATCTGTCAGTATAGCCACTCGAACTTTTTCCAGCATGGAGATTTCTCCAGATACTATGGTCGAACACCAGATATTACTTCTTTAGAGGTGGCGACGCCTATTCTAATCCCAAGAAGTGATGGTCATAGGCATCGTAAGGGAAGCCATGGTGATGTTATCTTCTTGACAAATCGAGGGGAGGTATGCTATTAATTTTGATCCATTGCAATCTCTTATGGATGGATACCTTGACATTGGATTGAGGGGTTCTAGTTCAGGCAACAAACCAAAATAAGTTTTCTGTTTTTGCTCATTATCGCATTGGGGGCAGAAATACAACCTCCATGGCAGGGAGGTTGCACCTAAAATTTGATTGCATCTAAGAATTGTTAGCATAAAATTGACGTAATTTCATTTGTGGAATCGTATGAATTATGCTCTACAAGGGAAATATGCTCATCATGATTATCAGAATGGGATAATAGCATACGGAGTGATATTTGAACACCTCTGATATGATCAACAGAAGGATTCTTATTGTATCCTGCATAATCGTTTTAACTGTATAGGAAGCTCAAATTTTTTGTGCCTTTTAGGTAACTTCATACTCCCCTCTCTCGCATGAGCATGGTGCTGATTGGCAATGGCATTTCTCAACTGGTGCTACATGGTCAAATCTTCCATCCCCATCTGGTATGATGGAAGCTACTATGGTAGTCCCCACACTGAAGGCATTTCCCTTGCGCATGCATGACAATCAAGAAGTGATCCTAGCAGCAGGAGATCAAGAAGCTATGGTGATATCTCCAGGAGGAAGTCCATTAACATCAATTGATCTTCCCGGGGCACCAACGCATGCCCTAATCTGTGAGGACTTTTCAAATGATGGACTCAATGACATTATTCTTGTGACTTCGAGTGGGGTGTATGGCTTTGTCCAAACAAGGCAGCCAGGTGCCCTGTTCTTCAGCACACTGGTAGGTTGCCTTATTCTTGTGATGGGAGTCATATTTGTCACCCAACACTTGAATTCCATGAAGGGGAAACCTCGTGCTTCATCTGGTTCCCGTTGACTGAATGAAATTTGCCAGCGTTGATTAAAGAAAGCTAGATCTTTCACTTTGGGAATTGAGTTTTCATGTAGTAAAGAATCTCAATCCCCGAGCAGGTAGAAAATTTTGGGTTTTTAAAAATGTACTATTTCCCTTTGTATCACCCATTGCCTCGCTCCAAATATAATTAATGAATATCTTCCATGGATCATAGACTTAGCTACAATACGTTTACTTGTTGTTATTATTGGTATTGGATGTCTGTGTGTCTGTGTCTGTGCGTTGTGTCAGAACGTAGCATGTTTTGTCTTCCTCTGTCAGGGTAAGCAATTAAGCTCTGGAACTCGCTTGATTGGATTTGCAGTGCTTCAGTACTGTAGGATCTTCTTTTAGAATATAGGCAAGGAAAATGTCAGTTGCTCCTGGATTTCTCTCTTAAATTTATTTAAGACCATTAGTGTATTTTGTTTATTTAAAATGTTTAAAAATTATCAATAGTGATTTGTGTTTATTTTTAGATGTTTAAAAAATGTTCAAATTTTGTTTAAAAAAAAACTGATCGTACTAGCGGCGCTGCCAGTTTTTACCCATGTATTACTGAATAGTGGGCTAATAATATGTATTTTTTGTTACGAGTAATGTTAAATATAATCTTGGGAATCTTTTTAAAAAATAAAAATAATATTTTCAATTTTAAAATATACAAATTTTGTGCATTTTTCTTTTTAAGAAAAGTATATAAATATAAAATTTATATCAAAAAATTAATAATTATTAAAGAGTTATGGAGAAGAGAGATGTGAAACTCGATGCTCATGACATTAAAAAGTAGTGATTATATAAACAATTTTAATGCTATTTAATAAACCGGTCTGTGTCAACAGTAGACTTTTCATGTGAGCAATATATTTTGTGTTTAATAGGTAGGCTTTTCTTTTCGGATAGCATGTCATATTAATAATACCCTTCTGCGTGTCTCAGATGATTATGCGTTATGAACTTCTGACACCCTTTTTGTGTATTAAAAGAGGTGACAATCTTGTTATCTATTTACTGATAAAATCAGGAGTAACATGCATTCAGGTTCTTAACGACAGCATAAAATTTCAAAACAAATTTACATGAGAGAGATATATATATATATATATATTTTGTTAATAATACGGGGACTGCTACGCTTATCAGTGGGAGCTTCTTTTCTTTTTCTTTTTTTTGACATCGTGTTTTTTACACTTTTAAATATTTTTAAAAATGAGAAAAAATTAGAATATCATTAAAAAATATTTTTTTAATTATTAAGAAAAAAAAAATGAAGCGATAAGCTCAAGCGGATCCCCAATCCCAGCATTTTCCTAATAATATTGATGAGGATGATAACTTTCTTTTAAATGTGTCACATCCAGATTTAGGTTCAGCTTGAACTTGATGCGAAGTATCTTTTAAGAAACTGTTGCTGCGATTGAACCAATCCAAATTTACATGTATAATTTATTTATTTATATGATTTCACTTATAGATAATACATATTATTTTTATTATTTTCTCTTTACAAGCTGGTAGCTACAAATATGATTATATGATTCAACTCCTCAAAATCGATAAATGCCAAACCCACACATGGGTTCTCGAAGGTGTTCTTTTTTTTATTTTATTTAATGATTAAAAAATATTTTTTAATAATATTATTAATTTTAAAAAAATACATAACTGGGAGCCCATGTGTGGCTGTAATAGACACATAAATAGAGTCATGATTGTATCAAATAATTCTAAACACAATTATGAATTATGTTAGTGCGATATATTATTTTTAAAAAAGAAAAAATTGTATTATTAAAAAATTAATTTTTTTTATATAAATTATATATTTATTTAATAAATATAATGGCTTGCATGATCTATATTGATAAGGGGACTGTTATGCCTACCGCTAGGCAAATTTATTATTATTTTTTTTTACATCATTTTTTTACATTTTTAAATATTTTTAAAAATAAAAAAATTATAAAATTATGATATAATAATTTCTTAATTACTAAGAAAAAAAAAACTAAAAAAAAAAGAGGGTAAGCTTGATCCCAGCATTTTTCATTACTAACAAATATCATTTATGAGAAGGGAAATATTAGTCTTACCATTAGTTTTTACTGCTAGATTCTACCGTTATGATTTTTTTATATTTTTATTATTTTTATTTTTATTTAATGATTAAATAAGTATTTTTTAATAATATTATTAAGTTTTTAATTTTTTAAAAATATTTAAATATTTTTAAAAATTACATGTAAAAAAATATCAAAAATTAAATAAATTTCCAAACCATTAGCGGAATCCCAGCGGGAGCTCGCAGGCCGTGTGTGCAGCACCGCCCTACGGATAAGTAATTGGGCCAATATCCCTCGAGAAATACGCAAGAGAAGGGAAAAGGCTCATGGTACAGATAGCACGTGCAAACAAAAGAAAGCATATAAATGCTGGCCCATTGAAAGCGACAATACAATCAGAACACGCTTTGTCCTCCATTTCCAATCAACCAACCAAAACTCAAAAAATATGCCGATCATAGTGTGTCACAGTGAAAGTAGTTTATCTTATTTTTATAATTTTTATATAAAATATAATAAATAATTTAAATTTTTTAAATCTTAAAATAATAATAATATTATTAAAAAATAATATTTTATTTAACTTTCATTTCATCTCATTTTACTATCTAAACAATAATTAAGTATTGCGTATTTTTTAATAAGAAATAAATAAATATATGATCTATTTAAAAAAAAATTAATTTTTAAAAAGAGTGCAATGCAATTACATAACTCTGCTATATTTAACATTACTAAAAACAAAATATATGCCTCAAAGTCACAGCTATCTCCCTCAGTTTTTACACCATATAATCCAAACTTGCACCCTTCTTTTTCTTTTGCTCTACACACTACACACACACGGAGCTAGCTCTGAAACCCAATTTCGTGCTGCAACGTACAAATTAAAACTTGAACCATTTTGCAGGGCAGTGTGTACAGTTTGCTCTGTCATAGAAGCTGCAGGCAGCTGTCTCTCCTACTTGCTCAGAAGCAAAATTAGAGAACAGCAACTGTAGTAGAGTAGATTAAAGCCACACCCTTTTTGCAGCAGCAGCAGAGCCCGAGACTACATGTCTCTCTCTCTCTCTCTCTTTGTATATATATAATATATACACACACGGCTCTGTTATTGGCGGTGTTGGGACCACACCAATAATGCCCACAAACAAAAACAAAATGCATTATGGTGCATCAGACTCCCCTATATATCTGGGCTCACCCTATATACAAACACTCTCAATCTGCTGCCAACCCACCACCTATATTAATACTGCCCCAATACCATGAAAACCCTAGGCTACCATTCTTTTCTATGGTTTTGCCTTCTGCAATGGCTTCCAATCGATGAAAGGAAGGGCAGAAACCTTTTCACACGCTTAAATGCTCTCTCTCTCTCTCTCTCTCTCTCTCTCTCTCTCATAAAAGACTAAATTAAGTGCCTTGATCTATATTTCGGGCATTTAAAGAGAACCTCCTCCCTCCTGCACCTAGAGTACTGCCAAATAACACAGTTCTGGGGTTGCAAATGCACCCGAAACTCTTGACTAACAATGGCAAGTACGTAACCCCCCCACAAGGAGCCACCAAAGATCGAGAAATACGTAAATGGAGAAAGCGGGAATAGCTATATATATATTTGGCTGGTGTGTGAGGCAAAGGCATGATTTTGAGCTTGGATAACGACCGAGCTGCATGGGAGTCTGGACGGACACTGATATATAATGGCTGGCATTGGAGATTGCATGTTGGGTTGCGGGCTCTCCACAAAAGAATCCAAAGTGTCCGTACCCAAGTAGAGACTCGTGACATCGAGGTATGATCAGTACATTATTTCCACTTAGTTTGTTAATTAATTACCACATAATATTAATATGTAGCTCATGTATAAGGTCCATGCATGCATTCTTTCATTCTTCTTGCTATTGATTATTAATTAAGATACAACGACGTTTCATCCAGAATAGAAAGTAACAAATTTAAGTGGGTTTTGAAATGCGTATAAATAATTAGCATGTGTTTAATTGGATATAAACTATATTCCATGACAAACAAACCAAGTGTTAGGGTTTCAAGTACTCCTCAAAATACCTCCATTTATTATGTAACATGATGACCTTAATTAGTGGGCAATCATTGAGATTTTGTTACCTTCATTATCTAGCTTAGTTACTTTACGATCTATCCATCTATAAATTAATTATGGACGTCAGATCTTATGAAATTAAGTACATAAATTACAACTTATTTTTACATTTAAGGGCCAAAATGATAACTAATGATATATGGCCAGCCTTATTACAAAATGAGTGATAATTTCGAGAAATAAAAAATAAAGTTTAATTTGTGGGAAGGGGTGGGGGGGAAAGATTCGTATTCTTTCCATCAAACAGTAGTTAACAAATTATGTAACGATCAGCTTTCCATACCATAAGCGGACAATTTCATGTAGGTAGTACTGCGGGTTTGCTCAGGATGAATATAATGAGAATCTGAAAAAAGTGAGAGCTTTTCTTAGCAGAAAAACACGGGAGTCATTCCCTTCATCATCATCATCATCTGTGTAAAGCGGTTTCAATTATATTTGCATAGGAAAATGGTGATGTTATATATATATATATATATATATATATATATATATCCGAGTCCTTGTGGTGATCTATACGAGTCTTTGCCAGACAAAATAACTCATATGTATAATAAAACATCTGCATACATTGTACAATTCGGACCATTTTTCAGGACAGCTTTCTTCTAATTCAGCACTCCATATATCTATATATATATATATACATATGTGTGTGTCTCTGTGTGCGTGTGTGTGGGGTAATTGCGATGATTCCTATAACATTAAAGAAAGTCTGCTGGTGAGGGTCTCAGACAGGCATGAATAGCTATTCTCTTCTCTAAATTGTTATAAGCCAAAATGAATGTCTCCAGCTTTATGTCAGGAAGAGACTTGCACAAAAACAAAAGGAATCCATGGTGAAGCAGCACACGACAAAAAGGAAATGACAAAATAAACGAATTGCAACTGGAGATCATTCTCAGTCATGGCACAATAAACTATCACACAAAACAACCAAAGTTCACACATTTTAAGATTTTAGTCGTTCTAGAATGTGCTACTGAAAAAGAACTTGTTCTGATCTCTCATCTGCAAAGAGATTTCCTCACAAGAAATTAAGGAATTGACAACTAGCATATACATTAAGATAAGGGTCATGGTAAACCAACAGACTATCATGCACACTGCGTCAAGTTCCATTCATAAAGGGAAAGTAAATCACCCAAAATATTATGATTATTTTGACTTCCAACAAGCTGTGTAATGCAAGCAGAAATTCATAATGAAACCATCAAATCCTTTATAAAGAGAATGGATCTATTCTTTTTTTCTAATCTTTTTTTTTTCTTTTTTTCTTTTTTTATGTTGGGTAACTTCTCCAAGGCAGGGCCCTTTGGACCCACCCTGTAGCGTATACCCCAATCCTATGCCCACACCCTCAAAAGTTTTCTTACACGAAACTAGTTAAATCGCTGACTTTTTACTAGAGGGTGTGGCCCCAAATAATTGTTTGCACACATTAGGTGTTGAAACTTAGACCTTGAATGGAGTGATACCTCAAGACAAAGGCCTTCACCACTTAGGCCAACCCCTTGGGGTTAAGAATTGAGCTATTCTGTTTTATGCAAGTCTGGGAAAAACTCATCTCGGTTTATCACTGTTAAGAGTTCAACACCCTCTTGATAAACAATTGTGCATGGTTAAAGAATAATATAGTAGTTTCATATAATATGCTTATGTAAAATGATTGCTACATATATAAAAAAAATCAATTACTCACCAGGATTAGAAAACTTCCAAGTGCATGAACCATTTCGAAGAAAACAAGTCACATGGAAGATCATATGGGCAGACAGACATGCATGCAAGGAATTAATGGGTGCTAGAGAAAATAGCTTCTAGTAACAGTCAATACAGGTAATTCCTCTCTGTCAATCATTTGATTTCTTCTTGTACTTACAAAGATTCTCATATAACAAATTGCTGTATGCTTATATAGATAGAAAAATGGGAGAAACATATTACCAACCAGGATGTACCAAAATAAATTCAAGGTTCTTTATGATGGTCATGTTACTTTAAATGGATCGATACCGCAATTTTGCATATAAGTCAACAACCATAGAAACATATCAATTACTTCGAAATATAAATTTTTACATGCATTTATCGAAAATTTTATGATGAAAATTCTATAAAACATTACAACAGGCCCGCTGATTATTTTTGACCGTTCAGCTTGGTCTTAGCTCCATGATCCTTCACTAGATAAACATTCCAGCTTGCCCTGACTAAAATGGGAAACATCTCCTTCTGTTATCATTATATCAATGTTTTCATGTAAGATTCAATATTGTTACTGATATAATCCTATACTTACTTTTTGAACCAGAGAGAGCAAGAGAAAGATAAATGGAGTTTTTCTACTTAAAAGGATAACACACACACACACACATATACAATATAAATTTAAATATATATGTATACATACATTTTAATTGCATAGTTATTAATGAATACATTTACATCAATTCAACTATAAGGAGATTGGTGTCAAAAGCCTGTGGCCTGATTGACATAACCGCCAGCCTCCAAAATGGAGGTCTAGAGTTCGAAATCCCCCTCCCCCAAATGTATCAAAAAATCTATAAGTAGATTTATAAGAAACCAGACATACCTTACACCTGATGGTTTTCCTGATTGCAAACTACATAACACAACAAGCCAGACTTGACATATTCTAAATACCTTCCTTGAACTCAACATAACTTGATCCTATTTTTTCCACTAAAGGTCTATAGCAATTAAATCAATTTCAAAATACATCACTAGGTTCAGCAAGTGATCAAAATTGGAGGCTACTTCAAGTACCAAATCAAAACATTTTCTTATCGTAGCACAAACTTATACATCTTCAGAAAAATATAACTAGCCAAGCAAAAATTCAAATCAATTTCACTTGGTAACATTGAACACAGGAAATTAAAGCCTTTTCTTGCCTTTAAGGCTTAAATTGGAGTGATGATCTTGGGGCCTACTTTGCCCATAAGTACAAAATTAAAATATATAAAATAATGTCAAATTAACATTGAGAAGTATTGAAACCGATAATTAGTTAACTATTTGCTTACATTTCCTAGAGCCTCTAAATTCAATCCCAAAGTATACAATCCATCTAGGAGTGTCAAGTTCTGAGTTTTTTTTTTTTCTTTTTTTTATACATTTGGGAGTGGGGTTTTGAACTCCATACCTCCATTTTAGAGGCTGGGGGTTATGCCTATCGGCAAGTTCTGAGTTCACTATGAATAGGGGCCAAAAATAACTAAAATGCTCAATGCTTAGGGAGCAGTACAAATGATTACAAGACACATTTTAACAAAGTTACCCTAAGTGAAGCAACAATATTGGAATATATATGGATTTATTTCCTCCTTGGATAGCTCAGTAGGAAGAAGATACCTAGTTCAGTCTCATGATGTGTCCCCACTGACTAAATTGTATACCACATAAGCAACCCTAAGTTTTAATAATAATATTGATAATAAAAAAAATAGTAAAACAAATAAAATAAATGACAGTTTGCACAATATAAACCCTCTATTGGGAAGTGTGAAAATTAGTTATATATTCTTGCCGAGGACATTAATTATGAAAAATGAAATACTGGATGTCAGTTTGTTTACAAACTATCTCGTTTACATGTGAAAGTTTTCACTCGAGAAGAAACACTCTCATATTTATGTACCGTACACTCTCAACATACATAATTAAACATGTTCAATATGTATTATACGTTCCTCTAGGTACATTAAACAATAGCCAGATGGTAAGAAACACTACTCATTTTCCCATCAGAGGCTCAAAGCCACATCTCGTGCATGCTTATTCAAGCAATGATCAATTTGTATATATCGAGTCTGTGCGTGTGAGCGTGTGCTTGTGTGTGTGTGTGTGTGTGTGTGTGTGAGAGAGAGAGAGAGAGAGAGAGAGAAGGGCGAAGGAGAGCGAAATATCCTTCACCTTCTGAACTTGAATGCTTATGCATGGCTGGACCGCCAATACCGAAATGGATAAAAGATGTTTTCGCCGTAGTTTGTCCAACCATTACAAAACAAATTAAAGCCGTCCCAATTTCAAACCGGCAAGCATACGGGTAAACAGGAAAAAAGCAGATAGAAATATCAAAAACAACCAGAAAATGTAGTAAGATTCAACCCAGTGGAGAAAAATAAATACAAAATAGAAACAACATACAGACACACTGCACTACGCTGGACTGCACACCTAATCTCGTACAGAAACTGAGGAACAAATTCCCATTTTAAGGAAGTGAAGAACAATATCAATAATTTAACTTGCATTGAGAACTTCAGATTCGCACAAAAAAAAAACAAACAGCTTTCCGCGTTTCCTCTCGTCCTTTTTTTTTTCCTTTACTCCTACTTGATCAATGGTTATCAAATTTACTGCTACAACGATATCAAAATATTGCTGGCGAAGTGAAAAGTTGGTCAGAGAGAGAGAGGTGGGGAAGAATGTGGGTCTTTGTTTTTCAAGATCTTGGGGGTGGGAAGAATTGCGTACCAGCCATGAAGGTGTTAAGCGGAGCTGGGTATAGAGAAGAAGGATCGAGAAGTGTCATAGCAGAAGAACCCACGTCTGCACCACCACCACTAGCAGTGGTGGCGCTGGCAGTTGTGGTACCAGCAATGAGGTTAAGAGGTTGAACTCCACCACCGCCGGAGGAGCTCTCCCCGGCAGCCGAGTAGTTAGTTTCGAGGCCTTGGTCATAGAGGATGCCCTTAAAAACATGGCCTCCTATGTTCACAGCCGTCTGATACGCATATTGATCGTCTGCATCGTCAACGGAGCTCACTCGTACGCAACGGAAAACAGCGGGAGAGCTTAGTTCTGCTGGAAAATGTCCGACTTCTAACCCTACAATATATCCCATTAGCCATTGGGATGTTAGTTTAGACGATAAACATGTCAACTTGGAAGAGAAATGAAATGCAATTTTGCGTTTATAAAGCAAGCACACACCCTAGCTGCATAGCCACATATATATCGGCACAAAGGAGTGAGACACAGACAGGAAAAATAATCTCTTCCTGGCCTGTCAATCTATTCGTCAGAATTACTAAATAATAGTGTTGCGTACAAAGAAAAGGAAAAGAAAGAAAAGTCGATGATTTTACTATGGTGATCGATTTCCATCACACGCAATCGATACCGTGGTCTTATTTGGGTATACATCCAAAACCCTCCATCTGTCTATCTGTCTCTCTCTCCCTTCCACACATTCTCTCTTTTCAGAATTCCTTGGATGCGTCACAGGAATTCTTGCGAAGAGTCAATCAGTAGAACTGTGAGTGTGTCTGTGAGATATTATATATTTTTAGAAAAAAATAAATAAACGAAGGTACCTGACGCGCTGGTGGGCAAACGAGTGCAAGCGAGAGAGGAAGTGGTTGGATTCTCTCTCTGTCTTTTGGGATTCTCTCCGCGGAGCTGAAGTTCATGGTGCTGTTGCTGCATAGAAGCGAGTTGTTGTTGACGCTCGCGGCGCTTGGAAGCTGGGACCCAAGTGCTTTTGACATGGGTTGGACACTCTAATCCTCGGCTTTTACAACAAGTCCTGCACCGCATGTGAACGCAGTCCTTCTTGGCTTGGTTCCCGCAGTCCTGGCAGCTTATCCCTCCACCTGCGGACCTCATCATCATGAACGCCGATCTCGACGGCGAGTCATGATCAGAGACGTTGATTGAACTCCTGCTGGGCCCCACCCCTAACCCAGCCGCTGAAGCGTAGAGATCTTGCTGTAGCTGTTGCTGCTGGTGCCGTTGTTGTTCTTGCTGTTGTTGTTGTAAAAGTACTTGTTCCTGCTGTTGCCATAGCTCGAAACCCTGCTTGTACGCCACTTCCTCATTCTTGTACCAAAAAAAGTTCTCCGGCGGGATTTCCGTTGGCGGGTTGTTGCCGCTTTGCTGACGATGATCTTCCTGGCTGCTCGGAGTACCTGATCTTCCTCCACCTAATGGGAAAAACCCAGCCATTGCTCCTCCTCTAAGCCTGACCCGCACCTCAATTGTGACAGACAATCCATATCAGAAGCTCCACTCTCACCCAAGTTCAGTACCCAACAACGAAATGGGTATAATTCTCGAATATCTGTATTTTTTGGGTCCCGCGGCTTGGACGAGGGAGGATTGGGTCCGTGGGTGTGGTGCTAACTTACCGTATTTCCTCGGAATTATCTCGTTGTGTGTGTGTTGCATACAAGGGCGTGTAATATTTTTCCCCTTTTTTCCGTTCTTTTTTTTTTTTTTTCTTTTTGTTCTCAAAGAGTGTGCTTGTGTGAGTTTGTGTAGTGGAGGTTCTGGTAATAGCGGTGTAGTTGGGGGAGGGGTTAATTGCAGACAGGCAGCCCTAGACACTTGGGTTATAGAGACAGTCGGTCGGTCTGCGTTTGGCAGTCGTTAATCGCTGCCTTGAACTCACTCTCTTTCCATCTCCTTCTTCTACAGAGTGAATTTAGGAAGCATTTAAAGACGCCGCGGAAATCAACAGCTATTATCTCTCTGTGTGTGTCTCTCTCTATCTCTGCAACGCCGCCATGTTCTCTCTGCACCGAGCAGCTGCCTCAATTTAAGTCGCCCAATCCATCCCCTTGCCTCCTCTCTCTCTCTCTCTATCTCTGATTAATTTGCAGGTGCTGAGCTTTTTAGCTCTGAGCAGTGCCTCTTGTGTCCGTAAAACAAAACATCTCTCTCTCTGCTATGGATTTTATTATCTAATCTTTAAAAATCGACTGAATCAGCCACTCATAAATTCGCATGCTCCATCTAACGGTCAAACACCAGCCACGTGTCGCCGCACCAGCTTTTCCTTATTCGTCCTTTGCACCGGAAAACCCGCTACTTTTTCGTGACTCCCCCCCTCTTTAATGAACATTTTTTTTTGTGTTTTGATTTATTATTTTTCTCGCCATAGTTGGTTACATCTCCTGAAAATTTCAAATATCTATAATATATAAATAAAATAAAACACATACATAAAATCAGTTTTAATTAAATATTGTATAATTCATCTCAAAAGTCCTTCTAATTTCATTTTCTATTTTAATTTTTAAAATATTACTTTTTAAAAAAAATTTATGTACCTTTACATCTCGTTTGATTATGCAATACAGATGAGATAAAATATTTTATTAAAAATTAAATAAAATATTATTATAATATAATTTTTTAATATTAATTTTATTTTAAAATTTGAAACAATTAAATTATTTATTATATATTTTATAAAAATTTAAAAAAATTATAATGATTATATGAGATAAGATAGTTTAATTTTTATTAATCAAATCAGACCTTAATCCCTTATAATAAATTATTCATCCTTTCAAATTCTATTTTTATCATTGTGAATAATAGTTAGAAGATGTGAACAATTAAGATTATAAGGCTACGGTTGGGATGTTGAAATGATTTCAAGTAATTTATAAATAATAGTGAAAAAGTAATAGACTGTTTATAAAGTGAAGTAGGTTGAGATTACTTCAATTACCAAACATAGCCTTAAGACTCAAACTTATACATTAAGCATTGAAGTTGAATCTTAATTCCACAATGTAGATAAAAGCTGACGCTTAAAGACTTTATGAACATTTATAACTGTAGAAAATGGCATTAGGGTCTTATATGTATAATGTCTATTAATAAATTAAATGATGGTGATTTCTAATTTTTCATAATTGACAGTGGGGACATAATGCATTGCACCAAATCAAGAAACCCAACAAGTCCACAAAAATGACCTACAAAACAAAATTAAACTAATTACTCCCAGTTGTAATAACGTACTCCATACGGCACTAAGGTAGACTCTTAAATAATATCATGCTCAATGACATAATCAAATACCCAAAACCATTCAAATTTGAGGCAGCATTTAGACGTTGAATTGAATTAAGATGAAAGTTAAATAGACGTTGAATTGAGTTGAGTTGAATTAAGATAAAAGTTAAAAGTTGAATAAAATATTATTAAAATATTATATTTTAATATTTAAACGATAAAATCATAGTTTATGTACATGGAGGGCCTTTACATAAATTATAATTATGTTTTAAATTATAAATAATTTATAAAAATAATATCATTTATTGTATATACCTTCATATTTAAAAGTATGATTACGTAAAAATGGTGCGTATCTCTTATTTTTCTCTAAATAAATAATATAACATAATTTCTAGGCTTAATGAATTAATACCAAGTTTGGCTTCTTCTTTTTTTAAATTTTAAGGGGAACTATAATAGTTCATTCATCAGAAAAATTTATATTTATGATTAGATATATTTTGAAATGTTCTTATATTAAATATGACATCATAAATTAAAATAATATATTTAGAATTCTATCAATATATTATTTTTTTTATAATTAATCTAATTTTTAATATTATTAATACCCTATATCAATAAACGTTTAAAAGACAATACTTTGCATCTAAATGGAGACACAATTTAACATTTTATAAAAAGAGAGGTTGGCCTCTACATTCGTCCGAGAGATAACTATTTTTTTTATTTTAATTAACAAATTGAAAAAGGAAAAAAAAAAGAAAAAGGAAATAGTTTAACGAGGCAGAGAGATTTGGGCAGTGAAAAAGAGGCAGGTAGTATTTTTTATCGAATTTCTACAAGATAATCATATCTTGCATTGCATGTTGTGCAGCAGAGGGGGAACACAGCGCCACCTCCTCGTACTTTTTTCCACCATTTTTGTTTTTTTTTTTTTTTTTTTTAATTTTAGCTTGGTTCTTCAATTGTTAGTTTAAATTTAACCGGGATATGGATGTTGGAGTTGACTATTTGGAGGGAGGGAGGATGTTTTCGTCCTCTCGAGTGTAAAATTTACTTTTGTCTTTCTATATTATTAATAATAATAATAATTATGATGCATATAACGTCGACAAATATTGCTGATAAATGTGGCTACGGACTCCGCCGGCCTGCAATACCGGTGGATGAGGCCCTATGACAGGGATTGTTGGCCGTACCGTTTTTCGTCTTTGTTCAACTTTCGCAACTGCGGTGCGTGATTCTCACTTGCAGTTTGTGTTTTCACAGAGGAAACCAAGCCGGTTAGCAACCAAACCAAACTGTGCACTGCACACTGCATACAAACATGGTCTCAGGATTTTTTTATTTTATTTTTTAAATAATACATACGGGTGTTACAATATTTATTAATTATTTAATATTATTTAAAATAATTATATGAATAATAATAAATATTAAAATATAGAAAAATGGTACTTTTGTCCAATTAAATTATTTTCGCTTCATGGCTTTAGAAATCTTAATAGTATTTAAAAGTTACCCTCGTCATTAATAATTACTAGGTTTTTTAAAATATAATTCATTGTATTTTAAAAAATAAAAAATAAATCATTACATTTTCCTACAATATTATATTGTGATGGCCGGATGCATGCTGACTTCATTTGGTACGTTTATTTCAATTTAATGTTATGTTGCTCATAAAAAGTAATAATTATTGACTTTAATACTTTATAAAAAAAAAATCTCAACCATTTCATTAAAATGATATGAAGATCCAAAAGAGTTATACGCAATACGGGGTAGTTGTACAAATAGTTGTAATTCCTTGACATGTACCACATCAATTTGAAAGGACTAGAAGAGTTGTCATTTCAAGCTCACATGCTTGGAGCCTTTGAAACCCAGCTTGCATTTAACATTGACATTGGAACAAAACATATGGGACAGTAAAGGAAAGCTGGATCCCAAAAGACCCAAGATTTTGTGGCCATCAGGCTATGTATCCATCCATCCATCCACCCTAACATCAAAGTTTTAACCTCAAAACCTAAGATATGGAGTAGGAATTTGTCAAAAGCGAATGCATTATACGTTCATTCGGTGCACTAAGCTACTCTTCTTTAACCTAATTTTTTTTTTTAAAGAAAAATGGAAAGAGAGGATTATCTATCAAGACGTGACTATAATAGCACTCAACCAGCTAGACAAGAGGGGCTTAGACGGCGAAAACTGCAAATGCTCCCTACAAGTTAAACTTGAGCCATAAACTAACCCTAACCTCACGAGGGCATCAATAGTCCATGAGCTAATAGGTTACCAATAATCCTGAATGCTTCCCATTGCGAGATTCGACCTTAGGACCTAGTGTCCACTGTCAAACTAACCACTAAGCCGCCGCCACCACCCTCAATGGTGCTCTTCTTCAACTCTTTTGCTCTTTTGATTTTTCCTTTTGTCAATGTATTTATGGGCTAACTGGCACTCCAATCTTGTTCCAAGATAAGAAGGAGGTGTGGCATTGAAAATGGAGGGAGTCCCAACTCTCTTGCATCTGTTATTAGTTCATTTCAACTTTTTGATGAAATAAATGCAATTTAATAGCTCATTTGAAGATGACACGAAAAAAAAAAAGAAAAACTTATTTAATCTTTTATTTTTATTTTTGCAAGATTTTTGGTTTGATTTGGTTTCCAATAATCATAGATTTTTTAGTGAAAAATACTGAAGTCTTTGCAACACTATCTCATAGTTATACATACGTACCTATCTATTTTGTTGGTCACCTCATCTAAAAATTATATTCCTCTATTCTATGTTGTAATTATATTTGCTATATATATTACATCACTGTAAAAAAATTTGCTCTATTGTAACGAGTTATTTTTTTTACAAAAATAATTATTTTCTATCGAAATAAATTTATTTAATCATAATCATTTTTGTCACATATAATTAGGTAAAAATGTTTTTTATTTTTTTTAATTTATAGTGCATGTTGGTAGTTGGGGAGCAGAATCCCTCCCCCAAGGCCGGGTTCAGTGAAATTGGGACATTTTAGTGAGAAACACTAAAGTCTTTCCTTTTCATCAATTGATTATCCTTTTGACACTTGGGACACAATAATTACTTACCTCTGCAAAGAAATTGATATCGAGAATGGAGCATGTAGATTCATTAAAAGACTAGAATTTCTCTTGCTAGGGTTAGATGAAGTCCATGAATGGTGTTGTACAAGATATTGAAACGCACCCTAGATTATAATGCTCCATTAAAATCTAGGACCCATTTGAGAATATATATATATATATATATATATAATTGCCTGTAGTATTTTGGTCAAAGTTTTGTCTAACTCCAAACAGTGTCTTAACTTTGCACAACCTCTACGTTAATATTTGTGTGTGGGATCCCTCTGTCAACTTCTACTAATAATGTATATAGGCACTACGAGAAAAATTGAAGACCTTTTGCTGTTTGCGACCACTCTTTTTGTGGCACTCGAGTTTTGACCCAATAAAATTCTCATTCTCAACATTTAATAGAAGATCATTTTCAATCAATGGGTCCTTGATATTAAAAAAAAAACACCTAACCAAACTCTTTAATTAAAAGATGTTGTTAATGCCAAGGCATTCTGTCATTAGAATTTCACTTGCAAAACGGATTCAAAATTTGTAAAATAGAAAGTTCACTCGACATGTGCTTGGTGTCGGCTCGAATTAAAAATCTTGCAAATATCTCTTTCAAACGTTCGAGACCGTTGATAAACATCATCTTAATCGTGGAAATAAATAGGAATGATAAACATCAGGTTGGAACAACATAACGACTCTTGTACAAATCTCGAGTTTTGACATACTTTGGATCTAAAAGTAACTTGTTTTTGGCTATTCTCTAACACTCATATGTTGTGTGTGTGTGTATATATATATATATATAAGTTTCTAAGGATATTGAGTTATTTAGAGAAAAATATGTTTTCTTTTATAAAGTGCAATGCAAAGAGCTTAATGAACTTGCATAAGAGAGACCATTTGTAGGAAAAAGTCCCATTCAAGTGTCATAACTCCTCTCTAGACTCTAAGGTACGCTTAAATAAGGTGACTTTGACAGAAGGCTAGGATATTCTAGAGAGAAAAGGCTAGGGGAAATTAGCATATTTGGCTTTGAATGTCAAGTTTTATTTATACACAAATTGTTCGGGCAACATTTGGGCAAAAATCGACATCTAGATATATTGATAAGATAGTAAGGCCACGAAAGCAAATCACCCTCGATCGTTGCCTTTCATGTCTCACCTGCCTTTCCATTGGGATCTTGTTGGAGCTAGAAGTGACAATATTATATAATTGTTGGAGATGACAAATACCTCCTTACCCAAACAAAGCTCAAGTAAAGGAATCAAGATCCCAGAAAATACTCGTCAGAGATTTTGCAATTAATCCCTATAAATCCTCCGTTCTTTCATTCTCCCATTCTTTTATTATTAACCCTGCTTTTCCTGATTCCATTGGATCGACGAAATTCTGCAAAGTGTGCGAGAAATCTACACGTCTACGATATAGGGATGTCAAATCGTGTTAATGAATCATATTTATATTGTGTCTATGCATATTATACAATATGGATAAATTTGAACCCAGCCCATTAAATTTATCGTATCAAAATATCAAATCTTAATAATACTCATTAACATAACGAGTTGTGTCGTGTCAACCTATTTCAATTCGTTTATATAAATAGATTAAATAGACTTGAAATTAATTGGTTTAACCTAATTAAATTAGTATAATTTTATATAAATGTTAAAATTACAATATCTATAAAAATTATAAAACTAACTACAAATCTAAAATTACAATCTAAAAAATAAAAATATTAAAATTAAAATTCTAAAAATGTTACTTTTAAATATAAAGGTATAATTGTAACTTTAACTTTTTTAACAGATCATATCGTGTCAAAATAGATTGATTTGTTATCAATTCGTTAAACAATCGTATCTTAACAAGTAAATCCATTTTGATCCGAATACATTAAAACTAAATCCAAACTTACTATAATCATATTCTATTCGTATTAAGTTAACATACCGTCTCGCGTATTGCCACCCTATTTATATCTGGAAAATACTGTTGCACAGCCACGTTAAGAGTTCTGGGCTTCTGTTTAGTAACTGCGCCATGACAAGACAACATGCTGTAGGTGGCATTTTCCTCTTTATATATATATATATATATATATATAAAGAAAGAAACCCAAATCACTGATCAAATGACCATACTG
Source organism: Carya cathayensis (assembly GCA_011037825.1). Lineage (NCBI taxonomy): Eukaryota > Viridiplantae > Streptophyta > Magnoliopsida > Fagales > Juglandaceae > Carya > Carya cathayensis. Next base: position 188,240 of record QGSO01000515.1, on the reverse strand, counting down.
TCTGGAATTGGACGAACCAGCAAGCTTTTGTTACTTTCGGTTACTTATTATGCTACACATTTAAAATAGATGACGTCAATAAAATAAAATAAAATCTAAAATAAAAAGTACCATTATTCTTTGGTTTAGCTTGGAAGAGATGATTTCAAATGTTCTCTAGAAATATTAATATTTTATATTACTACCATTTTATTTATTATTTTTTCCTTATCTCCTTATATATCATTTAATGATATTACAAAGATCTAGCAAGAACTTGAGAGCCTCCGGTGAAAGAGAGCGAGATAAATGGACCCTACATAATATATTATTTATTTAATATTATCTAAAATATTTATACAAACGTAATTAAATATTATAAGACACACCTCATGTGCCACTTTTCTCACTTGAGGTACTCAAGTTCGGCCAAGAACTTAACAAAAAGCCTTAATCCATTATCAAAACCACGATAAATAACATTTTTTATTTTTATTTTTGGATTGTTTGACCTCCAGATGCTATTTGAATAGTAAGATGAGATGAGATGATTTTAGATAAAAGTTGAAAGTTGAATAAAATATTATTAGAATATTATTTTTTTTAATATTATTATTATTTTAAGATTTAAAAAAATTAAATTGTTTACTATATTTTATAGAGAAATTTGAGAAAGTTGTAATGATAAAATGAGATGAGATTAATTGAGAGTGTTTCTTAATCCAAACGGCCTCTTATGCCTCGTTTAGTTACATAGTTCAGATAATATGAGATGTTTTGTTAAAAGTTGAATAAAATATTGTTATAATATAATTTTTTAATGTTAGTTTTGTTTTAGAATTTTGAAAAAATTTAATTATTTATTATATTTTATGTAGAAATTTTAAAAAAATTATAATGATTATATGAGACGAGATATGTAACCAAACTACCCCTAGTGAACCTTATGACTGTTTTAACAATCAAGCTACTGTTGATCATCTAAACTACTGTTGTGTTAGGTTGAAACTTTTATGTTAGGACCACCAAACACCTCAATTAGGGAGTCACGAGAAATAGCAGCAAGAGTACAACATTACTGTTGCCGAAAGTCAAGTATATAAGGTTTTAATCTCAACAAGATTAATAAATTAAGCAAGAAAAAACTTGTACACTAGATAGCTAGAATGGTCCTACGTACAGATCATGATCATCATCAATATCCATCGAGCGAGCTGCCAGATCGAGCTTGATCGATCGATCGTTCTAATGAACTCATGAGTCTATCGCTCTCATTCATGCGTCACATGAACTTTGAGTTGATTTAGCATGAGATGGTGAATATTCAGTGAGTGAGCAAATCACTAATTTCTTTTCAAAAAACGGTGACAAGCCATAAGAACTACAACAAATGCGTCACGTTTATAAATATTGTCGCGCGCGGTGGCCTCATCTTCCACGTTACCAGCTTCGATCGATCGATCGACATGATATATCATTGTACATGTTGACGTGATGAGTTCTTCTTATTCTCCACGTAAACCCTAAATAAGTCAGTTCACTGCTTCATCAGAACGAAACAAAAAAGAGCATCACATCACAGTAAATATTTTTATAAGCAAAGTACTTGATCTTTCAATAATTCAATCGCATCTCATCGGTTGGTTATTGTCAAAGACATACTAATTAATTAATGTCAGATTTTTTTAATTTTAAAAAAATGGAGAATATAAAAGGAGTTAGCAGGAGTGAGTTCTTGTCGATATTACCGGCAACATCCGATCTTTTGGAAATTTGGAGATCGACTTGGAGCATGTCAAGTCTATATAAAAGTGTTTTTTTTTAATTAATTAATTTATTTATTTACCAAGTCAAATCAAGGATTTAATTATTTAAGCCCTCTTTGGGATATTTGAAGTTTGAACCACAAAAGACTCGAAAGATGTACTACTTGCTAGCTACACAAAGTGACAAAAGAAAGAAAATAGTAAAAATGAAAAGAAAAATTTTATTCATTGTTTTAATTTTCATTATTCTCTCAATATTCTTTGATTCAGTATTAAGTAATTGGCCTACAAGCATAGAAGATAAGAAATCAATCACATGATATAAAAATTTACGTGATTCAGTAATATGTCTATGTTTATAAAGTTGTAAATGATTTTATTATTTTGAGAAATGACAAAATAGACTTTGAGGCGAAATATATTATAGACAGGTCATAATATTCATAATTATATATTTATAGTATTATCCGGCGGAAATTTTAATTTTTCGATTACTGAATTATTTGCTTGAAAGAACTTTATTATGATATTTGTAGGAGCGACATGTCTAGCAGGTGTCGAGTGAATTTTGTACTTGAGTTTCGCTCGAGTGACATATTGAGCGAGTGTCAATCGAAATTTCTGTCTAACATTTCTTGAGTCACAAATCGGATAAAAAAAATTTATTGTACCAAGCAAACATGGCTCAACTCTCTTTCAAAATCGACCAAAAAATCATGATAAATTTTTGTCAAGTTGGTTCATCAAATCAGACCTCCATAAAAATCTACCAAAAAATCTAACCAACGTACAGTGAAATATTAAAAAGGGGTAGATTTTGTTTGATTTTGACGGTGCAATTTCTTGCGCCAAACTCTTGTTTGAATATCGAATTGTACAGTTGATTGGCGACAGAAGATTAAATTAGGAGTTACTTGTAATTTGAGGAAAATGAAATTAAAATTAAAAACGTATATGAATCGCGCGGTTGACAAATGAGAATAGAGAATAACTTTTTGGTTTTGAGTGAGATGAACGTAATTCTTTTAGGGTGAATTTTCCATTGTGTTTAGAATAAGGTTAAGGTGTCATTGTCAACTTTCAATGTTACAGCTGGTTTTTGAATCGTTTTTTCCTTATCCAATTAAACAGCCAAATTAGGAATATTATACATTTTTAACGTCATGTTATTATATTTAATATTTGGACCATCGATTCTGCTAATCTTTTGTCGTCAAGGGATTTTTTTTTTTTTTAATTAAAGATCTTTCCATGCAGATGGATGATTATATATATATATATACTCTAGAAGAGGCCGCCGAAGGCCTAAAATTGTTGTATTTTTCATTTTATCGATAAAGATTTCTATGTTTTTCATTTATTAATTGTTATATATGTGTGTGTGATCGCGCTAATTCATGTGATTGTTAGAAAATCCACGCTGAGCTTTTCTCCTTCAAATATCAATATTAAATATTACCGCTGCTGGTGCATCATCTACACAGTCCTATGTGCCACTAAGAGCGGTAAACTGATAAACATGTGAGAGGAGTCTTCTTTATTTAGGGGTCTTATATCGAAAATGATATGCGCATGGAATATATCTTGGAATGATGGACGGCCGGATATGTGCAAAATCTTATACTATTCATGCTACATGATGTCCGTGCGCCATTCCATGCTTAGTCCGAGTATGTAGCAAGATTCTTCTTTTTATACTTAACTGGTACGTTTGGAACATTGAAGTGCTCAGCTCATCTAAGTGTAATTCAGATTTTAGTCCAGGTAACTCAACATATCTTTATATACATGATTCACAATATTTTTTAATTATTTATAAATATATATATATCTATATTTGTCTTAACATTCAAACACATTAGGTTGAATGTTAACGATGGGATACATGGAATTAAATATATGATTTACTTCGCTGCACAAGTTTTTACATTAGGTTGCTCTATTAAACATGTCTTGATACAATATATACACATGAAAAACAATAACTATAAAATAAAAAAAATATTTTAGCCACAAATAGATTACATAAAAGTAATCCCACAAACTGATGCGGTTTCATGTGTTTAATCAGATTGTAAAGTTATTTTTATTATAAAGTAAATCTAACGAATCAGATGAAATCAAGTCAATTTACGAGATTTATTTTGTATATTCTTTTTGTGGCTATAAGAGTCCTCTAAAATAAAAGACGTACTTTGTTGTCAAATATTGCTTTGAGATTATTTTTTCCTACTTGCAGATTTAAACCGATCATGCACAAAATGAAAAAAATTTCTATATATTCATGTTTTCACGATAGATCATATTGGAGGATGGTACGTTAGTGGAATTGGAATTCTCTATATTAGTTTTTGACTGAATTCTAAGGCTTAAAGTGAGAGAGAGATATACACGTAAAATAAAATTCTTAGTATTTAATATTGTCTGAGAAATTCAATCAGCTAACTATAAATACTATAGAATTTACTTTATCTGATTATCTCTCTTCGACTTTAGACTATAAAATTCGGTCAAAAATATCTAAGGGATTCAAATCTAGCCAATTAAGTGACCCCTATGTTATCGTATCAAGGTAGGGGAGGATGGTAGACATTGTTTAACCTATTTAATGAGGAGAGATTCAAGTACTTAAAGGAGAGGAGGATGAGAGACATAGTTTAACCAAGTCTAATGAGGAGAGATTCAACTACGTACTGAATCTGAAAATAACATTAGTTAATGTTTTGTATTCAGCCTTCGTGCTATGAACTAATCGAGTATCCTTCATTGTGATCATTCATCCAATTTGAGTAAGAATAAGTGAAATCATCCATTTTAGGATTGTGAAGATTATTCTTTCACATATTAAAGAATAACGTCCAATAGCTTATTAAAAAAAAAAGTAATAACTGATAAATATAGATAATGTATGAGATCTCATATTATCTAAAAATTAGAAATAAGAAATTATTTCTCTTTATAATTATCTTGACAATGCTTCAATTATACTACTAACTAATCTTTTTAAAATTTATACCTAAATATGGTTAAAACAGGCTTCCTATCTATGTCAAATATAAGAAAGCCATAAGAGTGAACGTAGGTATATATTTAAGCATATACAACAATAATATACTTGGTAACCAAGTCATGAACAACCATTGCATTGGATCTTGTAACAAAAATAAGATATCTATATAGTTGACCTTTCCTTTATTAATTGGTATGATCTTTTATCTTACTTAAAGCTTTGAAGAAGGAGACTGTAGTAGGTAGAGTTTCCAGTTTCAATTGGTAGATCATTTTTGCTATTAAAGAAGAAGAATAAAACAAAAATCATGTAACGGTGTATGATATAGAATATAGAATCTTTGCAGGCCAGGATCTTAAAAACTTGCACATGGCAGTCATGCATTCAGCAAAGCAAAATATGCCACACAGTAAATGCCTCGACAAGAGAGATCTCTCTATATATATAGAGAGAGAGAGAAATGAGCTAATCTCGCTACGTACTTCTACTTAATAAGACAATTAAAGACTCGTAAACAAAATTTCTTTCATTGAACAAGTCTAAATCCGACAAAATACAATTCTAAAAGGTTACATGTCTGGTAAAATCGAGGCCTGGTAGGGCATAAACAACATGTGAGATCATTGTTAATCCATTTGTTTAGTGAAAATTACAACAAGTACGGAATAATTGTCATAAAAACAAACACGATTGCTTTTTATTAGAAGGAAAAAGATGATGATGAAGTGTATAATTTTAGTAGGAGAGTAGAAACTTTTTGACGTTCCAATCAGTCCCCACCCCACCCAATTACTTTACTATTATTTTGCTGTAAGTCATCAGTGGTAGAATTTTTGGATGAATGAAAACGACCAAAACTGATTGGATGTCTGCAATGGTGAAAGTTCTCTGCCACGCGCTTTAAGGAAGAATTGGAAAACAAAACCCAGGCTCTAAATAGTAGAAAAGTGCTACAGTTTCCTTCTTTATTTTTTTACGTTTTTTTCTTTTTCTTGGCCGAGAGAGAAAGTGGAGTGAGTGAGTGAGTGAATGATGTGTGCGAGTCCCAATAATTGTTGTACCTGTGGTTGTCATTCTCGAGCCCTGTGTTTGTTCCCATGGTTGACTACCACCTTATATCAGCTTTTATGGTTTACAGAGTGATGATAACTTTTTCACAAGAGAGAAAAGAGAGAGAACCGAAGGAACCAACCTACTTTTTCTTTTATTTTTTCTTATTTTGTTTTTATATATCTAAATCTGTGACTCTACCGAAAAATGGGCCGCTTTAGTTGCTTAGAGCTGTGGACTTGAATAGGGAGAGAGATTAGAATTTAGGGCAACCCCAAGAAACCACAAATCCCAACGTTAACTAACTCCCCAATCTTGGGTCACAGCCTCACTCACACAGGGGCAGAGGCAGTATATATTTTTACAATATTATTTTTTGCCAATTACTTCACAGTTTCATGTTGTCATCAACTTCTATATCTGGCAAACCCTAACACAGAGCCACAGCTAGGGCAAAGGGGCCCGTCCACACACGGGATAATAAAATTGGAGTGCTCAACTAGGCCATTAACACAAGATGTTGCTTTCCATGACTTGAGAGAGAGAGAGAGAGTATAATATGGGTGGTGTGAAGTTGTCGTAAAAGACGAAGGGAAGTCAGTGTCAGGGTAATAAATGTGGGGGGAGAAGCAGGCAAGCATGTGATGTTGGGTTAGTCAAACATAAGTTGCAAAAGATTTGGTTGCCTCCTACCTAAGCCAAAAACTCAGATTACATTCCCCTCTCATCAGTTAGTTCCAGAGAGCAGAGCAGTGAGATAGAGAGAGAGAGAGAATTGTTTTGGTGTCTGGATTCTGGATATAAAGAGATCCCAATTCTCCGGTCTCTGCACTCTGCAGGGAAAGTTGGAACTTAGTAAGATCACGTATGCACTGTAGTTATTTTTTGGACCCATCTTTCCTTGTCTTTTTCTTTAAAAAATTTTAGGTAGGGCCATCCCAAAGACTCAAACCAGTCTTCTTGTTTTCTTTTTTCTCCTAATTTTATTTATTTTTCTCTTTTTTCACTGGTTTAGTGACAATTTGTCAAAAATTAAATTAAAAAAAATTCACCTACTAATTGCTTATAATAATAGTTTCCTTAAAGTTAATGTTATTTATTGATTAAATTGTTTTATTTTCTATGGAATGAAGTGATCATTTGAACTCCAAATTTATAAGCTTTGCAGGAAAATTGTAACAAGTCAAGTCTTCCAATATTTTTAGGTTAACATATAGCAAAGCAAGTTGAGGTTTAAGTTGGGAAAGACTAAACTCAATCAGCTTTACGGTGATTTTGAACTCTAGTTTGTTTTTTTAGCAAATTGAATTTGAATAATCAAACTTTGTCTAGCTCTCACCTATTCTATTCTCGTCTTATTTGACTAACTATTCCACATAATATCACATTCATTTTTCCCCTTTTTATCGCTTTGCATATATTATCTTCAAACTCATTCCCCCTTACCAACCCATACTTACTTCAATTAATGTTTATATTAATACATATAGCCATTATTGACCTAACTGTGAGACTTGTGATCAATTCTTACATAGTTCTGTTTCATTTTAGTTCATTTTCTCTATTTTTTACGCACTTCATTGATGTGATTGGTCAAATCAGTTATTTCATATTAAAAAAGTGATTCAGTAAATTATATTAATGAAGTAAAAAGTATTAAAAATGACTACATATAAAATTTTTGATTCTTACATATATAATCATCAACATAAAAAAAAAAACTAGACTATATTTGGATCTCGGGTATGCACGTTTTATTCACTCTTTTAAAAAATAGGAAAGTTTTGAAACTATTAAAATGTGTTTAGTAAGTGAGTTAGTCTCATAATATTTTATTATTATTTATAAATAATTTATTATTAATTATTAACAAATTATTTATTATTATTTATTAATGATCAAAGATCATTTCAACGTCCAAATGTAACGGTCTAATTAAGGACATCTTCCTGCATAGGATCCAGGCTGTATATGAAGAAGTTCAAGGTTGTCCAACACGCAAGTACTTTGCAACAGCTTTTGATGAATCCCCTCTGCCTAAAATGGAGCCCAAAAAGTGTATGCGGACCCGGTGTTCTTTTTTTTCTATTTTATTTTAAGCGTCAACAATGGCCCATATCCTACATTCTTGTAGATGTGGGGTAAGAACTAAGAATATACCTACACAAATTCATTATTATTATTATTATTATTTTTACATTATTTACTGTATAACAACGGTATATATATCATTAGTCAACGGTCTCCTTATTGTGTCTCATTCTTGGTAGCCCTCGACTTTTAGAATGCGTAGAAAACACGAATGTTTTGAGTTTATTTCCTCCTACAATAAGGAAAGAAAGAAAGAAAGAAAGAAAGAAAAATAAAAGAGGTAAACAAAATATATATTAAAAAAATGATAAATTTAAAAAGATATAATATAATTATCACCTAATCATAAAAAGAAAAAAAGAAATTGGTCTTGGGAGATATGATCATGTCTCTCATCATGGCCATCAAGTGAAGGGAGTCTCCCATGGTTGCTCTCCTAGAGGACCGTGGCTTTCATGGTAGGCTACCATTTTTCAAAATGTCATCTATTTTGAAATATGGTATTTAGAAATTAATTAATATCACTTTCGACACATTAGATTCTTAAACTATTAAGAAATTATATTGTGCACATTTTTAAAAATCTGACCTTTAAAATTGTGTCACACTATACTAATTGAATAATGTTATTGAACAAACGAAAAGTGATAGTTTAGCGATCGATCATATATATAATGTGCGCATGATAGTTTACTTACCATAGTGTAAAAGCAATCATACATTATTAATTAGGATGTACTTTTGAATATTGCTAAATAGATAGAGTCTTAGAATGTGTAAATATGATCCACATACTATTTTTTTTAAAAAAAAATTAAGATTCATTATTAAAAAAATAATTTTTTTAATGTGAGTCATAGATTTATCCATTATTTTCAAAGTCAGTGTGCGAGACTTGCATATCTTAAAATTTTAAATATCATTCTCGTTAATTTGATGCGATGATTCACTAACATCTAACACAATTGCATCAAGAATTACCCCGCACCCTCCCCCACCGCACCGAAAAAGAAAAGAAAAAAGAACTTTCAGCCATTAGTTTGTATCTTTGGTAAGAGAGAGAGAGAGAGCTACCAAACGGTGAATGATATTGACCCAATATTAAGAAGATTGTATGAAAAATATTGGAATCATTGACTTGACTTGTCCATGTCACGAACAAAAGAGCTAGCTTCAGTGGATGTGGCTACGAATATATATATAATGTTATGAGGCAAGTACACTATAGATGAAAGGTTCATCATGTACTCTTCAATGTCATCTGTGTAAGGACCAGAATGACTGGTCATCGATTAACTAGCTGGGCGTACGTACGTGACCTTATCATCAGTTCCCTAGCTAGCTAGCTATAGAAATTATACCGTTACAATTAATTCACAACTATATATTTTTCTGAATTCAAACACATCAAAATCAAAGTTCAGATAAAATAATAAGAAAATTATTAATTTATTGTATAATTGTATAAAAGTTGTAAGAATAGTAGCTTTATCATTGATATACCTAAGTCTTATCTTTTTCTCCCATTGATCGACTTACTCGTCTTTGCACCTAATTCACTAATAATAGCTCTACCATAATGCATTCATAATAGTGATCTGCACATGGTTATAATAACTTTGGAACCAACTTCATTTTTCTCTCGTCTAATTATTTTTGTGAGGACCATATGACTGCTAGCTACCTAGCAAGCTCCATCAAGGTGGGGTTCGGGGCAGATTTATCCATCAATTTTCATGATGTTCATGCATTATTGTAGATCTTCAGCATCATCATCATGTTCTCCCTCGTTTTTAGCATGACTTGTCTCAAAATTTCTGCCATAATTGTAAACTCAATGATTTAGGCTACGTTTCGATGCTGAGTTGAGTTGAGTTTAGTTCTTTATAAATAATAGTGAGTTGAGTTGGTGGAGAGAGTTATGTGGTACTCATCTAAAATGAATTTAAATATGTTCGGATATTAAGATAAGTTTACTATTATTTATAGGAAATTGAAAAAGGTTGTTAGTCTCACCTATAAAGATGTCATGTTGAGTTGAAAAAAGTTGTGAGTCTAATGTTTAAGGAAGTTTTGAGTTGAGATGAGTTTAATAATTTGAAAGTTGGGTATTTATATGTTAAACTCAGTTTAAAATTAGACTGAACTGAGTTAAACTCAATGGAGTTCAACAACCAAATGGGACCTTAAGATTAACAAGTAAAAACACATTGCATGTAAAGTTTTTTGAAAAATGATAAANTCAATTTTCATGATGTTCATGCATTATTGTAGATCTTCAGCATCATCATCATGTTCTCCCTCGTTTTTAGCATGACTTGTCTCAAAATTTCTGCCATAATTGTAAACTCAATGATTTAGGCTACGTTTCGATGCTGAGTTGAGTTGAGTTTAGTTCTTTATAAATAATAGTGAGTTGAGTTGGTGGAGAGAGTTATGTGGTACTCATCTAAAATGAGTTTAAATATGGTCGGATATTAAGATAAGTTTACTATTATTTATAGGAAATTTAAAAAGGTTGTTAGTCTCACCTATAAAGATGTCATGTTGAGTTGAAAAAAGTTGTAAGTCTAATATTTAAGGAAGTTTTGAGTTGAGATGAGTTTAATAATTTAAAAGTTGGGTATTTGTATGTTAAACTCAGTTTAAAATTAGACTGAACTGAGTTGAACTTAATGGAGTTCAACAACCAAATGGGACCTTAAGATTAACAAGTAAAAACACATTGCTTGTAAAGTTTTTTGAAAAATGATAAACATGCACCACTTTTTACAACATATTATATAACCATTTTTTTACGTACAATGAATGGTATTTTTGTAAAATACCTTCATTTTAAAACATGGTATTATTACTCAATATTTTTATTGTTTGTCGCGGCTAATTAACTAACTTTTTTGCGACAAATTAAAAATCTGGTCGAGCAAAAACACTTCTATTGTTTTGATCGACATGTTTGGTTCACATAAGATCAAAGATGACTAAAGTTGATATGGTATGTGCATGAGATCAGAGAAAAGTGGCTCAATATATATTTCCTAAAGCGTTTTATCTCACAAAAACATAAAGTCATGAATCGAAGGTACATAAATTGTCTGTCTCCACGTTGGATCAAGAAATTTGCAGTCTAGAACAATTAAGAAAATGGAGGGAAAAAAAAAAAAAACCTGAAAGGAAAAGAGAAAACCAAGAATAGATGGTTTGGAAATAAAGTAACCGGACATGATTAAAGTCCCACCGTACGTAATATAGTGTCAATTAATCTATAATTATTAGAGTTTTTCTTAATAATATTAATTGTAGGCTATATATGGGTTATAACATAGGAAAAGGGCCACTCATCATCCATTTAATATCCTTTATATTTTTATGTGACATCAAATTATATATTGACAAACTATTTGTTATTTTATTTATTTATTTAAATTTATTTGATGTCATATAAAAGAATATTAATGAAAAAATTATAGTAAAATAGATGGTGAATAACATTTCTCTATAAGAAAATCACTTGGCATATCTTCCCAGTAGTTAATGTAGTATATTCAACAATTATAGAAATGAGAATGACGAACAAGATCTCTCTTGTCCATTAATTTGGAGCTAAATGAAGCTGATACTACCTTTTCACTCTATACAGCCACAGCAGCATGAGATACAATTTGGATGAACATAGATAAACAGTGCACCAACAAGATAGTTAGATGCAACAATTTTATGAGCATAAACCAAGTCAACAAGTTACACACACACACATTGTTAAAGCTGTGAATGGAATGGAGGAGAACTGGGAATGGACCGGACAGATGATTGAAGACATTAAAGTGATCTTAAAGAATAGACCCAATTGGGTGGTACAGCATACATACAGAGAAAAGGTAGCTCACAATCTAGCCAGATACTCTTTGAATGTAAATGATGAATGTGCGTGGATAGAAAGTGTACCTGAGGAGATAGTTAGCGCTCTCATTTAGGATAAACTTTGTATCAACTGATAACGAATACAATATGAAGGTTTATTTCAAAAAAAGTTATACATACACACACACACACATTGCTTCAATTGTTTGTTGTCACTTCAACATCCACCCAGACTACTTCCTCAAAGGAAAACTAATAGTAATCAAAGATGATTGAGATTTTCTCTAAACATTTTTTCTCAATTCAATGGCCAAATAAGGAGAGAGATAGATACAATATGTGGGATTCATCATTCTAGGCTTCCATATGAATAATATTAGATGATATAAGAGCCACATGTTGTATATCTCTCTCACACAAAAAAATTGGCTTCTTATTCGTTAGGGTGTGTCCACAATATGACTATTTATGACTGTTCTTAAAAAAATCTTTTTACTTGGTAGTCGGTGTAGAATGTGTACCAGATACACTGCTAACATAGTAAGATTCCATCAAAAGAAGTTCAAAGTAAATTCTTTTAGAAATCAAGTATTGCCATGTTAGCAGTATAGATAGTGTGTCATCTACATCAGCTGTAAATATGATTTTTCTTTTGAAAAGATTTCGAGAGTGCAATATGGAATCCATAGCAGATTTGAGTATATCTTCCCTAAAGTCAATTAATTTTGAGTGAATTGGTAGCCTATCATTGGACAAGTAGTAGAAGAGTTGTGGAAGAGGGAGGGATTTTATGAGTGTGGCTATGCTCCCTATAATTGCTCTAAAAAAACATATTTTTACTAGGCCTGATGTTGAATGCTATGAAAGACTTGAGTGCATGTCTTCTGTAACACTAAATGGGTTTTAGTTGATACTATTTAAAATATCTCCAAGAGGATCTTAGACCTATAAATGGGCAACTCCATTCCTATTGATTTTATTTTGAAGAAAAGGGAGTACGAGGGGGGGAAAAAGAAAGGAACAAAGAAAGGAAGAACTTTTACCTATATTCTTCTTGTCTACATGCATGCTACTTTTCCTCACGCTTCTAACATGAAAGGGGAGACAGATGCCAAGTAGAAAGGAGAGAGCCACGAGACCAAATGCTTAAACAAGACTGAAACCTAACACAAACTTTAATATCTACATCTTCATTGCCATAAATTTAGTTCATGATTCGGTCACAAAGCATATAAAGAATGGTCACTCAAACATAGATATAGCCATATAGACACAAAAGTACTGGCATTTACCCCAACCCAAAATTCTTCCCAAGAGAATAACTTTGTGGAAATTGTTGATTATTATAGTTCCAAAAGTTTAATGCTCCTATCATTTTCATGACTAAAGGTCTAAATGATGATCTTTTTCTCTTTATTTTTTTTCTTTTCATGTTTGCTATTATCTACATGTCAACTCTTCTCAAGGAAACTTGAGATGTCTAGTCCTATATTATGAGTATTATATGTTCCTTATCAACAAAAAGAAATTATTATTTAAGCATAAAAGGAAAAGGATAATGTAAAAATGTAGTGTGGGTAACATGGTGGATGTGTTCCTTTGGAATTTTCATCATTTTGAAGCTCCCTCGATTGGACAAGCAAGGTAGAAATAACCACCCAAAATGTACCAAAGTCTCTTCTCATGGTGAAAGCGATGCACCGCCCAAAATAGTAATATGGCAACATCATCACACTTTTCTTTTGTAAATGCAACCCCTTTGATTATTTTATTAGATGCTCGCAATAATGCTACCATGAAGAATAGAAATGCCTTTTTCCCCTCCATAATAGTCATATATCTATAATTTTTCGTCATAATTTTGAGAATAATGCTACATATCGTCTTTATGTTTTTTCACTATTAATCATATTTGTTTATGGGACATATTTTTAATGACTTCATATGCTGATATCATAAATAATAGTTACTTAAAAATTATTACATGGTAAGTGTGATCAGAGATGATAAAATCTAAAATGAAGAATCATATATCTCTCGATGTTCTAAATCTTATAACCATCTATGACTCTATATGATTAGTAATTGAATCTGTTGTTGAAAACTTGACTAACCTTTAAGGTTAAGTGGGATTTATGGAGGTAGATTCAAAATCTAATATAACCTCTTGATCAATTGAAAATGAAAGAAAAAGGAACCAAAAGGAACTATTAATATGAAGAAAAAGAAAATAAAAAATAAAAGGATTAATAACAGAATTAGGCCATTTCATAAACTCAGTATACTAGCTGCTCAATAGGAACACTTGATGGGATAATTCATGTGGTTCATGGAGTGGGGAGTTCGATTCTTCCATTTGAATACCATCAAAGGATCTTGGCTTTACATTTGTTATTGAGTTGGAACAACTTAGACTATGTGATAAATAGCATCTATATTCAATCTTTAGGAATAGAAAAGATTCAGAATTCTGCATAAATGTTTAGGAAAATTTTCAGTAATTCTTTATATTCAAGTGGGAATTGTTAGCTTGTTGCTAATGGTCTCCCCACCTTGATAACCGAGTTTATACAGGTGTTTAACCGAGTCTATAACAAAATAAATATTGGAGGCCCAATATTCCTGATGTTCTTCTTGCAGCTCTTAACTAGAGCAGGGGACCAAAACCAAAAAAGGAACTGCTCTAGCTCAGATTAAAATTTTGAGCCCATGCCTGAGTTTGAGTAGGCTGAAGAATGTGAGCTATTGGGCTCGCCCAGAAAAAGAAAGTGGGCTGTCAAGCTTAGAAAAATGATCACATCGGCTTTTCTTATTCTACACCATCGTGTAGCTAGTTTTGCTTGGACAAAATGTAATTTTAACAAATTCCCTTCTCCGACTCCTCTGGATCTTGAGACATTCCAACTTGGAATGTTTCTTCCCATCTCTACAAAGGAATTTCCCATTAATGTTCCTCAACCGACATAACCCAAATCTCTCTCTCTCTCTTGCCTTCTCTGTCTCTGCCTCTCGCTAACAGAGATTATGGCACCAGGAAAGTCTCGAAGTAGCAAACGTTCATCCTCATCATCAACTTCATACGCATCGACAATAACAACAGTGGTGTTTTTAGCACTGTGTGTTTTGGCTATATGGATGTTAACCTCCAACTCTGTAGCTCCTCGTAAAACCAGCAGTAGCACTGCAACCACCAAATCCAACGTTAAAAAAGATCCTCCTGCTTTTGAAGACAATCCCGGTGATCTCCCCGATGATGTCATCAAGTTTGATGAGGAATCTAACAATGACAGAAAGTCACAGCAAGATCAGAAGTCGGAGTCGTCCTCGATTGGTAATTCGAAGGACCCGAACGTGGCCGAGGATGGTGATGATGGTATAAATGATAAACAAGAGATTTCACGTGTAAAAGAATCTGCTGAAGAGCAGGAAAGGCAAAAAGAAAACGAGAAGCAGATATCTGAGGAAAGCCAGCAAACAAGTGATGAAGAAAACGAAGAAAATCAAAAGGTTGATGAGGACCAAAAGCTAGGTGAAGATCAACAGCATGGTACGGAACAACAACAACAATATGTTGAAAGCCAAGATGAAAATATTCGGGAGTTTCCGAGTCGGATATCAAATCGAGATCAAGAACAACGTCTACAACAACAACTACGTGAAGATGAAAACCGTGAAAACACCCAAGATTCTAAGAATGATGAAGATCAACATCTACAAAAACAACAAGACGAAGAAATTGTAAAAAATGAAGAAAACTCTGAGACTCGACAGAAACAACAAAAACAGCAAGAATTTCAAGATGTGACTAATGATGAACACCCACAATCCCAGGAAGCAGAAGAGGATCCAGAATCTCAACAAAACAAAGCAGGAACTCAAGAAGTTCAGCAGCAACGAGAGAATGACGCGAACCAAGAAGCCAGAGAGGAGAATAACACTGAAGGTAAGCCCGCAGACTCAAACTCGGGCGAGTCATTCCCCGGTGGGGGAAATACAGGGATTCCACGAGAGTCGAAGGAGTCAAAGAAGTCATGGTCGACTCAGGCAGCCCAGTCGGAGAACGAGAAAGAGAGACGCAAGGAAGGATCGGGCGTCATGGGGAGCATTTACGGGTACACATGGCAGCTATGTAACGTCACGGCCGGTCCTGACTACATACCCTGTTTGGACAATGAGAAAGCTCTGAGAAAATTGCGCACAACTGGACACTTTGAGCACCGAGAGAGGCACTGTCCCGAGGAGGGACCCACGTGCTTAGTAACACTGCCGGAGGGGTACAAAAAGCCCATCTTGTGGCCTAAAAGCAGAGACAAGGTATGGTGAACGAATTTGAACCGCTTGGTTGGGTTTATTCATTGGAAAATACTAGATCCCCCGCTGGTAGATCCCGCTGGGAGCCACCGCTCCCAGTTTTTTTTTTTTTTTTTCAGTGATTAAGGAAAAATTATTTAATATTATTCTAAATTTTTTATATTTTTTTAAATATTAAAAAACATTAAAAAATGAAGTGAAAAAAAAAAAAAAGAGCCGCTTGGGAGCTCCAGCGGTGGCTCTAGCAGTCCCCTTATTCATTTATTCTTTATCAAAATGTGTCCTTCTCTCAATAACATAAAGAATGCGATTGTTCTCTCAAAGTTCTTTGTTACTCTATTTTATATACTGTGTGTGGTCCTAGCAGATTTGGTACCATAACGTACCACATGTGAAGCTTGCGGAGGTAAAGGGGCACCAAAACTGGGTTAAGGTAATGGGTGAGTTCTTGACTTTTCCAGGTGGTGGGACCCAATTCATACATGGCGCGCTCCACTACATTGATTTTATTCAACAGGTAACTCAACTAATGATATTATAACGGACCATATATATATATATATATATTTTAATTCGTAATATTTATGCTTATTAACTATGGGGATATATATATATATATATACTACATGCAAATTGTTGAATTGTATGTTTTGGTTTTGGCATGGTGGCTGCAGTCGGTACCTGGCATTGCTTGGGGGAAGCACACTCGAGTAA
Source organism: Carya cathayensis (assembly GCA_011037825.1). Classification (NCBI taxonomy): domain Eukaryota; kingdom Viridiplantae; phylum Streptophyta; class Magnoliopsida; order Fagales; family Juglandaceae; genus Carya; species Carya cathayensis. The sequence continues at coordinate 171,458 of QGSO01000515.1, read as the reverse complement.
TTTTGGATGTTGGTTGCGGGGTTGCCAGCTTTGGGGGTTATCTTTTCGAAAGAGACGTTCTTACCATGTCTTTTGCTCCCAAAGATGAACACGAGGCCCAAGTTCAGTTTGCGCTCGAGAGGGGCATACCCGCATTATCAGCTGTCATGGGTTCTCAACGCCTTCCATTTCCGAGTAGGGTCTTTGATATTGTGCACTGTGCACGTTGTAGAGTGCCTTGGCATGCAGAAGGTTTTGACTACTTTGACATGATCTAATTCATGTCTAATTATTTATTTATTTTCATGGTTTGCATGCTGAGAATCATATTAATTAAACTTGGGTACTCATGTAGGTGGTTTGCTTCTTTTGGAGTTGAACCGCGTTCTGAGGCCAGGAGGTTATTTTGTTTGGTCAGCTACTCCTGTTTACCAAACCCTCCAAGAAGATGTGGAAATCTGGAAGGGTAGGAAATACGGATATTTTCTTCATCATCATCTATGGGCATATTGAAGTTATATACTTTGGATTATGCTGACATATTAGCTGGTTTTCTAGAAATGTCTTCACTTACGGCTTCCATGTGTTGGGACCTTGTCACCATCAAGAAGGATAAATTAAATTCAATTGGTGCTGCCATTTATCGCAAACCCAGCTCAAATGATTGCTATGAACAGAGAAAGCATAAACGTCCACCAATGTGCAAAAATGACGATGATCCGAATGCCGCCTGGTTTGTTTGTTTTTTTCTTTCTTTTTAATGTTCTTAACGTCTAACAGTACTGGCTCATTCCCTCTTTTTGACATACTATTTTTGTGTTATAAACATTATTTCTTTTGATGGGCCATTTCTAGGTACGTGCCTTTGCAGTCATGCATGCATCGTATACCTGCTGATGAGACTCAGAGAGGAACCCAATGGCCTGAGGCTTGGCCTCGTCGACTGCAGGTACCTCCGTACTGGTTAAATAGCTCTCAGATGGGCATTTACGGGAAACCAGCTCCTCAAGATTTTGTAGCAGATCATGAACACTGGAAGCAAGTGGTGAAAAATTCATACATGAACAGTTTGGGGATCAGTTGGTCTGATGTGAGAAATGTCATGGACATGAGAGCTGTCTATGGAGGGTAATTAATACTTTTTAAATATATTTATTTTTATATGCCGATCATAATTTGATGGTGGTTTATCCCATATATGGGTACTGTTGTTCAGGTTTGCTGCAGCTCTGAGAGACCTTCGAGTGTGGGTCTTGAACGTGGTGAATGTAGACTCTCCAGATACACTTCCCATTATCTATGAGCGAGGCCTTTTTGGGATATACCATGATTGGTGTGAATCCTTCAGCACTTACCCACGTAGTTATGATCTACTTCATGCCGATCATCTTTTCTCAAAGCTGAAAAAGAGGTAGAAATTACATGGGCTTGTTTCGTGATTCTTCCACTTCCAGCAGTATTATTATTGTATGGTTAAACCAAATGATGACTATAAATTATGGGGTTTGTTTTGGCGTCCTTTTCAGGTGTAGACTTGATCCGATAATGGCAGAGGTCGATAGAATCGTAAGACCAGGAGGTAAATTGATTGTTCGTGATGAGTCGAGCACAATAGGGGAAGTTGAGAACTCGCTCAAGTCTCTGCATTGGGAGGTTCATTTGACCTTCTCCAAGAACCAAGAAGGGATGCTTAGTGCACAGAAAGGCAATTGGCGACCGGACGCATATGTAGAGTCTTCCTAGCTAATCACGTACGATTAATTTACACATGAAAATCATCTTCTAGATCCTAAAGACTGGCGTGATCTTTAGCGTAGAAACTGTTTATCTTTAAGCTGAGTACTGCATGCATGCGTACGTACGATCTCATGATGATTTGTTGTCGTGATGATCAGCGAGTACTAGTGATTTTACAGAAGTGGTCAATGATAACAGTAGGAAGCAGAGGATATGCTTTCTCTTCATATTTCATTGATAAACAAACAGCCTATAAATAGGCTAATACATAACTGAAAGCAACATGAAAATAGGTACTATCCAACGTTCAAAACAAACTCCTATTGACTAGGTAAACTGAAACAAACTTACTGACACTCCTAAAGACTAGGACAACCCAAACGTGCAAAATTATTAAATTTCCTCAACAATCCCTCCCTTAAACTGATGTTCCAGACACACATTCAGTTTAATAAGAGTTAAACTTTGAAACTCCATCCCTCAAATTGAAAAAATTTGAAGTACAAACACCAAGTAGCTTCCTGAGCTTCTGAAATGTAGGAAACTTGAGAGGCTTGGTTAGAATATCAGCAATCTGGTCTTCACTTCTGCAGTAAGTAAGATTAATGACTCCATCATTTGTGAGATCCCTCAAAAAATGATACTTCACATCTATATGTTTGCTTCGACCATGTAAAACTGGATTTTTTGAAAGCTTTATTGCTGAACTGTTGTCACAATAAATCTGAGTAGGTCCATCCTCCTTAAAATGCAGCTCTTTAAGGATTTTCTTTAGCTAGATAGAAAATCAGCTAGATAGCTTGACAAGCACAAGCTGTTGCAGCAACAAATTCAGCTTCAGTGGATGATAATGTGACAATAGATTGCTTCTTTGATGACCATGAAACAGCTCCTGTCCCCATCATGAAAACATACCCAGATGTGCTTTTTCGATCATCTGAATCTCCTGCATAATCACTATCTGTAAACCCAAACAGATCTGACTTTTCTCCACTCTTGTAGAACAGCCCATTGTCCTTAGTACCTTGCAAGTAACGGAAAATTCTTTTTGCAGCCAAGAGATGAATCTCTGTAGGACATTCCATGTACCTGCTAATCACACTTACAGCATGCATTATATCAGGTCTTGTTGCTGTCAAATACATTAAACTCCCCACTATTTGTTTGTAAAGAGTGTCATCAACCTTCTTGCCTCCATCATCTTTGTTTAGCTTCATACCAAACTCAGATGGAGTATTTACAGGATTACAATCCTTCATCTGAAACCTGTCCAAGATTTCTCGCACATACTTCTTTTGAGAAATAAAAATTCCAGTAGAAGATTGCACCACTTCAATGCCAAGAAAGTAATGCATAATGCCAAGATCAGACATCTCAAATTCAGCCATCATGGATTTCTTAAAACTTCCAAACATGGCTATATTATTTCCAGTGTAGATTAAATCATCTACATATAAGCAAACAATGAGCATTTTTCCTCCATCTTCAGTCTTTGTAAAAAGTGTATGTTCATAAGGACATTTTTGAAATCCTTCCTTCAAAAAATAAGTTTCTATACGATTATACCAAGCCCGTGGAGCTTGTTTTAATCCATATAGAGCTTTCTTTAACTTATACACTTTGTGCTCATTGCCAAGCTTTACATAACCAGGAGGTTGATCGATAAATACCTCTTCTTGCAAATCTCCATGGAGGAATGCTGATTTCACGTCCAACTGGAAGATAGGCCATGAGTTTTGAGCTGCCATAGCAATCACCAATCTGATTGTATCATGCCTTGCAACCGGAGCAAAGACTTCTTTATAATCAACACCAAACTCCTGCTTGTAGCCCTTAGCTACCAAGCGTGCCTTGTGTTTGTCAACCTCACCATTCTCCTTCAGCTTTGTCTTGAATACCCACTTTACACCAATTGTCTTCTGCCCTTTTGGAAGATCACATAGCTCCCATGTGTCATTTCTTTCAATGGCTGTAATTTCAGCATCCATAGCCTTTCTCCATTTTGATTCTTTGACAGCCACTTCAAAGATGGTAGGATCACAATCTGAAAATAGAGCAAAATGTGTAAGTGGGTCATCACCTTGGTCAACTCCAGTTACCTCATAATCAATCATCCATGCTGGTCTTCTTCGAACACGTTGAGGCCTTTGTGATTCAGCTGTAAGTGGGCTTTGATCAGTTGGAACATTTTGAGTGACTTCATCTTCTTGCTCATTTTCCATAGGCTGCTGCCCTTTCTCCTCATCATCAAAATCTGCTGGAATACTTTCTTTAACACCATTTTGATTCCATGACCAGGTGCCTTTTTCATCAAATACCACATCACGGCTGATGACAATTTTCATGGTGCTAGGATTGTACAGTTTATAAGCTTTTGACTTATCACTAACACCAAGAAAAATACATTTTTCTCCCTTGTTGTCTAGCTTCCTCCTCTTCTCATCTGGAATATGGGCATAGGCAATACACCCAAAAATCCGGAAATGATCTACAGCAGGTTTCCTTCCGCTCCATGCTTCCTCTGGTGTCATATTTTGAACAGCAAGTGTAGGACTTCTGTTCAATATATGAGTGCTCCAATTAACTGCTTCAGGCCAGAAACTTTTTGGAATGCCACTTGTTGTCAAAAGGCTTCGCACCATATTCATAATAGTGCGGTTCTTCCTCTCGCATACACCATTTTGTTGGGGTGTATAAGCTGCTGTAAGCTGTCTCTTGATTCCATGGTTCTCACAAAAATTTGCAAATTCATGTGAGTTATATTCTCCACCACGATCCGTGCGAAGAACTTTTATTGGGTTGCCAACTTCTTTCTCAACAAGCGCTTTATAGCTTTTAAAAGCTACAAAGGCTTCGGATTTTTCTTGCAAAAAATAAACCCAAATCTTACGACTATAATCATCAATGAAGGTAATTATATATCTTTTACCTCCATTAGAATGTGGTGTTATTGGCCCACAAATGTCGGAATGAACAAGCTCCAATGCTTTCTTCGCTCTCCAAGATTTTCCTTGTGGGAATTGATTACGATGTTGTTTGCTAACAACACATTCTTCACAAACTTGAGAAGAAGCTGTAATTTGAGGAAGCCCCGTCACCATGCTTTTTTGTTGTAGTGTTTTCAATCCGCCAAAATTCAGATGCCCATAGCGAAAGTGCCATAGCCATGCCTCATCTTCTAATTTTGCCGAGAAGCATGAATGAGCTGTGTTGTGGAGATAAAGTGGGAACATACGATTTGCCGTCATGTTAACTTGAGCAATTAAGCCCAACTTTGTGTCTTGAATCTGACATACCCCATCTTTGATAAAAATCTCGTATCCTTTTTCTTGTAACTGACCCACACTAAGCAAGTTGGTTTTTAAATCAGGCACAAAAAGAACATTAGCGATAGTGTGGATGGAATTTCCTTTGGTTTGGATTGTTACCTTTCCTTTTCCCATAACAGAAATTTTGGAGTTGTCACCAAACTTAACAGAGCTGCGAAAGGATTCATCCAAGTCAGAAAATGCCTCCTTCTCTCCACACATGTGGTTGCTGCAGCCAGTGTCTAAATACCACATGTTTTGTTGAGTTTCTTCCTTCATGTGGCACACCATCAAAAGAGACACCTCTTCTTCCTTTTCTGCAAAGTTAGTTTGATCTCCACTTTGTTTATTCAAATCAGTTTGACATTCTGATTTATAATGGCCATACCTATGACATCTGAAACATTCAATATTGGACTTGTCTGCTGACTTTGATCTATAAGTTGTTGAGTGGTGGCCTCCACGTCCTCTGCCTCTTCCTTGAAATTGACTCTCTTGATGATGATTTTGCTGTTGGTTCCCACGATCATTGTTGTTTCTGCCTCCTCTACCTCGACCTCTACCTCTTCCTCGTCCTCTATCAGCTCTACTAGGTATGAAGTGATTTTCTGATAAGGTCTTCAATGCTTGTTCTTCTTTTTCCTGCTGGTTAATTTTTTGCTCATGAACCAACAAAGAACTTTGTAACTCATCAATTGACAGCAAACCAACATCATTAGCTTCTTCTATAGCACAAACAACAAAATTAAATTTTGCTGTCAAGGATCGAAGAATCTTCTCAACAATGAGAACATCCTCTGTCTTGTCGCCATGGATCCGCATCTTGTTAACGATTGCCATCGTTCTTGAAAAATAGTCTGTAACTGATTCTCCTGACTTCATTCGAAGTATTTCGAACTCCGAACGAAGTGCTTGAAGCTGCTGCCTCTTAGCCCTTGCTGTACCTTGGTACTTCTTCTTCATGGAATCCCAAATATGCTTGGCTGTGTCTTTGCAAAGAATGGTTTCCAAGATTGAGCGATCAATAGCTTGGAAGAGATAATTTTTTGCTTTAAGATCCTTTAACTTCAGCCCTTCAAGTTCTGTCTTTTGCGCATCTGTCAGCATAACACTTGCTGCTGGTTCTGCTACTCCAGAAACAACAACCGTCCAATATTCTTTGGACCTCAAGAAGTTCTCCATGAGCATGCTCCAATGGTCATAGTGACCATCAAAGCGTGGAATGGCTGGCTGTACAAAACTTTCGGAAGCCATCAATTTCACTTTTTCTCTCCGTGGAACTCAACCTGGCTCTGGTACCACTGATAACAGTAGGAAGCAGAGGATAAGCTTTCTCTTTATATTTCATTGATAAACAAACAGCCTATAAATAGGCTAATACATAACTGAAAGCAACATGAAAATAGGCACTATCCAACGTTCAAAACAAACTCCTATTGACTAGGTAAACAGACTTCTATTGACTAGATAAACTGAAACAAACTTACTGACACTCCTAAAGACTAGGACAACCCAAACGTGCAAAATTATTAAATTTCCTCAACAGTCAATTCTTTGGAAAATCTTCAGATATGATATGATTGAAAAATTAGCTGGTGATGTACAAATACGTAATTTTCAGTTTTAAATTTTCAAAATTTTTATTTAATTATTTAATTATTATAATTATTATAATTGGATCAAACTTTTAAATAAAATATTAAAAATAATTTATTTTTTAAATTTTAAAATAAAAATAATATTAAAATATTTTATCATAACAATATTTTAACTTTATAATATTTTTATTTAACTTTTTTTAATCTCATTTTCTAAAACTTTATAAAATATTATAATTCAAATTATTTAATTAATATTCATAAATTTTTCATCTCTTCTAATTTTCCAAGCATCCCTTTGTCTTGGAACTCAATTAAGGCTGTAAAAAAATAAAATTATTTGACAAGACATAAAAAATCAGCTTGGTTAAACTTGAGTTTGGCTCAATTCGGTCATAAAAAATTATATTCATCATTCTAACGGTACACAATTGATTTTATTTTTTTATCTTTTTTCTTAACAAATATGTGATATAGAAATAATGAGTAAAATAACTTTCGTTTGTTATATGAGCAATTCACAAACACAAAATTATATACCAACTTTCCAACCCACCTCACGTGAGCCTCACGTTATCATGGATTTATTTAATTATTTTTAATTCCAGCTATTTATCTATATTAATCTTGCATTCCCCGAATGTAGATTGAGAAGTAATATTAGGAGTACTGGAAATCTCTTTCGAAAATATTAAGACATTAATCAACCATAGTCGTATATTTTTTCACATGATGTTAATGCGATTATCAATCTCAACTTAAAAATGGTAATTTTTCGATAATTATAATATATGTAGTGGCACAAATACCATATATATGCTAAAAAAGAGGTAATAACTCGATTTATTATTGATCATTAAAGAGGTAACACCTGGCCTGTATGTCTATCATTAAGTAACTTGCACGACTAGTACTTCATGATCAAGATCTATATCTTAAAACAAAAAGAAAATTTTTTAAAATATAAACCATACATATTTAGCAAACTGTAGAAGATAAATCATATATAAAGCCATATATATATATACAACGTAAATAATTAAATTCATATTGAACTTCATCATAATTTTCTTTTATCAGGTCTTTTCAATTCATTGTAACTACATTCTTCGCACAGTACTATCTTTTTTAGAAATGCTTAATTTAACAAGAAATTGTTATAATTTGATGTGATGTATTAGATTGTAATATTATTTTTATTATAAAATAAATCTAACGTATATTATAAAATCATGTTATTTTGTAAATTTATTTATATTATTATAAGATACTTTTGTGACGATAGCGGTAGCACTGCTCAGCTATGAACAACATGAATATATTTTTTATTTTTTTAAATTTCTACAAAGAGAAGATATTCTCCACGTGGAAGTTGAAACCCATGACTCCACTCTCCTTTAGCTAGTTAAAAAAAAAAGGATGCATCAATCGAAATACAATTCCAAAGATCATAACGTTAGCAAGATGAATTAATGTGCAAGAGATCAATGTCTAAAGTATTCTTGTTAGAATGAAAAACGATCAGGTAAGACTATTCTTCGAACTAAATTTTATTAAGTATTTCAATCAAAGCGATTGGTGTAAAATATTTTAAATACTTTATAAATGACTCATTTAAAATATGACACACACACACATATATCAATTGATACTGAATAATCTTAACGCACTAATCTAAATGTAAAAGATGTAGTTTAAACCTCAAAATCTAGATATAAAATAGTTTAAAGAATTGATTAACAACATGCGGTGGCTAATATATACACATGTAAGCCAACCAAATCCCATAATTAAGGGAGAAAATTTGTTGACATTAAAGATGGAAAAATGAACTAGCTGTCATTTATGCAAGCAAGGATTTCATGATCTGGGACTCTATTCATGGGATGTGCTGAAGCTTTATCCTTGGAAGAATTGACTGAAGTATTCTTGGAAGTTTTGCTGTCATGATGCAGGGGACTTGAATTTGCACTATCATGCTCTCGCAAGCTCAACATGGAGGGAATGACAGTGGGCTTCATACAAAGAGCAGAAAACTTTGGTGCAACCAAGGGCCTTGTAAGAACGTTGGCATGTTGCTCTTTATTGAAGATGAAGTGAACTTGGAGTTGTCCAAGACTACTCTTTCACGAACGAAGTGAAAATCAATAGCAACATGCTTTGTGCGAGCATGAAAAATGAGATTGGTAGAGAAGTAAGTGGCTCCAATATTATCACACTACAATGTGGGAGGTTGATGTAAATAGACACCAAATTCCCAAAGAAGATCTTGCAACTAGATTAATTCAGCAGTGGACTTGAGTAAGGCTTTGTATTCAGCTTTAGTACTTGACCAAGCAACTGTATGTTGCTTACGAGAGCTCCAAGAAATTAAGATGCTACCATGAAAATGAGATAGCCACTAGTGGAGTGGCGATCATCAAGATAACCTACCCAATCAGTATCAGCATATGCCTGTAAGAGGTTGAAAAAACTGGAAGTGATGTGTAGACCATGCATGGAGGTGGCATTGAGATATCAAAGAATTCTTTTGATAGCAATCCAATAGTTTATAGTAGGTCAGTGCATGTATTGGCATAAGATTTTATTTTTTGGAAATACTTGACAATGGAGTTATTGCCCTTTTTCATGGAGGATAAATTAACACTCAAGTTAATAATCCTTGCATTGGATTGCATAGAGAACATGTTTTCAAGTGCTTTCCAGACATCACGGAAAGTATGAAGACCAATGACATGTGCTAGAACTTCTTTAGATAAAGAGGAAACTATTGCAAAAAGAAGAAGTTGGTCTTGCTATAGCCAGCATTGGTGATCAGGGTTAGGAATAAATTTAGAACCACTAGTACTATCATTGGCTGATACAGGAAGAAGCAAGGGTGGTGTTAGGGTAGAGCCATCCACATCCACAAGGCCATACAAGTGTTGACCCTTCAAATAGGGAACCCGTTGAGTCCTTCATAAAAGACAGTTCTCCTAATTGAGTTTGATAGTGATGAGATTATTGATGTTGATCAGAGGAGGAGCCCATAGTTGAAGAAGAAGAATATGCCATGGAAGAAAAGAATGAGGATAGTGATGTTGGTCAATATTGGCTTTGTGATATCATAAAACCGTTTTAAGGAATTGAGTATCTTATAAATTGATTTACAACATGCGGTGGCTAATATATACAGATGTAAGCCAGCCAATCCCATAATCAAGGGATAAAATATGTTGACACTAAAGATAAGAAAAAAAAAGGAGCTAGTTGTTCACATGATTTGTACAAGCAATGAATTCATGATCTGGGACTTTATTCATGGAATGTGCTGGAGCTGGAGCTTTATCCTTGGGAGAGTTGACTAGAGTATTCTTGGAGGTTTTGTTGTCATGAAGCAGGGAACTTGAATTTGCACTAACAAGATATAACATATGTTAAGTATTCATTTTATAAAAACTATCAGTTAGCATCTTTTATCATGAATTGTAACTTGCAAGACAATTAAAATTAGGAAAATGGGAACTAGTTTCCACTCTCATCTCTCTAGTTGAATAATAATAATAATAATAATCTTATAGAACATAAGAGGAAATCCACAAGGAACACTAAGAATTTTTATATGTGTGCAACCCAAAAAAAACAAGCTAATGCCATACACAAGGTCAAATGGACAGGGGATTTATGCAACAGGACAATAGGAGATCGATAGCTTGTTCCAATCCTTTTATCAGGATCTGTTTACTACATCACAAGTAGAAGGGATTATAGAAGCACTTGCACAAATTGGTCCAACAGTAATTGAAGAGATAAATATGGCTTTGTTGAAACACTTTTCTAGAGAAGATATAGAAAATGCTATATTTGTTATGAATCCTTTGAGCTCTCTAAGACCATAGGGGTTTCTAGTGGTTTTATTATTATTATTATTATTAAGATCATTGAAGTATAGTGGGGAGTCATGTCACTATTGCAATTAAGGAAATCTTTCATACAAGGATGAGATTTGATGGTGTGAATAAGACTTTCAAAGGCCTAATTCCAAAGAGACAATCCACCATGACAGTGTTTGATTATCACTCTATTAGTCTTTGCAATATTTTCTACAAATTAATTATAAAGGTATTGGCGAATAGACTGAAACTTATTATTCTAGGGATAATATCTCCAACACAAAGTGCTTTTGTGCCAAGTAGACTGATATTTGATAATATTATTATGACATATGAAGCTATGCATACCACACAAAATCGAATGAGAGGAAGAAAAGAAGGCTACATGGCCCTCAAGTTAGATATGAGTAAGGCCTATGATAAAGTTGAATGGAATTTCCTAGAAGCTGTTATGCAGAAAATGAGGTTTGATAGTAGATGAGTTGAATTAATATGAAGTGTGTAAGCACTCTCAGTTATTCTATACTCAAAATGAAATCCCACAAGAAGGTTTTAAAGCCATAAAAAAGGAATTAGACAAGGGATCAATTTTCTCACTCTATGTTCATCCCATGCTATGAAGTATTAAGCTCTACCCTGAATTGTGTTGAGCAGCAAGGACACATCTCAAGAATCCCATTTGCTTGAGGCTCATCACACATTACACAATTATTTTTTTGCAGATGACAACCTTATCTTTTGTAAGGAAAACTCACTAGAATGGACGAGACTTTCCAGACTTTTTGAAGCATATGACCAAGCATCAGGTCAAAGATTAAATTTGGTAAAAACTTTAATATTCTTTAGCAGTAATATCAATAAAGAAGTTTAGGAACTCATCTTGGCCACAATAGGAATTAGAGCATCAATATCTTATGAGAAATATTTAGGGCTACCTTCCTATATGGGTAAACACAAATCCAAAGCTTTCAACTCAATCCTGGACAAGAATAGAAGTCAAATGAGTAACTGGAAGGTGAAGTTCTTATCACAAACAAACAAGGAAATCTTTCTCAAATCAATTATTCAAGCCGTACTTACTTACATCATGGGCATTTTCAAAATAGTCTCAAAATTCCAAAGACTATTTTGAAAGAGATAAATAGAGTAATGTAAACTTTTTGGTGGGGGAAAAGGAAAACAAATCAATACTTCACTATTTAAATTGGCAACAATTAGGCAAGGCAAGGAGTGCAGCTGGACTTGGCTTCAGGAATTTTGAAAATTTTAATCTTACTTTGCTAGCAAAGCAGGGTTCAAGGATTACACATAATCTAAATTCCTAGGCAGCATAGACTTTGAATGCTAAATATTTCCCACAAACATATTTCTTTAAACCAAAACTTGGAAGCAATGCCTTATTCATATGGAGAAGTATACTGGCAGCGAGAGACTTCTTGCAAGAAGGCATGATTTGGAAAATAGGAAATGGAGAATCGGTAAACATATGGCAAGATAAATGGATCCCAAACCTTCCACTTTCAAAATTCAAACACCAGTTGGCATATTAGGTGAAGATGCAAAGATGAAAGAGCTAATTGATAGTGACACTAAGCATTGGGATATATTTGATGAAAGACATATTCTTTAACTCTAAGGCTGAGTGATGACTTACATAATTCAATATATTTTATCGCTCTTAACTTTAAACTTTAATTTTATTTTATTTATTTTTGTGATTTTAGACTTCATTATTGTTATTTAATTTTTATTTCAAATTTGAAAAAATTGAACATCTTGATTTTAGCAGTCCATCATCTAGAGACTCTCTTTCATTTAACGAAGAGTTAGAAACTTTGAAAAATAAAAGTCAAGAGAGAGTTGGACACTAAACGTACGCTTGAGTGAGATTTGAAGTTGAAGGTTTAACTTGATAAAAGGCAAGATGTTGCATGGACATAAGGCTTTTGGACGCGAGATGCATGCACAAGCGAAAGTGAAGATTGAAATTCAAAATAGAAAAGTGAAGTGAGTGGGGGCTGAAGCAATTATTTTACCTACTACCACATATAGGGCTAAGCACCGCCTGTTCGGAGTCGGAATTGTGGTCCTCCGACTCTGACTTTGTCGGAGACCGAATTCGACCTCCGACTCTGACTCCAGTTGCCAGTGACTCCGCTCCGACTCCGACTTCTCGAAGCGGAGTTGGAGTTGGGATTTTTTGTTGGGCTTTTTTTTTAGATTTCTTTCCTTAACCCAGTTAACATTTCAATTTTACAATTTGGGACTCTAATCGGATTTGGGCTTCTACAACAATTTTTTTTTAAATATAATTCGAGATTTCTAATTTATCTAACCAAAATTATCAACACAATGAAGATCCTTACTCCTTAGAACCTGATACACAAATTAAATCCATTACATTAGAAAATAAAACTAAATTCAGAATCCATCACTATAAAAATAAAACTAAATTCAGAATCCATCACATTATAAAATAAAACAAAATTCAAAATCCATCACACAATATAAAACTAAATTCAAATGTGCAACCAAAATTACAACCTAAAATCATTCATTCAAAATTACAAATTAAAAATACATAACCAAAGATTACAAACTAAAATAATTCATACAAAATTACAAGTTAAAAAAACACAACCAAATCTAGCATCCCCATGCTATTGTCATTTCAACAACAACAACAAACAAAATAACACAAAGCCAAAAACACCCATCATCTAACCCATCCAGATTCCATCATCTATCCTCACTAATTATCCAACCAACTTATGACTCATCATCCATCAACAAGTTCTAATTCCATCAATAAGTTACAACTTGCAATAATAGAACCAATACAAATTACAACAAATGTCATTTCCAACTTGTGCCTGAAAAAAAAAGAACAAAATTAGTAAGGAAATAAGATACCATATAAATTTATAAAAATAAAGAAAGCAAAATTGAAATAAGATATCATAAACAAGATTGTCAATCATCTTCACGAAGTATGCTGGCCATATAATTGGCTAATTCTACATTAAGATGTTCAAGTATAGGAGATTAGTATTATAAAATGTCAAAATCAACTTATATAACAACTTAAAAAAATCTCTAAATACATTACCTAAGAGGAATTAGGAATTTAAGAGGAGCTTAATCTAGGGTTCCTTCGAGCGAGTGAGGGAATTGAGAATTTGAGGGACTAAAGTCTAGGGGTGGGGAATTAAAATGACTCCAAAAAGGGCACCGTTTTTGTTTAGGGTGGTTCTATATATAGTCCCGCATAAGGGACTGGATTGCAGTCCTGCGTGAGAAATGGCAATAATATCCCCCACTTGGCTCCTTGAATTGACGGTATTACCTTTCAATACAACCTAAACAATCTGAAGCACATTTGAAATATTCACGCTTTTTCCCTCTCCGTGCATGTCTGGACCCAAACGCAGATTGGTACACCATCGACGACCAAATCTCCTCTACCATCGACGGAACCGCTTGCTCCACCATCGACTACCGACAACCTGGGAGGTAAAAATGTGGTTTCCTCTAATTTACATTGTAATAATTTGTCAGTCTTGTAAGTAATGTATTTTACAAGAAAATGTGGTGAAATCTCTCTTATTTTACACTGTTATTTACAGAAAAATATAAGTTTGTGAAATATTTGGGTTTCCTAAGTGTATATTTGTAATGAACAACATTTCAGAAATTTTAGATTAGGATGGATGGTGGTAAATGAAGTTTTCATTTAATGGGTTTTCATTTAACGTTTGTTTTCATTTCCTGTATACCTTTCAATTTTACATTAGTTGGTTGTTTGTGAAAATCTGGTTTTGCCTTCTTTGTTTTGTATTTTTTTGATGGGTTTTTTACTTTTTGTTTAAAAAAGTGTGAGAAATATAGTTGCTAATGCGTTCTCCCACAGAAACATTTGGTTTTGTAACGAGTTGTTTTATGAAACAAAAGAGTTGTTTTATTTTTTATTTTTCTTTTAATCGGTCTTCAATCAAACCATCATTTGTGGTTATTTTGAGCAATTGAAAAGAAGAAAAAAAAAATAACAAGAATTTTGAGGATAGTAAATAATAATGAGATTTTGTATTGATGCATTTAAATGTTCTATTTATTGTATAGTTGGTCACGATATGTCATGAAGTTCATAAAGTAGACATTTCTTTTCCTTTCGAATTCTAATGATTTGCAAAGTTGTGGAGAACTCTATTTTTTTTAATTAATTTTTTTAATTTTCATGTTGTGCTTAAATATATGAAGATTGTTCGTCATGGAGAAAGGAGAAGAATGCACTTCTACTAGGCGACCGCTGTTTTTTGTGGAAAGCAATAATTATATGGATATACTAAATGTGGGAGATGATGAGGTAGTGATTGATAATCATGGTGTACTGTTGGCGAATGATGATGATAATGTGGTGGTTTTAGAGCGAACGCCAGGAAATGATAATGATGGTGTTTCACAGCCAACTTCAGGAAATGATGATGATGGGGTTTCAGAACCAACGCCAAGAAATGATGATGATGATGGTGGTGTTTCAGAGCCAACTCCGGGAAATGATGATGGTGGGGTTTCAGAGCCAACGCTGGAGATGTTTTTTAAAACTGAGAAAGACCTCATTTACTACTACAAGTAATATGGGAGACAGGCTGGATTCGGCATAATGACACAAAGAAGTAAAAGGGAAGATGATGGGAGTGTTTGATATGTAACACTTGGTTGTGCTCGTGGTGATAAGGCAAGAAAACGTGTTACCAACATTTCTTAAACCCGCCCAACAACAAAGACTGATTGTAAGGCGAGAATTAATGCAGTTTTGGCCGATGGTATCTTACGTATAACTACTGTCTGCAATGCACATAACCATGGGTTAAGTCCACAAAAGGCAAGATTTTTTAGATGTAATCGCGCAATTGATGAATCTGTAAAAAGGCAGTTAGATATTAACGACAAAGCAAGCATAGGTATGTCCAAAAGTTTTAACGCATTGGTTGTCGAGATTGGTGGTTTTGAGAAACTTCCATTTATTGAAAAAGATGCAAGAAATTATATTGACAAGGCTCGACACCTTAGACTTGGTAAAGGAGGTGCTGATGCACTTTGTGGTTATTTTGAAAGGATGCAGTATAAGAATGATGAGTTTTACTCATCGATGGATTTGGATGATGATGGTCGATTAAAAAATGTCTTATGGGCCGATGCACGCAGCAGAGCAGCATATGAGTATTTTGGGGATGTTGTGACATTTGATATAACATACCTGACAAATAGATATAGTATGCCATTTGCCCCATTTGTTGGTGTTAACCACCATGGCCAGTCAATACTTTTGGGAGCGGGTTTGATATCAAGTGAAAATACTGAAACATTTGTTTGGTTATTTGACACTTGGTTGAAATGTATGGATGGGAGGGTGCCAAAAGCTATCATTACTGATCAAGACAGGGCCATGAAAAATGCTATAGCAATAGTATTTACAAATAACCGACATAGATACTGTTTGTGGCACATAATGAGAAAACTACTAGAGAAGTTAGATTCACATGCTGAATTTAAGTCTGGTTTGAAAAGTGGATTGCAGAGATATGTTTACGATTCTCAGACTTCTGACGAGTTTGAGAAGTCGTGGGAGGTATTTACTAATACCTACAATTTGAAGGAAAATGCATGGCTTCAAAGTCTCTATAGTGAGCGAATGTATTGGGTTCCTGTATACCTGAAAAATACATTTTGGGCTGGGATGAGCACAACTCAGAGGAGTGAGAGCATGAATGCCTTCTTTGATGGATATGTACATTCAGGAACTACATTGAAAGAATTCGTCGGTCAATTCAACAATGCACTAAGGAAGAAAGTAGAAAATGAGATGGCAGCGGATTTCCACTCATTCAATTGCACAGTACCTTGTATATCTCATTTACCCTTGGATAAATTATTTCAGGCAGTGTACACGAATTCAAAATTTAAGGAAGTGCAGTAAGAGGTAATGGGGATTATCTACTCTCACTATGTTATCTTAAAAACAGAAGGGGCTATTACCACCTATTAAGTTAATGACAGTAGAGAGGTTGAAGACGACATCAAAAAGTCAACTTTGCAGGCGTACTTCAATGAAGATAAGTGTGAGGCGAAGTGCATGTGTGGGTTATTTGAGATGAGAAGAATTATATGTAGGCACATGCTTTTAATATTCGCCGCAAGGGATGTCCAAGTGTTGCTAGAAAAGTACATTATGGAGAGGTGGAGGAAGGACATTAAACGTAGATATGTTCTCATTCGAAGCAGTTACGATGACTTGAGTGGTAAACCAGCCGCTACTCGGTACTCTGATTTGATAAAATTATGTTATGAAGTACCTACAAATGCATGTGAAAGCGAAGATAATACCCTGGACATGACTGAGAAGCTTAAGGCAATGAATTTGATTTATAGTAAATCAAAACCCCAGGCGACTGTTGCAACGACTGTTGCAAGCACTCATATTTCCATTGGTGCTGAAACTGGAAGTTCGAAAAAAGTGTTGAGTCGTCGTGTTATCAGAGGCAAAGGGAGGGCCCCATCAAAGAGGAAACAACCTACCATAGAGAAGTTGCAAACCAAAAATAAAAATGGTGGCAAGTGACAGAGAAAAAATGTAAGAAGATTTAAATATTTCCATTTTGATATAGTTTTAACGCATTTAAGTTAACTATTTATTGTTTAATCAATGACTATTTAAATATAGGCACCATCACATAATTTTCAAGATGTACTAAACCCCGTAGACGCGGTAAACCAAATTGGTACACCACAAATTGTCCCATCTCAACTGCAAGGTACACAACAAAGTGTTATTTCTCAGGTAAATTTTAAATAATATTTCTATTTATCTGTCTTTCGAACAAATAATGCTCTATAGTTTGCATGATTTTAAATATTTCAAACTTCTTGCAGGTGAACTTCGAAACGCATGGCCCTCATGATGATTGATGGAAGACATTGTAGACTGCTGTTGAAGACTATGTAGAATTTTGTATTATCTATTTACATTGTAGACTGTTGATGGGTTTGACTATTTAATGAGATTTGAAGACGTAGATTTGACTATTTAATGAGATTGTATTGTTGTGACACTGGATATTTGGACAAAGTATGGTCATTTTCAAAATTTCAGCATGTTCTATTTGCCATCATTGATATTTTCAAAATTTCGGCATGTTCTATTTGCCATAGTAAACATTTTTACCCTTGAATACATAGTAATTCAGAATACATAGTAGCACTCATATTTCCATTGTCTGAAAGCATTTACAACAGTGCGAAGTTCATATCAGATAATACAAAATCTAAGAGTTTCAAACATAACTGCTGGGTTTGTCCCTTGTACACAGATTCAAGAAAGTGGCAAACCCCTCATCTATTACAACCTACTTAACAACATTACACTTTTTGATACACTTAAGGATCAATTGTTCTTAATCCTATCCAACAACAAAATAATAGAATTGCAAGTCCCCAATACACAGAAGGTCGCATGCGTGGATTGTTATCATTGTTTATTAGAGCATGAAGCTCATCCTGATCACAGGCGAGTTCTTCTTCCCTTTTTTGGAGTTCTTCCTCCCATTTTCGGAGTTGTTCTTTTTTCTCTTCGAGGTGACGCTCTCTTTCACAGGCAACTTTAGCTTCATTTTCTACTTCGATATCTGCCCATTAAAAATACTCGCAATATGGCCTTCCCTGTAGCAGAAAACAGCTTATATAAATCATTGTGAGAAATTAAAAGTCCAAAATCAATGTCTGAAAAAAGGTTGCACAAACATAATTAGTATTTACTGCTTTATTGTAATTGGGACATGAATAAAAAGGTCTTCTTGGATTTCTAGGGGTGCTCGACAATTTTAGACGTGCCATCTCCCCGCATAAACATTTTGGAGGGGTGGTCGAAGATGATGAAGCATGCGATGAGGACATTGCGTATCAAAACTTTTCAAATCTACATCAAGAGAAAATACCAATGTATGAACTTTGAAGCAACTATTGGAAGTTCTGTTAACCAAAATATGACTTTAAAGACGCATCTGATATAATGTTTGCTAGGTATATTAAGCTTGTTTAAGAAGTAATTGGTTCAGATGGTCCAACTGACAGATCAACATCCTGTGGCAATTGGGAGTTAGGACCCATGACCTCGAATGCCCTTTACTGGCCAAGAGGATATGGACTGGAAAAACTATCTACATATTCATGGTAGTGTAATTACATTCTAGAAATTTACATTGACTAAAAAGCAGCTAAAAAACCATCTAAGAAGTTTGATTCATGTTTAAGGTGAAACAATTGCATGGAGGCCACCAATTTTCAGGAAAATAATGGTAATATTAACATATTCACATCATCGAGTGTAATAAGTTTATTTAAGTACTGGACTAACGTGTGGAGTCAAATTTAATTGGTTATGAATATGAAATCTGCTTATGGTGTAGGCAACTTGCCATGATGACCTTCTTCATATATGGAAACATCGATCAAAAAGCCGACCCCATGTCGCTCTTTCTAGAATAAACACAACTAGCCCACTATATTATATATATAATATTATATATATCTTGAACACCATGTGCCAAGCATATGAAAATAAAGGAAAATATATGAAAAACCAAGACCAGTACGATGCCTAAACATATATGGACAATTCAAAAAGTATGCGAATTATGAATTATCAAGACTTATTATTATATGAAAAACGTTTATTTATGTTCAGTTATCTTGTTACTAAAATGATCGTTTTTTTATTAAAATAAATCATTTTCATCATAAATAATTCATTACAAATACTTGTTTTTTTTATAATTAGTATATAGGATGTCAACGAATTAATAAGTAGTAGTTCCAAGTCTTTTTTTTAGGGTACCATGAAGTTGGAAACAGATACTGTGTACCAACAAATTACCACAACAAATTGTTTGAGTGAGAGTTGAATTGAGAATTGTATTAAAAAAATACACAAGTGTTTAAGATCCGCCATTTTGCTAAGCAAACAATACCTTCTGATTGGCCATGAGTATTTTTCTCTAAATACATGAAAAGCAAGGTTAACTCCCCTACGCTCAGGTAGATTGCAATTCTTACTCCCAAGGCTTATATAAATGCTAGTCTTCACAAAACCAACCAATATGAATTTATGATTTGGACTCGTAGACTTGACAGAGGCATTTGGAGGAACTAAGAAGTATCAATAGACCCTCATTATCACAAATTATGAAGTGGAACCCGGTAGACTAGTCTACTGAGCATTTACACAAACACTAGGAATGCATTAACCGTAACANGAATCCATCACATTATAAAATAAAACAAAATTCAAAATCCATCACACAATATAAAACTAAATTCAAATGTGCAACCAAAATTACAACCTAAAATCATTCATTCAAAATTACAAATTAAAAATACATAACCAAAGATTACAAACTAAAATAATTCATACAAAATTACAAGTTAAAAAAACACAACCAAATCTAGCATCCCCATGCTATTGTCATTTCAACAACAACAACAAACAAAATAACACAAAGCCAAAAACACCCATCATCTAACCCATCCAGATTCCATCATCTATCCTCACTAATTATCCAACCAACTCATGACTCATCATCCATCAACAAGTTCTAATTCCATCAATAAGTTACAACTTGCAATAATAGAACCAATACAAATTACAACAAATGTCATTTTCCAACTTGTGCCTGAAAAAAAAAGAACAAAATTAGTAAGGAAATAAGATACCATATAAATTTATAAAAATAAAGAAAGCAAAATTGAAATAAGATATCATAAACAAGATTGTCAATCATCTTCACGAAGTATGCTGGCCATATAATTGGCTAATTCTACATTAAGATGTTCAAGTATAGGAGATTAGTATTATAAAATGTCAAAATCAACTTATATAACAACTTAAAAAAATCTCTAAATACATTACCTAAGAGGAATTAGGAATTTAAGAGGAGCTTAATCTAGGGTTCCTTCGAGCGAGTGAGGGAATTGAGAATTTGAGGGACTAAAGTCTAGGGGTGGGGAATTAAAATGACTCCAAAAAGGGCACCGTTTTTGTTTAGGGTGGTTCTATATATAGTCCCGCATAAGGGACTGGATTGCAGTCCCGCGTGAGAAATGGCAATAATATCCCCCACTTGGCTCCTTGAATTGACGGTATTACCTTTCAATACAACCTAAACAATCTGAAGCACATTTGAAATATTCACGCTTTTTCCCTCTCCGTGCATGTCTGGACCCAAACGCAGATTGGTACACCATCGACGACCAAATCTCCTCTACCATCGACGGAACCGCTTGCTCCACCATCGACTACCGACAACCTGGGAGGTAAAAATGTGGTTTCCTCTAATTTACATTGTAATAATTTGTCAGTCTTGTAAGTAATGTATTTTACAAGAAAATGTGGTGAAATCTCTCTTATTTTACACTGTTATTTACAGAAAAATATAAGTTTGTGAAATATCTGGGTTTCCTAAGTGTATATTTGTAATGAACAACATTTCAGAAATTTTAGATTAGGATGGATGGTGGTAAATGAAGTTTTCATTTAATGGGTTTTCATTTAACGTTTGTTTTCATTTCCTGTATACCTTTCAATTTTACATTAGTTGGTTGTTTGTGAAAATCTGGTTTTGCCTTCTTTGTTTTGTATTTTTTTGATGGGTTTTTTACTTTTTGTTTAAAAAAGTGTGAGAAATATAGTTGCTAATGCGTTCTCCCACAGAAACATTTGGTTTTGTAACGAGTTGTTTTATGAAACAAAAGAGTTGTTTTATTTTTTATTTTTCTTTTAATCGGTCTTCAATCAAACCATCATTTGTGGTTATTTTGAGCAATTGAAAAGAAGAAAAAAAAAATAACAAGAATTTTGAGGATAGTAAATAATAATGAGATTTTGTATTGATGCATTTAAATGTTCTATTTATTGTATAGTTGGTCACGATATGTCATGAAGTTCATAAAGTAGACATTTCTTTTCCTTTCGAATTCTAATGATTTGCAAAGTTGTGGAGAACTCTATTTTTTTTAATTAATTTTTTTAATTTTCATGTTGTGCTTAAATATATGAAGATTGTTCGTCATGGAGAAAGGAGAAGAATGCACTTCTACTAGGCGACCGCTGTTTTTTGTGGAAAGCAATAATTATATGGATATACTAAATGTGGGAGATGATGAGGTAGTGATTGATAATCATGGTGTACTGTTGGCGAATGATGATGATAATGTGGTGGTTTTAGAGCGAACGCCAGGAAATGATAATGATGGTGTTTCACAGCCAACTTCAGGAAATGATGATGATGGGGTTTCAGAACCAACGCCAAGAAATGATGATGATGATGGTGGTGTTTCAGAGCCAACTCCGGGAAATGATGATGGTGGGGTTTCAGAGCCAACGCTGGAGATGTTTTTTAAAACTGAGAAAGACCTCATTTACTACTACAAGTAATATGGGAGACAGGCTGGATTCGGCATAATGACACAAAGAAGTAAAAGGGAAGATGATGGGAGTGTTTGATATGTAACACTTGGTTGTGCTCGTGGTGATAAGGCAAGAAAACGTGTTACCAACATTTCTTAAACCCGCCCAACAACAAAGACTGATTGTAAGGCGAGAATTAATGCAGTTTTGGCCGATGGTATCTTACGTATAACTACTGTCTGCAATGCACATAACCATGGGTTAAGTCCACAAAAGGCAAGATTTTTTAGATGTAATCGCGCAATTGATGAATCTGTAAAAAGGCAGTTAGATATTAACGACAAAGCAAGCATAGGTATGTCCAAAAGTTTTAACGCATTGGTTGTCGAGATTGGTGGTTTTGAGAAACTTCCATTTATTGAAAAAGATGCAAGAAATTATATTGACAAGGCTCGACACCTTAGACTTGGTAAAGGAGGTGCTGATGCACTTTGTGGTTATTTTGAAAGGATGCAGTATAAGAATGATGAGTTTTACTCATCGATGGATTTGGATGATGATGGTCGATTAAAAAATGTCTTATGGGCCGATGCACGCAGCAGAGCAGCATATGAGTATTTTGGGGATGTTGTGACATTTGATATAACATACCTGACAAATAGATATAGTATGCCATTTGCCCCATTTGTTGGTGTTAACCACCATGGCCAGTCAATACTTTTGGGAGCGGGTTTGATATCAAGTGAAAATACTGAAACATTTGTTTGGTTATTTGACACTTGGTTGAAATGTATGGATGGGAGGGTGCCAAAAGCTATCATTACTGATCAAGACAGGGCCATGAAAAATGCTATAGCAATAGTATTTACAAATAACCGACATAGATACTGTTTGTGGCACATAATGAGAAAACTACTAGAGAAGTTAGATTCACATGCTGAATTTAAGTCTGGTTTGAAAAGTGGATTGCAGAGATATGTTTACGATTCTCAGACTTCTGACGAGTTTGAGAAGTCGTGGGAGGTATTTACTAATACCTACAATTTGAAGGAAAATGCATGGCTTCAAAGTCTCTATAGTGAGCGAATGTATTGGGTTCCTGTATACCTGAAAAATACATTTTGGGCTGGGATGAGCACAACTCAGAGGAGTGAGAGCATGAATGCATTCTTTGATGGATATGTACATTCAGGAACTACATTGAAAGAATTCGTCGATCAATTCAACAATGCACTGAGGAAGAAAGTAGAAAATGAGATGGCAGCGGATTTCCACTCATTCAATTGCACAGTACCTTGTATATCTCATTTACCCTTGGAGAAATTATTTCAGGCAGTTACACGAATTCAAAATTTAAGGAAGTGCAGTAAGAGGTAATGGGGATTATCTACTCTCACTATGTTATCTTAAAAACAGAAGGGGCTATTACCACCTATCAAGTTAATGACAGTAGAGAGGTTGAAGACGACATCAAAAAGTCAACTTTGCAGGCGTACTTCAATGAAGATGAGTGTGAGGCGAAGTGCATGTGTGAGTTATTTGAGATGAGAAGAATTATATGTAGGCACATGCTTTTAATATTCGCCGCAAAGGATGTCCAAGTGTTGCTAGAAAAGTACATTATAGAGAGGTGGAGGAAGGACATTAAACGTAGATATGTTCTCATTCGAAGCAGTTACGATGACTTGAGTGGTAAACCAGCCGCTACTCGGTACTCTGATGTGATAAAATTATGTTATGAAGTAACTACAAATGCATGTGAAAGCGAAGATAATACCTTGGACATGACTGAGAAGCTTAAGGCAATGAATTTGATTTATAGTAAATCAAAGCCCCAGGCGACTGTTGCAACGACTGTTGCAAGCACTCATATTTCCATTGGTGCTGAAACTGGAAGTTCAAAAAAAGTGTTGAATCCTCGTGTTGTCAGAGGCAAAGGGAGGCCCCCATC
Source organism: Carya cathayensis (assembly GCA_011037825.1). NCBI lineage: Eukaryota > Viridiplantae > Streptophyta > Magnoliopsida > Fagales > Juglandaceae > Carya > Carya cathayensis. Next base: position 147,555 of record QGSO01000515.1, on the reverse strand, counting down.
AAAGAGGAAACAACCTACCATAGAGAAGTTGCAAACCAAAAATAAAAATGGTGGCAAGCGACAGAGAAAAAATGTAAGAAGATTTAAATATTTCCATTTTGATATAATTTTAACGCATTTAAGTTAACTATTTATTGTTTAATCAATGACTATTTAAATATAGGCAACATCACATAATTTTCAAGATGTACTAAACCCCGCAGACGCGGTAAACCAAATTGGTACACCACAAATTGTCCCATCTCAACTGCCTGGTATACAACAAAGTGTTATTTCTCAGGTAAATTTTAAATAATATTTCTATTTATCTGTCTTTCGAACAAATAATGCTCTATAGTTTGCATGATTGTAAATATTTCAAACTTCTTGCAGGTGAACTTCGAAACGCATGACCCTCATGATGATTGATGGAAGACATTGTAGACTGGTGTTGAAGACTATGTAGAATTTTGTATTATCTATTTACATTGTAGACTGTTGATGGGTTTGACTATTTAATGAGATTTGAAGACGTAGATTTGACTATTTAATGAGATTGTATTGTTGTGACACTGGATATTTGGACAAAGTATGGTCATTTTCAAAATTTCAGCATGTTCTATTTGCCATCATTGATATTTTCAAAATTTCGGCATGTTCTATTTGCCATAGTAAACATTTTTACCCTTGAATACATAGTAATTCAGAATACATAGTAGCACTCATATTTCCATTGTCTGAAAGCATTTACAACAGTGCGAAGTTCATATCAGATAATACAAAATCTAAGAGTTTCAAACATAACTGATGGGTTTGTCCCTTGTACACGGATTCAAGAAAGTGGCAAACCCCCCATCTATTACAACCTACTTAACAACATTACACTTTTTGATACACTTAAGGATCAATTGTTCTTGATCCTATCCAACAACAAAATAATAGAATTGCAAGTCCCCAATACACAGAAGGTCGCATGCGTGGATTGTTATCATTGTTTATTAGAGCATGAAGCTCATCTTGATCACAGGCGAGTTCTTCTTCCCTTTTTTAGAGTTCTTCCTCCCATTTTCGGAGTTGTTCTTTTTTCTCTTCAAGGTGACGCTCTCTTTCACAGGCAACTTTAGCTTCATTTTCTACTTCGATATCTGCCCATTAAAAATACTCGCAATATGGCCTTACCTGCAGCAGCAAACAGCTTATATAAATCATTGTGAGAAATTAAAAGTCCAAAATCAATGTCTGAAAAAAGGTTGCACAAACATAATTAGTATTTACCGCTTTATTGTAATTGGGACATGAATAAAAAGGTCGTCTTGGATTTCTAGAGGTGTTCGACAATTTTAGATGTGCCATCTCCCCGCATAAACATTTTGGAGGGGTGGTCGAAGATGATGAAGCATGCGATGAGGACATTGCGTATCAAAACTTTTCAAATCTACATCAAGAGAAAATACCAATGTATGAACTTTGAAGCAGCTATTGGAAGTTCTGATAACCAAAATATGACTTTAAAGACGCATCTGATATAATGTTTGCTGGGTATATTAAGCTTGTTTAAGAAGTAATTGGTTCAGATGGTCCAACTGACAGATCAGCAGCCTGTGGCAATTGGGAGTTAGGACCTATGACCTCGAATGCCCTTCACTGGCCAAGAGGATATGGACTGGAAAAACTATCTACATATTCATGGTAGTGTAATTACATTCTAGAAATTTACATTGACTAAAAAGTAGCTAAAAAACCATCTGAGAAGTTTGATTCATGTTTAAGGTGAAACAATTGCATGGAGGCCACCAATTTTCAGGAAAATAATGGTAATATTAACATATTCACATCATCGAGTGTAATAAGTTTATTTAAGTACTGGACTAACGTATGGAGTCAGATTTAATTGGTTATGAATATGAAATCTGCTTATGGTGTAGGCAACTTGCCATGATGACCTTGTTCATATATGGAAACATCGATCAAAAAGCCGACCCCATGTCGCTCTTTCTAGAATAAACACAACTAGCCCACTATATTATATATATATATATATAATATTATATATATCTTGAACACCATGTGCCAAGCATATGAAAATAAAGGAAAATATATGAAAAACCAAGACCAGTACGATGCCTAAACATATATGGACAATTCAAAAAGTATGCAAATTATGAATTATCAAGACTTATTATTATATGAAAAATGTTTATTTATGTTCAGTTATCTTGTTACTAAAATGATCGTTTTTTATTAAAATAAATCATTTTCATCATAAATAATTCATTACAAATACTTGTTTTTTTTATAATTAGTATATAGGATGTCAACGAATTAATAAGTAGTAGTTCCAAGTCTTTTTTTTAGGGTACCATGAAGTTGGAAACAGATACTGTGTACCAACGAATTACCACAACAAATTGTTTGAGTGAGAGCTGAATTGAGAGTTGTATTAAAAAAATACACAAGTGTTTAAGATCCGCCATTTTGCTAAGCAAACAATACCTTCTGATTGGCCATGAGTATTTTTCTCTAAATACATGAAAAGCAAGGTTAACTCCCCCCTACGCTCAGGTAGATTGCAATTCTCTTACTCCCAAGGCTTATATAAATGCTAGTCTTCACAAAACCAACCAATATGAATTTATGATTTGGACTCGTAGACTTGACAGAGGCATTTGGAGGAACTAAGAAGTATCAATAGACCATCATTATCACAAATTATGAAGTGGAACCCGGTAGACTAGTCTACTGAGCATTTACACAAACACTAGGAATGCATTAACCGTAACATTTGAGACGCACTAACACGGTAGACTAGTCACCCATTATACAACAATGCCAAAGTGTTTCTAGAATAGCATAGCTTAACCCAACAATACATACACAAAATCTCTAAATATCACCAAAAGATATTTCAGAATTTTTGTGAAAACAAAGGGATACCCTAGGATTCAATACCAATCAGAGGAATGGGAAGGGCTACCCGAAACGATTAACATTTTTACCTTCTCTGTGCAAACATGAAACTGACCTACCAAGTGATGGGGACCACCGACGGCGATGGCCCAAATCTGGGGAGTGGGGAGCTAACGGACGGTGGCGTTGAAGGTGATGGGAAAGCTGGTAGATGAGGAAGGAAATCCAATCTCCAGTGAGCAAACCGAAACCCAATCTCTCAGCTAACGGACGGTGGCTTCCAGGTGATGGCCAGCGGCGACGGCTCTGGACTTCTGAATGGGAGGGACTCGTTCGGTTTCATCAAGGGGCTGGGGAGACTGATTCGTTCGGTTTCTCATCAAGGGGCTGACCATGGTCCGTGTGGTGTGTTTGTTAGACTTGTTTCTATCGGCTGGTTACTGAAACGGTGTGGTTCATTTATATTAAATGAAACGGTGCGTTTCATTTTAAGGCTTGCAATCCAGTCCCTAGTTGCGGGACTGCAAGTAGAATAATTCTTTTGTTTATTTCTAATTTACTCTTTTTTCTGACCAATATATATAATACTATACAGTATATATATAGTTATATAGTATATATTATAATATATACTATAAAATATAATATAGTTTATATATATATAGTCTATAATTATACTAGTAAAGTATATAACTATATATTATATATTAACTTATAGTAAATTAGTAATGTTTAACTTATTCTTATTATAATATTATATATTAATTATTATATATTAGTATTACATGTTATTATACATTAGTAATTAGTATTATATGTTAATATGTTCTTACATATTAGTGGCTTAGTGCTTATACATTATCAGTATTACATGTTATCATAGATTGATTAGTGATTAGTATACATTACTATTAAATATTATTATACTTTAAATATTTATATATTAGTGTTATATGTTATTATATATTACTAGTACATGTTATTATGTTATACAATAGTATTAAATGTTATTATACATTAATTATTATATATTAGTATTACATGTTAATATGTTATTATGCATTGCAGCATTAGTGACTTATTGCTTAATACATTATTAGTTAGTATTACATGTTATTATAGTCTATAGATTGTATAGTATTACTATACATTAGACTTTAGTACTAGTACTACATGGTATATTAGGTACATTAGTGTTACATATTATTATAGTATAAGACTATAAGTGTATTATTTTAGGTACATTTGTTCATATTGTTCATAAAATCTATATCATCAATAATTTAGTTATTAACACATTATTATTACATGTTATTATAAATTTTTTATTTATATAGTTGTGTTTATCCATTAGTTTTACATATTATTATACATTAGTATTATAATGTTATATGTTTTTATTCATTATAGTGTTTATACATTATTATTTATTAGATGTTAATATATTGAAAACACATATTTTTATAAAATATGCATAATATCGGATCGGAATCGGATTGAAAGTTGGAGTCGGAGGATTAGTCGGAGTCGGAGTCGGAGTCGGTGGGTCGGAGCCGGATCGGAGCGGAGGCGGAGTCGGAACACTCCCACCTCCGACTCCGACTTCCAATGAAAAAAAACTTTGACTCCGACTCCGCGGAGCCGGAGTGGAGTCGGGATCGGAGTCGGATTTTCAGATTTCTGCTTAGCCCTAACCACATAGGACATGCAGGTGCAATTAACAAGAAAAAAAAAAACTAAAAGAATGAAAAAGAAAAGAATGGGCAACCTTCTTTAGTTTGACTTGGTCCTTATAGTGTGCAAGCTAGACTCATGTATGCTGGGCTAGCAAATGACACACGGGACAAAAAACTTATTCAAGCAACACGCAAGCTGACGAATGCAACCCAGTAGGAAAATGTGAATTTTGGATGCTGGCATGAGTTACGCATATACACAAGAGAGATTTATCAGTTTGTGATTGGGAGGACTCTAAGAGGTAGCAAAACGTAACAAATTACTGGGATGGGGATTTGAAAAAAAAAAAGGAAAAACGAAGCACACGAGAGGTAGTTGATGGAAAGGAACATTGAAGAACAACACTGTGCGATTGCGAGGAGCATTTTTCAATCTCATTTTCCTTCCATTATTCTCAGAAAAAAATTATGGTGAATTCGTTTATATTGAATATAATTTTTAGCATGAACTAAATTTTCTTTATTATAGGAAAACAATATAATCTAATTTCAAATTATGCTTGATTTTCTATACTAATTTAAAGTAATTCATTCTTTGTTTGTCTGCTTTATTCTGAACTTATTAATTCTAATTAACTGACCATTAATTAGATAATTTTAAGCTTGTGATTTGCTATCGAAAGAGGAAATTATAGGATAGATCTTAAATATTTCGACATTGGTAAATATAGAGATCGAAAGATTTGTATAAACCTATGTAGTATTAAAATCATTGGTCTTATTGTGTTTTTGCTTTATTAATTTGCATACTCTTGTGTAAAATGATGAACAAGAATAATTTTCAATTGATTATTGAAAGAAGCTTTTGGATGAATTAAAGATTTGCAAACAAACATAGAGAATTAAATTCAATTAGTTAGATGAATAAACCATAGTGAGAGATTATGTGGAATAGATTTCCTAGAAGTTTTCTTTCTTATTAATTTGATCTTTGAATAACAGTTTTCTTGTCCTTTAAATATTTTATTTAAATTGATTTTATTTCAAATTGCAATTACAAAAATTTTAGTGACTATTCTAAATAAAGTCAAGATCAATATAATTTTGATATTTGTCAAAAGTAAGTTACAAATCCCTAAGGACGATACTTTTCTCATCACTTTACTACAAAACTATGATACCGTGCACTTGTAGTTTTGCACCGATCAAGTTTTTGACGCCTTTGTTAGGGATTGATTTATTCTTATTTTTGTCAATATCGATAAAAAGTAATCTTGGTTTTAATTTAGAATTTTATTTTATTTTATTTTTATATTTTATTTTTTGCTCTACATGTGTGTTTTTGACGTTGGATGTGCCGTGCTAGAGCTCGTGATATTACTCCTTTTGATTCAGAAATTGAAAGAACTCTTAGATCATGAAGAAAAAATAAAATGCTAACCATGGCTGACGGACAACATGATACACTGCCACGCACCTTGAAGGATTATGTACGGCCAGTTGTGAATAACAACTACTCTGGTATAAGACGTCAACCCATTAATGTCAACAACTTTGAGTTCAAACCAGCCTTTATTAGCATGGTACAGCAAGCCCAATTTAGCGGATCACCACTTGATGATCCCAATATTCATTTGGCGACGTTTTTGGAGATTTGCGATATTGTAAAGATTAATGGTGTTACTAAAGATACCATTAGATTGAGATTGGTTCCTTTTTCTTTGAGAGATAAGGTCAGAGGTTGGCTACAATCTCTACACAGGAAAGCATCACTAGTTGGCAGCTTATGACTTAAAAGTTTCTTGCTAAATTGTTTCCACCTACAAAAACAGTCCAACTCAGGAGTGAGATTGGTCAATTCAAGTAAAATAATTGTGAGTGACTCTATGAAGCATGAGAAAGGTATAAAGATTTGATTCGACGTTGCCCTCAACATGAATTGCTAAATTGGTTGCAAATTCAGATGTTCTATAATGGGTTAAATGGGCAAACTCGAACTATAGTTGATGCTGCTTCTGGTGGAACTTTGATGTCAAAGATAGCTGAAGGTGCTACTTCTCTTTTGGAAAAAATAGTCTCAAACAACTATCAATGGCCAATTGAAAGAACTATGACTAAGAAAGTTGCTGGAATTCATGAATTGGAGCCGTTAGCAGCCATTTCAGCTCAAGTTGTTACTCTATCTCATTAGATTTCAGCTTTGACAACCTAAAAGATACCACAAAGTACAGAATATGTTGCAGCTACAAGTATGACAGTTTTGAGCAATAAAGCGAGTCAAGAACAAGTTCAATACATCAACAATCGGAACTACAACTGTCGTGGTAATCCAATGCCAAATTACTACCATCCAGAGTTTCGAAATCATGAGAATTTGTCATATGGAAATACAAAGAATGTGTTGTTACCTCAAGCTCTTCAAGGATTTGATAATCAACTAAGCGAGAAGAAGATGTCACTTGAGAATGCCATGGTTTTCTTTGTTCAGGAGACAAATGCAAGGTTTAAAAAAACTGATTCACGGTTGGACAACATTAAGACTCAATATAGCAATATGGGAGCCACTATGAATAATCTTGAAGTGCAAATTGGGCAATTGACCATGACCATCAATGCCCAACAAAGAGGAGCTTTTCCTAGCAACACAAAAGTGAATCCAAAGAAACAATGTAAGGCCATCACACTTAGAAGTGGAAGAGGAATTGAGAGGTCACCATCAAAGGAAGGCAAGTCTACCCTTACAGCTGCGAACAATGGCCAAAACAAAAATAAAGTAGAAGAAGAGGAGATTGTAGATGATACACTAAGAGAGATCAACATGCCTCTAGCAATTTTATTTACTGATAATCCTTATATTCTCTCTACTCCACTTCCTTATCCTCAATGTCTTCAAAAACAAGAATTAGATAAACAATTTTTTAAATTTTTGGATATTTTAAAGAAAATTAACATAAATATTCCTTTTATAGATGCCTTGGAACAAATGCCAAATTATGTCAAATTCTTAAAACATATCATTTACAAGAAGAGAAGGTTGGAGGAGTTTGAAACAATGAAACTTTCTGAAGAATGTAGTGCTATTTTTCAAAAGAAATTACCCTAAAAATTAAAAGATCCGGGAAGTTTCACTTTGCCTTGCAGTATTGAAAATTCAGTTTTTGATAAAGTTTCATGTGATCTTGGTGCTAGTATTAATCTTATGTCATTTTCTGTTTATAGGAAATTGGGACTTGGAGGGATGACCCATTTCTTTGCAACTAGCAGATCGATCTATCAAATATCCACTTGGAATCATAGAAGACGTATCGGTAAAGGTGGATAAATTTATTTTTCCTGTTGATTTTGTGGTGTTAGATATGGAGGAAGATGAAGAAGTCCCATTAATTCTTCGCCGACCATTCTTGGCTACGAAAATGGCTTTAATTGATGTTGAAAATGGTGAGTTAACATTGAGAATAAAAAAGGAAGAAGTTTTGTTCAACATCTATCAAGCCATGAGAATTCCAGAAGAGCCAAGCACTTGTTTTCAGTTTGATGACATTAAGCAATGTGAAGAAGAGGCCTTTAAAGAAGATGCACCAGCCAACCACCTAGAACGAGCCTTGCAGCAGGATACATCACTTAGCAATGAAGTAGAGATGAACTGTGCATTTATTCTTCTTGGAGATCCCATTTGCTGAAGATTGAAAAGTCTGGTTGTAGACTTTAAAACAAGCGCTTATGGGAGGCAACCCATAGAACTTTCTTTCATTCTTTTATTTTTATTATCTTTATTATTATTATTATTTTAATAATTTAGATTTTGATGCATGTTTATTTAGCATGAATAAAGAGCTGGAAATTATAAATTACGGCTTATTCACTATGAAATCAGGGAAGTTCTTTTTTTACTTCTTCAATCCTTTTCACTTTTGAATTACAATGAGAACATTGTTTAGTTTAAGTTTAATTGGGGGTGTAAACTTCCATAGTCATTTGGTCTTCTTGTTTGTTATTTTTTCTTTTACTTGTGATTTTATAAGTCTTGAGTCGTTTGATTCTTTTACCAAGCATGAATTTGAGTATGATTGAATTCTCTATGACTCTGAAATTTGTGATTCATGATGGTTTTGAGAAAAATTTTCAAAAATTTCTTTTATGTCAGACAAAGTTTTGTGGGTACTTTGATTTAAATCTTTGACCTTGAACATAATTGAACACATAGTCATTTTTCTTTTATTCCATTTTGCTTATGAAGAGAAAAAGTTAAATTAACTAGGTTAGGGAAGTTCAATATTACTTTGCTTTAGAATCCGTTGATGGATCCCTGAGGCGAAATCCTAGTTAATACCAAATATTAGAGAAATGATCTAGGCAATATTTTTTGTCATAACCAAAAGGTTTTCCCAGCCGTCCTAAGTATCATACCATCATTGCATGGTGTATTTCCATAGTTAATCCCCTTGAGCCTTATTTTACATAAGCATTTATTTATTTATTTTAACTACATAAACCATTCTCGTTCTAAGTCTGAAAAACCATGAATCTACTTTTTATAGTTTGAGAAAATACTTTGGTGAAAATTTACATTTAAAGAGAAAGTTAGTTCAAAGAAAATTATCCATATTATGTTTGCTTTGTTTGATCAAAGTGTGAAAAAAAAGGAAATTGAACGGAAAAAAAATGCTGAGGTGGTTGAAAATTTAAAAAGGCTACGAGAATTGAGGTGGCCGGAAAAAAAAAAAGAAAAAAAAGAAAGAAAAAAGAAGCTGAAAAAAATAGAAAAAACTCAATAAGTGGAGTGTGTATCACTTCAGATTTTGTTAAAGGAGTAGTTGGTATTGCTTCATTGATTACAGCAAAAATAATGTTACCAATATGAGCATATAGTCGAGAAAGAATTATGGTTTGAATCTTGTGGAATTCTCTTTTATTGCTTTTTCCACTAAGTATTTTTTCAGTTTGCTTTAATTTTCCATATCCATTTCTTTCTTAGTCCTCACCTTGTGGCCTTTATTATAACCTGATTAAAGACCTTTGATATCTGATTTTGGTGTTGACTACATTGGTGGAGAGGATTTCCGAAAATTGGACTTATGAGGTTAAGTTTTGAGAGAATTCTTCTGATTTTAGTTGTTATACTTTTATCTGAGTTTACAGGTGGTTTGAGGTTAAATTGATGACATCACACACACACACTCAAGGTTTTAGCTTTAGATTGAAGTAAACGCCTAACTCTTGCTTGACAAATTGCTAAATTTTTTATTGATTTTCCTGCTATCTTATTAAGAAGTCCCATACAGCTTAGGGACAAACTCATCCTGGATTTTATAAAGAGTTACCCTACTCCTCCTATTAGGTCTTTTAAGGGGAGAAATGAGTGATTCTATATATCTTTGATGTTAAAAGAGTAAGATAGTAGTGATGAAATCTAATTTTAGATCATGACTTGGTGAGTGATGATACTTCTCTATGGAGTCTAGTTGATATTGCCTATATTGGTCTTTATTTTATTTTATTTTTGTTTGAGGACAAACAAAGTTGTAAGTTTGAGGGTGTTTGATGACTTGCATAATTCAATAGATTTTATCACTCTTAACTTTAAACTTTAATTTAATTTTATTTATTTTTGTGATTTTAGACTTTATTATTGTTATTTAAATTTTATTTCATATTTGAAGAAATTGAAGATCTTAATTTTAGCAATCCATCGTCTAGAGACTCTCTCATTTAACGAAGAGTTAGAAACTTTAAAAAATAAAACTCAAGAGAGAGTTGGACACGAAATGTACGCTTGAGTGAGATTTGAAGTTGAAGGTTTGACTTGATGAAAGGCAAAATGTCACATGGACGGAAGGCTTTTGGGCGCAAGATGCATGCACGGACGAAAGTGAAGATTGAAATTCAAAATAGGAAAGTGAAGTGAGTGGGGGCTGAAACAATTATTTTACCTACTACCATGTAGGACGTGTAGGTGCAATTAACAAGAAAAAAAAACAAATAGGTGCAATTAACAAGAAAAAAAAAAACAAAAAGGATGAAAAAGAAAAGAAGGGGCAACCTTCTTTAGTTTGACTTGGTCCTTAGGAATATTTTCTTTATCGTGTGCAAGCTGAACTCATGTACACTGGGCTAGCAAGTGACACGCGGAACAAAAAACTTATTCAATCAACACGCAAGTTGACGGATGCAACCTAGTAAGAAAATTTGAATTTTGGATGTTGGCATGAGTTTCGGATATACACAAGAGAGATTTATCAGTTTGTGACTGGGAGGACTTTGAGAGGCAGCTAGACGCAACAAATTGTTGGGACGAGGATTTGAAAAATAAAAAAAAAACATGCGAAAGGTAGCCGACGGAAAGGAACATTGAAGAAATATTGAAGAACAACGCTGTGCGATTGCGAGGAACATTTTTTAGTCTCATTTTCCTTCCATTATTCTCAGAAAAAAATTATAGTGAATTTGTTTTTGTTGAATTTAATTTTTAGCCTGAATTAAATTTTCTTTATTCTAGGAAAATGATATAATCTAGTTCCGAACTATACTTGATTTTCTATACTAATTTAGAGTAATTCTTTCTTTGTTTGTCTGATTTATTTTGAACTTATTGCTTCTAATTAATTGACCATTAACTAGATGATTTTAATTTTATGATTTGCTATCGAAAGAGGGAATTATATGATAGATCTTGAATATTTCGGCATAGTTAAATATAGAGATCGAAAGACTAGAATGAACCTATGTAGTATTAAAATCATTGGTCTTATTGCTTTCTTGTTTTATTAATTTCCATACTCTTGTGTAAAATGATGAACAAGAATAATTTCTAATTGATTATCGAAAGAGGTTTTTGGATGAATTAGAGATTTGCTAACAAACATAGAAAATTAAATTCAATTAGTTAGATGAGTAAAGCATAGTGAGGGATTAGGTGGAATAGATTTTTTAGAAGTTTTCTTTTTTATTAATTTGATATTTGAATAACAGTTTTCTTGTCCTTTAAATATTTTCTTTAAATTGATTTTATTTTAAATTGCAATTACAAAAATTTTAGTGACTATTCTAAATAAAGTCAAGATCAGTATAATTTCGATACTTGTCAAAAGTAAGTTACTAATCCCTAAGGACGATACTCTTCTCATCACTTTACTATAAAATTACGATACTGTACACTTGCAGTTTTGTACTGATCAAGTTTTGCATTGGAATATATTTGATGAAAGACATGTTCTTTAACTCTAAGATTGAGATAATCACCAGGTTCCCCATAAGTCCTTGCGATAGTTCAGACAAGTTAACCTAGAGGTGTACAGTAGATGGTAAGTTATTAGTTAAAATTGCATATCATCTTTGAGGAGAAAAAAACGTATAGAAGGAATGGGCAATCATAGGGTAATAGTTTCAACTCAGAGATTTGGTGCAAGATTTGGAAGCTCAAGGTGACTAATGTTGTTAAAGTGTTTCTATGGAGAGCTAGTCATGAGGCTCTTCCAACTAAGCTCAATTTGTTCAAAAGATAGGTGGTGGATTCTCCAAATTGTCCAATATGTATAGAATGTCCTGAAAATGTGGCACATGCTGTTCGGAATTGCAGATTAGCACAAGATGTTTGTGGGCTATGCTCTAGAAGATTACATAAGTGCATCAAGGAGGATAAACCTTTTAGGGAAGTTCTTGCTCCTTTGCTCATACATGAATGAAGAGGAACTTGAAGAGATATCACTAACAGCTCAACAAATATGGAAAAGACGAAATACCTAGGTCTTTGAAGGAAAATTTACACTTCCTTGTGCATTGGTGAACCAATCAATCCAAGCAATAGTGACTACATAAGATACCATCAGCAAAATCCTAAAAGTGCAGGAAAAAACACTACAACATATCTCTAATGGAAAGTACCTCCCTCAAACTACTACAAAATCAATTGGAATGCATCTATTAACAAAGTTTAGTGCAAAGTGGGAATAAGAGTTATAGTAAGAAACTAAGAAGGAAGGGTCATAGAAACATTGAGATTTACTAGAGATATTTATCTTGATGCTCTTTTTGGTAAAGCCATTGCAGTTTTTAAATCCATTATTTTTTGTATTGAGATGGGCTTGCAACAAGTTATTTTTGAAGGAGATGCGTTGATAGTGGTTACTACCGTTAATAGTCCTGAGGGAGAAATGGAATTCAGTGAGGTCGATTATAAGGAATGTCAACTACTCGAAAAGGTGAACCATTAGTTTGTAAGGCATGTTTGTAGGAGAGTCAATAATGTTGCACACTTATTAGCAAATAGTGCTCTGGGACTCTAAAGAGGAGAGTATTCAATTAGAAGATTATTCTCATTATATTCCTCTTTTGCTCTAAAGAGAATCAATAAATACCGTCATTTTCTAAAAATAAAAGTAATGCACATACTTGTCTATACCTTTTACATAGAATGAGGGGCAGTTTGGATAAAGATGAGACGTGTAATTTATAAAACTTTTTATAATTTTGTTTTCAAATATTACTCAGACATAAAAATACTTTTTAATTTTAAGTTTTTAACTTTTTGATTTAATCATTATTCAAATTTAAAAATCAATATAACTTTTACAAACTTTAAAACAAAATATAAAATTTAATACAACTTTTATAAAATTCAAAATACAAATTATATTCAAACAATTTCTTTTTACTTTATAATATTTTTTATTTAATTTTTTTCTCTCATTTTTTTAAAATTAAATAAAACATCTTAAACTAAAACTATTTTATTATCATTAACGTAATTTTGAGATATCTAAAGGTCAAAACAGTACTTATACAGACTAAAAAAAGAAAAAGAAAAAAGAGCAGGTCGCTGTCCCTGACCTGTTATACACAAGCCGTACCGCAGGAATTTCATCCATCAAACGTTACATACAAGGGGAAAAAGCCAGAATAGATGCCCTAAAACTTTAATTAAATATCTAGAATTGAGAAATAAATATATTATAATATTTATAAAATATTCAATGTTCAGCAAAAACTACACCTAAAATTTATTTCATATTTTGACCTCTCTTTTTTTAAAATTATTTTATTTTATTTTTCAAAGACTTTTTTATAAATATAAAAAGAGATAAATATAATATATAAATTAAGAAAAATAATTTAATTATAAACTAATTATATAAAAATAAATTTATAAATTGATGTCTCTAATATGATAAGTCAAATTATAAAATTATTTTATTATAAAATAAATGAACAAATTATATAAAATTACAAGCTAATTTATAAATTTATTTCTACAAATATATCACTTCTCATGCTTTAAAGAATTCGCTATGCGTTTTGTTTTTTGTTTTTAATAAAAAAGGTTAAAAATTAGGAAAATGATAAACACAAGTTACATTTTACAATATTTTACAGAATAATATTTAAAAGGAGAGATATTTTTGTAAATCTTATAAAATTAATATTACCTTATAAAAATATCTTTATTTTATAACATATATTATATAAATTATTATAAAATATGTTATGTGAATATCATTTCTTTAAAAATATTACCCTTTGATATTTGAAAAGATGTCAGCACAGTGAAGGTGAAACGATAGCAGGACGAAGGTGAAATAGTGGATGTCTTAGATAAAGCCTCTGAGGGAGAGAGAAAGCTTGACTCCAGTTTCCCAGAGCAGAGCTCGCATCTCGGAAATTTGGGAAATCCAACACGACAATAGAAGAAGCATGCTCTGTTTGTTTTAAATTCATTAATGGCTGCTATAGCTTCAGTCCCTAAATGGATCCCGGAGGACGATATTTTGTTGAAGAACGCTCTCGAGGTACCCCTTCTCTTTCCAATTTTATCCCCTCCTTTTCCTCCCTCAAATCGAATTCAATTAAACTCCGTTGTTTTGGCTAGAATTTCTCTGTTAGCTTTCGTATGATTTGTGCGAGAGCTTGTATGTTAAACCTTACCTTCCAAATTTGTTGCTCTGATTCCGTTGTGTTCTCCGATTTACAGGCAGGTGCCTCTCTGGAGGCGCTTGCCAAAGGTGCTGTTCGCTTCTCCCGCCGATTTACGGTTCGTGAATTGCGAGATCGCTGGCGTTCTCTCCTCTACGACAACGATGTTTCCGCGGAAGCTTCTGCTCGCATGGTCGAGTACGAACTCTCTGCTTCCGGTAACCCATCGTCGGCGATCCTGCGGAATAAAAGCGTGGTGGCTCCGGCTAAAAGAAAAGCTGACAGCGTCCGTGAACAGTACTACGCGATGCGGAAGAAACTCTGCGGCCATCATGCTTTTCAATCCTTTGATTTAAGTTTTCTAGCTTCGCTGAATGAGGATGATCGCCTCCTCGGCAATGGAAGTGGTTGCCAGGCTCCGCCTGGGAGTTCTATGATTGTCGATGGTGTTGAGAGCCATTTAGGTTTTCAGAATCCGCGTGGTGAGATTTTGAATCATGTTCCTCCACTCATAAGAAGGCATGTGAATTCGGCAAATGCCATAGCAAATAGTGGCACTGAATTAATTTTTAAGCAGAACGATGCGCAGAAAGATAGTTTAGTTGAGGATTTTGGGAATAGCCCAGGCGCTGGGGATATAAGGCCGCCTTATGAGATTCCAGATATGCCTATCTGGAGAACGATCGAGGACGTCTCAGCTCCTGCAATGCCGATAAGTATGAGCCCTGGAGGTGAGGAACAGTGTGCGGGCGAGAAAATGATACTTCCCGATGATGTGGATGGGGAGCAAATACGTTCATCCGTGTATCATATTGTCCATTCGGAGCCAATTTTGAAAGACGGAAATGCCGGTGGTTTTGTGGATCTTTCGGATTGTCTATTGAACCTCGCGAATGAGGACGAGCTTCCGTTCTCGGACGAAGATGCAAAAGACGCCTCGAATAAGCCTTGTTGCGATAGTGATAATTCAGTTCGGTTGAGTTGTCTGAATAATGCTCATGAAGATGATGTTGTAACTGATTCTTGTGAACCTCAAACATTGGTTTTAAATGCGGGATTGGATGCCGCTGCTAATTCGGCTCAATCTGGTCTTATTGATCAGCATAGTCTTTGTTCCTCCGAAGTTGGTATGACTTCGTCTACATCGGTGCCTGATCTTCCTCCAGAACTTCACGACGGAGAGATGGAATGCACATTGAATACCGAGGATCCGGAAATCCCATGCAATGACCACATATGCTTATCTACCGCATTTGCTTATACTCCTATATGGCCAAATTATAAGGAGACCACAAAACCATCCTCCTCTACCCATCAAACGAACGGTGAACGTGAAATAAACTTGAAGAAAAAAGATGAAAATTCTTCTTCATCTTTAACTCGCATGGTGGCTCTAGAATCAGTGCCAGAGACTCGTTCAAAGCATCCAATTGTTGGTTTTGGAGCCAAACCTGGATGGCCTGATGGTAACCATCTTGCTGTGGACTCCCACGAGAGCATCATTATTGACCCAAGTCAACTAGGCAGATCCACGCATGCAACTCCAAAGTCAGCCATGGATGGAGCTCTAAAAATAAAGGTGTATGTCAAAATTAAGTTCGTTTATGATATAAATAGCACCTGCATTTCTTCTTTGGTAACTTTCATATGTAGCTAAGCTAATGGATCCAATTTTAGGTCTTGAACCCACCACCTGGTTTTTGGAACCAGGGGAGGGAGTACCATTTGAGCTCGGTTTAATTAGGTTTGGTTGCTTTTTATAGAGCAGCAAGTTCATGGTTGTGCCTGTTCCAAATGCTTTTCCTTAGAATGCTTGTTGTACACAGGAAAACAATGCTTCAGAACTACATGCACGGCCAGGTTCCACTCAACCGGGTTTTGAACCAGAAGCAAATTCCCCAACACTGGACCAGGAAGAATCTGATGATGATGAAGACGTACCTTCCTTTTTTGATATTGAGGCAATGGTAAAAACATTAATGGTTGTGTCTAAGGAAATTTATTATGATACTCTATTTAATTGACTTCGAGGTTCTGCCTCTGATAATTTATTGATATTATCTTTCAGATACTTGAAATGGACTTGTGTCCAGTTGGTCAGGATCCATATGTTAGTAGAGAAGGTAATAGGTCCGACTAGGTTATTTGTTCTGTGCATGCATTTCTTTCTTATGAAGAAACTTAATCTGGAGAAATTTGCTTTTCAGGTGATGTATAGGAATTTACTTGAGTTTCTAGGCATCAATGATTCGTGGTTGTAGATGCTTTATAGTTAATCAGATTTCATATGCATATACATATGAGCATATCTTTAATACAGATTGTTTTTTAGTTGACTTGCTTCTATTATGTTGTCAACAATTTTTTGTTTAATTGTAAAGTCAACCCACCAACCAATCAATATCAAGGAGTTCATTTTTCTAGATGAGAAAGGAAATATCTTGCACTTCTCATCATAATTTGTATTTGATTTAATTTTTTTCATTTCCAGTCTTACGATATCAGCATCAGGATACAAAGAGGAAAATCATAAGGCTGGAACAGTGTGCTCAATCTTCTATGCAGAGAGCCATTGCATCTCGAGGTGCACTTGCAATTATGTACGGCCGCCATCTGAAACACTATATTAGGAAGACTGAGGTACAGTTTCTGACTTTTGACCATCTTAATTATTCAGTTAGCTTCACTTATGGTCAAGGTAGCATGTATCCGTTCTTTAAGCTTCAATAACTTCTTACCTAGTCACAAGATCTAATTGACTGCATGAGCCTTCACTGTCGGTTTAAAAGGCCTTTAGAGTGGGATGGGATATTCGAAGTTTGTAGTTATAGAAGCTAAGAAGTTTGAGGTTTTTAGAGATGGGTTGCAGGTGTTCATTATTGAGAGAGGGAGAAGAGTGGTAACAGAACTATGTTTGGGTCTGAATACTGTTAGATGGCTCATTAGAGCCATGGAAGATTGCTGGAAAAATGGGAGAAAGATGTTCTATTCTGCCCATCGTGAAGGAGGAAGAGGTTTTACTGCGCAGAGGTGCTCCAACTTCAGGGGTGGGTACATGGAGGTGGTGGCATATGGTGGAGGTGGCCATAGAAGTTCTGTTTGTATTCCTGAGGACAAAGATGGTTGGGGATGGAGGAGGTTGATGGAGGTGTTGAGGGAGGTGGGAAAAGGGCCTGCTTTTCCACCACCACCAGAGAAGACTGTGCAGCATGGCTCTCGGTCGTATAGGGAGGCCCTTCAACAGAGGCCTATTCAGACTTTAAGTGTCAGAAAGGGGGACAACACGAGAGAGGGGGTAGGTCTGCACAATGCAGTGCAAGTTTTAGATACTACTCAGAGCCAAGTAGGTGATGGCAGAGGAAATGATGGCCTTAATATGGAAAAGGAGGAAGACGTGTTACAGGAGTTGAAGGCACAAGTAAAAGCAATGCAGGTGAAGATTGAGTGGCTTATCAGACGGAATGATGAGAAAAGAGGCCAGGGCCTGGGCTTGGGCTTGGAAATGGGCCATGTACCAGATGGGCAGGTGGGTCAAGGCTCGGTGGAGGGGCTGAAATGTAGAGGGCTGGATTTCGGCCCAAGCCCGAGGAAGAAGTGGGTGGATACGGGGAGAAGGCTAGCTCCCGAAATATCGGTGAAGCCGAAACTCCCACTCTCAGAGCCGATACTCGAGTCAAGGGTGATGAAGTCAACCCAGAACATCTCGGTTGTCTTAGGGGAGGCAGATGGTGGTCCAGATGAGGCCACTTTAGCCGTGGTTATGGAAGAAGGAGAATTTCTGGTCGACGACGGAGACAAGGAAAGTAATGGAGGGCTGATGGGTGATGGTGTGAACGTGCAAAGGAGACAGAAAATGCCGATGGGTTCAGTAAAGCCTTCGGGTGACGTGGTGAACTCTGAGGTGAGCCAGAACATGCCGAGGAGTGAGTTGAGTGATTCTGGAGAGCTGCTGAATGTGACGGAAAGCCATGGACAAACACAGAAAATGCCGTTGGGTTCAGAAATACTTGTGGGTGACGTGGTGAACTTGGAGGTGAGCCAGAACATGCCGAGGAGTGAGTTGAGTGATTCTGGAGAGCTGCTGAATGCGACGGAAAACCATGGACAAACACAGAAAATGCCGATGGCTTCAGAAATACTTGTGGGTGACGTGGTGAACTTGGAAGTGTGCCAGAACATGCCGAGGAGTGAGTCGAGTGACTCTGGAGGGTTGCTGAATGCGACGGAAAGCCATGGACAAGCACAGAAAATGCCGATGGGTTCAGAAATACCTGTGGGCGACGTGGTGAACTTGCAGGTGAGCCAGAACATGCCGATGAGTAGGTTGAGTGATTCTGGAGGGCTGCCGAATGCGATGGACAGTCATGGACAGAAACAGAAAATGCCGATGGAGGATCCAAGTGGCTCTGGAGGGCTGTTGAGTGTGCTGGGAAGCCTTGTACAGCCTAGGCCAGAAATAGAGGGGGAGGGGGAAGGCTCAATGATTCTGTATGAGGGAGTAGGCTTCTCAGAGGAAGATCCTGCCCCAATAAGTATGATAACCCCGTTACCTCATAACTGGGTTTTGAACAAGGTGGTAGAGATGCAGAGTGTGGTGGGGATCTCGTGTGTGGGCTACGAAGATCAATTTAAGGCGCTACTAACAGCCATTGAGGCCAGTCACTATCAACATGGAGTAGTATAAAAAAAAAATAGGGAATTGAGACGACTCACTTGGTCTATCAATTATGATGGGAAGGATGGAAAGGAGGGGAGTGCAAGTCGTAGTAGAAATAAGGGAAGGGCTGTTTCAGTTGTTAAATGAAGCCAAAAATACTGAGTTGGAATGTACGGGGGCTGAATGAGGTGAATAAACGCCTCCGGGTACGATCTTTGTTGAGACAATGGAAGATAGATATTATTTGCTTGCAGGAAACTAAACTGAAGATTATTACAAGAAGAGAAATAAGGAGTTTGTGGAGCTGTCAATTTGTAGGATGGTCCTATTTACCTTCGAAAGGGGCCTCGGGGGGAGTGTTAGTTATGTGGGACAAAAGGGTAGTTGAGAAGGTTGATGAGTTTGTGGGAGAATATGTGGTGGGGTGCTCGTTCAAAAATTCAGAAGATGGATTCATGTGGGCCTTCGCTGGTGTTTATGGTCCTAACTTGGATACTGAGAGGCGATTGCTTTGGGATGAACTTGCAGGCTTGACTTCATGTTGGGAGGTCCCATGGTGTATTGGAGGAGATTTTAATGTGACTAGATTTCCGAGCGAAAGCTCGGGGGAGAGAAGACAAAACCTGGCTATGAGGGAATTTTCAGAAATTATTTTTGAGCTGGAATTAATGGATGTACCACTAATGGGAGGTGATTATACTTGGTCCTCCAACCAAGCATGGTCAAGATTAGACAGGTTCTTAATATCTCCTTCATGGGAGGAACATTATCCAAACCTCTCTCAGAAAAGGCTATCCAGGATTTGTTCGGACCACTTTCCCATACTATTAGATTGTGGAGGAATCCCAGGAGGTAGAAGGCCTTTTAAATTTGAGAATATGTGGTTAAAACATGAGGGTTTTGTAGAGTTGGTGGGACAATGGTGGAGCTCATATCACTTACAAGGCAACCCGAGTACTGTTTTGGCTGGAAAGTTGAAGGCCTTGAAGAAGGATTTGAAGTTATGGAATGAGCAAATATTTGGTGATGTTGCAGTACAAAAAAAGCGTCTTTTTCAAGAATTACAAAACTTGGAAGGAGTAGGAGATGAGAGTGATCGCAAAGGGCAGGTAGCTGCTGATTTGGAAAGAGTGATACTCATGGAGGAAATTTCGTGGCGACAAAAGTCAAGGGCATTGTGGCTTAGGGAGGGAGATAGGTGTACGAAGTTTTTTCACCGCATTGCAAACTCTCATAGGAGGTTCAACACCATTGAGTCCCTAAACATGGAGGGGGGTACATTTACAGACCAAGCTGAAATAAAGAATCATGTGGCTGGACACTTTGAAGATTTGCTATCCGAACCCCAAGATTGGAGACCTACACTAGATGGACTAGCTTTTGAGCACATAGACCAAAGTAGTATGGTGTGGTTGGAGAGACCGTTTGAAGAGGAAGAGGTACATATAGTAATCAGGAAAATGAATAGAGACAAAGCACCGGGCCCGGATGGTTTTACTATGGCTTTCTTTCAGAAGTGTTGGGAGGTAGTGAGAACAGATGTGATGCAGGTTTTTCAGGAATTTTTCACATATGGTAAATTCGAGAAGAGTTTGAATGCTACTTTCATCGCTCTTGTTCCAAAAAAAAAGGGTGCTATAGAGGTGCAGGACTTTAGGCCTATTAGTCTGGTGGGGAGCATATATAAGATAATTTCTAAAGTCCTGGCTAATAGAATGAGCACAGTTATGGATAAAATTATATCTAAGACTCAAAATGCTTTTGTTAGAGGGCGCCAAATACTAGACTCGGTTCTTATAGCAAATGAGTGCTTAGATAACAGGATCAAGTCGGGAATGCCAGGTATTTTATGCAAATTGGACATGGAAAAGGCCTATGATCATGTAAACTGGGACTTCTTGTTATACATGTTGAGCCGATGTGGGTTTGGGACAAGATGGAGAAAGTGGATGAGGCATTGCGTGTCACGGCTCGCTTCTCAGTGTTAGTAAATGGAGATCCAGCGGGGTTCTTTAACAGCTCGCGGGGATTACGACAGGGTGACCCACTATCACCCCTTTTATTTGTCATCGTTATGGAGGCACTAAGTAGAATGATGTCAGCTGCAGTAGAGGGGGGATTCTTGTCTGGTTTTGTAGTGGGAAGCATCAACATCTCACATCTTTTATTTGCGGATGACACATTATTGTTTTGTGAGGCAAATGCAGAACATATACAAGCTTTGAAGGCCATTTTATTGTGTTTTGAAGCAGTATCCGGACTAAGGATTAATCTTGCAAAAACGGAGATGGTAGCGGTTGGTGAAGTGAGAAACATTAGGGGGTTGGCCGACATTTTGGGCTGTGCAGTCTCTTCTTTGCCGTTGAAGTATCTTGGTCTTCCTTTGGGGGCTACCTTCAAAGCCAAGGCGATTTGGGATGAGGTGTTGGAGAAATTAGAGAATAAATTGGCGGGGTGGAAAAAGTTGTATTTAAGTAAAGGGGGGCGAATCACTCTTATCAAGAGCACACTCTCAAACCTTCCTACATACTACTTGTCTCTATTTCCTCTACCCGCAAGTATAGCAACAAAAATAGAGAAGCTTCAACGTGATTTTCTGTGGAGTGGCTTAGGCGAGGAGCTCAAATTCCATCTAGTAGGGTGGAACAAGGTGTGTACTCCGTTGAGAGAGGGGGGCTTGGGGATCCGGAATGTGAGGGCCTTTAATGAGGCATTATTAGGAAAATGGTTATGGCGATATAATAAGGAAAGGGGAGCATTATGGAAAGAAGTGATTGACATGAAATTTGGAAGTGAACGGGGGGGTTGGTGCTCTAAGGAAAGTAGGGGGGCATATGGGGTGGGCTTATGGAAGTACATAAGGAAAGGTTGGTGTACCTTTGCTAGCAATACTCGTCTTTGCGTGGGGGATGGCTTGAGGGTCAGCTTTTGGAATGATGTGTGGGTGGGAGACACGGTCCTAAAGGAGGTTTACCCTAATATTTTCAGAATTGCTCGGGACAAACAAGCAATGGTGGCTGATTTGCGGGTAATAAGTAATGGTATACAGGAGTGGAATATAAGTCTTACTCGGGATGCACATGATTGGGAAGTAACCGGGATGGTGGAATTTCTCAGCCTGTTGTACAACAATGTTATTGATAATACAAATGGGGATAAGATAGTATGGAGACTTTCTAGGAAAGGGAACTTTTCTGTGCGCTCCCTTTATGACACGATTACTATGCAGCGAAGACACAACAATTTCCCGTGGAAGAACATTTGGCGGAGCAAAGCACCTAAAAAGGTTGCATTCTTTGTATGGACAGCAGCATTAGGGAAGATTCTCACTATGGACAACCTAAGGAGACGAGGCATTATCATAACAGAATGGTGCTGTATGTGTAGAAAGAATGGGGAAACGGTAGATCACTTACTTTTACATTGTGAATTCGCTCGGGAAATTTGGAATTCTTTCTTCAGCAAAATGGATATAGCATGGGTCATGCCGGGAAGAGTGATAGAGCTACTTGCAAGTTGGAGAGGTATCGCAGGGACATCACAAATTGCGGCTATATGGAAGATGGTTCCGCTTTGCATTCTTTGGTGTATTTGGAGTGAAAGGAATGATAGACTTTTTGAGGATCAGGAACGTTCTTTAGAGGAGTTTAGGAGGTTTTTTTGGAAGACTCTTTTTATGTGGGCCATCACTCTAGAGTTGAATGGTCTCAGTCTCCAAGATTTCCTTGTATCAGTTACTAGATCCTAAATAGGTGTATTCACATGTATACTTCCAGTGTACCTGGAATATGCTTATTAATAAAATTTCTTATTACTTATCAAAAAAAAAAAACTTATGGTCAATGAAGGGCTTGCTTGCATCATGGATTTAACTCTGGTTAAATTTTCTTCTTTTTTACAGTGGAGATCTGATGTTTTTCATATTTTTTTGCCGAATAGTCAATATATACTTGTATCTTTTTATGCAGTTTTAGTACATCATACGAAAGTTTGATCTGCTGTTGGTTTAGTGCACCTTCCTGTGAACTTATACTGACTTCAGAGAGACTTGGGTACTGTTTAGGAGTTTTTCCTTTTTTTACTGCGCCATCATAATACTACTTTTTTTTATTGGCATTGAGTGTCGGGGGAACAAAGTCCTGACTAATCCCCGGGGTGCATAGGCCCTCAACAAGGGAGTTTTCCACAAGTGCACCTTGTGTTATTTTAGGGGAAGTTCCCCTAGTTCGATAGCCCTTATAAATTGTTTGCATCAAGGATTTGAACCGTAGACCTAGAGGGAGCATACTACCAAGACCAAGGCTCTTACCACTTGAGTCAGGCCCTTGAGATTTCAGAATACTACTCTTAAATTGCACTTAGAGTCCAAGTAAATTTAGCTTTGTAGTGACCATAGAGGTCTAAATTAGATCTAAAATTCAATACGGATGATTGATACAAAATCAGCACTATTCAAACAGGAGTTTTGAGCATACTGTCAATACAATAGGCTGAATGTGATTTTACTCGTAAATTTTCATGTGTGATTGTTCTCTTGTTCTTAGTGCAATATGTTTCTGTATTACAGGTTATACTTGGCAGAGCAACAAATGACTTTGAAGTTGATATTGACTTGGGAAGAGAAGGACTTGCTAACAAAGTATCTAGACGGCAGGTGGGATTTATTTGAGTGTTCTCGATGCAATGTTTTGCATATTTTGTGAGTGTTGATGCTTTGTAAGAGCTTTCTTGAGTCTATATCATTGCCAATCCTACATAAAATCAGTGACTTGTTCTTTTCTACCAAAGTGAGTTTAGCGAGTCACATTTTGAATGTCAGTTCCCTAGCAAGGCAACTCCTGAATTTATTTTTAAAAAAATATATCTTTTGCTAAATTGCATGCAGGAAAGAAAATAATGATATGATGGAAATGGGGGCCAAACTATTTATAATTACTAACTAGAAAAGGTCAAGGGTCCCAATGTTGGTTGGGCTTCCCTAAGCACTCTTGCAATGGGTTAATGTTCTCAGAATATATTCATTGCCTTTGAATTCAGGGATTGTAGAAAGAATCTCTCTTCTGGTATTCAATTATAACTGGTATTCATTATTGTGCTAGGCTCTTATAAAGATGGAAGAAGATGGTTCTTTCTTTCTGAAGAATCTTGGCAAGAGTTCAATCTTTTTGAATGGAAAAGAAGTTTCTCGGGGACAGCTTCTGAGACTTAATACTGGTAGTTTGATTGAGGTAAATGGCTTCCCATCTTTTGGTGCTGTAATGCCCAATATTTCATGGGGTTCTTTGATGCCATTCAAGTTCACCAGTTTTCTATGTGTCATTAATTCATGTAAATTGGATTCCCTCCTTTATGTGATTCTCCAACAAAACAGAATTTGCCATTGTATTCTTTCTTAGTGTGGGCAAGTTATTATGGCATTGAAATGCTTGAACTCGTGCTCAAAATTGATAACAAAATGAAATTTATTATAAATGATGAATGTGCAGATTAGAGAAATGGCATTTGTGTTTGAGATGAATCAGAAATCTGTGAGGCGGTATCTAGTGGACCTTGCCAAAAGAAGCCAAGAAAACATCAAATTTGAATGGTCATTGGAGGGGGGCCCATAAAAGAGACAAGCAATAGAAGGTACAAACTTTTTCCTCATTTTGTAATTCATCTCATGAATAGCCAGTTTCAATTGTATTTGTTAACCCTTTTACTGGGAGCATCCTCGTGCTACATGCTACAAAACAATATTATGTCTATGCTTTCTCCCGAAGGAATGTATATATATATATATATAATATATATATGTCCATATAGAAGTAGAAATAGTTTAGAATTTAAGCACTGATAGCATCAAGTAGCGATTCATTTCCCGTTTGATTCTGTTTTCTATTATTGCCCTCTGCAGTTAGGGGTAGTTGTTGATGCATGCATATTTTCAAGACATCAGATGTCCATATTGCTAGTGCTTTTGTTGTTAGCTCATGTCTTTGGCTAATTGGTGTACTCGATTCGCCAATTAATGGCCTAAGCAATATTTCTTTGTGCACTATCTTTTTCATCAGTAATAATTCACACTCAGATAATAATTATCATCACTATTCACTAGAATCTGGTAGCCCAAGTTCCTATGTGGACATCTTTTCTTTTGGGGTGTACAATTGGATAGGATCATGCTTTATTGTAATTTCACCTAGTATATACTGCCCGCATTTCATATTTCTCTTTCCAGATACATAAATGAATAATGAAATCAAGAAAAAAAAATACAAATGAATAAAAACTAAAAGCTCACTTATACTCACTTGCCTTAAATTCTTCTTTTTTATTTATCAGAAACTAGATCCTTAAAAAAAAAATGCTTTTGGGGGTATGGGTTTTGATGCTTGTCTACATTATTTATATATATATACTAGTAAAGCAGCACGTGCTATGCACATGTGCCTAGTTGATATTTTTTCTAGGTTCTAGAACTTCAAAATTTTTGACTTTAACTATAAACGGACATAATTTCATCTATCTTTTAACAATTTTTTTTGCTCACAATAAATATTATACGAATACTGCAAAATATTCATAACTACAACATAGAACTTCTATAAACATATTTACAACTACATATGAATACTTTGTACTTATATATTACAATAACTGAGAGTTTTTTTTTTTTTTTAAAAAAAGGTCTGAAAACTCATCCTATTCTTCCTGGGATGTTATTACAGACAATACAAAGAGCCTATTTTGGAGCAGTCTTCCAGATTCATTTATTTGTGCGCCCAATACTATCATCTATTCATTATCTTGAATTTTATTTGCAATGTCCTCAAGATATGGTAGATGTTCTTGTAATGATGAAAACATATAAACACATAATGTATTAAATTTTTCAAACGTATTTAAATGTATAGATTTTACCTCTCTTGTATATTCTATAAGATATATCGTTGCACAACCCAAAATTTGTTCTGCTAAGGATCCGAAAATAATCACTGATGTTGATGCTTTGTCATGATACACATAAATAAACTCGACACCTAACAACAGTGAATAAATTATTATTTGTTAAACCTAACAAATTAAATTTGTAGGGTTTTTCAAATTTATTAATTAAAATTTTCAAAGTTTATTGTATGACTTAACATAGATTGGACCTGTAGGGTTTATTTTTCTCTACTTAAATGACACTGTATGGAGGGATTCGAAATTAAACATTACCACATGAACTAAACCCAACAAATAATCATCATTTTAAATTTAAGCATATGCACAGTTCAAAATCCACAGCACACAATTCAGAAATTCCCATTCTCCATCTCCATTTCATTCCAACCAATCTCCAATCTCCATATCTCACAAAAATATAACAAACAAACAAAATCATTCAAAAAAGTGTAAATAAAGAAATTTTATTTTTTAAAATAAGATATTTGGTTTAAAAAAATAAAGTTATACCGTCATTGCTAGTGTGAATATGAGGCTTTCTGCAATTTCAAATATTTTTATGATCGGATCAATAGAATTGCTTAAAGTTGATCCAAAATTGTTTCCAATTATTTCTTCTAGTAATGCATCGTTTTGTATTGCCTTGAGAATTTGAATTAATAATTAAAGTAAAACATCAAAACAAGAAAAAATACATTTATAGTGAAGAAGACAATATAAAATTTATAGTGCATTTAAATAAGAAATGGAATCAAATTTTTTTAAATAAGTTGTTTACCATGTACACAATGTAACAGCAGATGGAAGAATTTAATTTCGATAATCAATATTATTATTTGTTAAATAAGACTATATTAACATATTAGAATTTAATTTGTTAATATTTCTTTATTAAAATTTTATGAACATTTGTCATATTATCTAAACAAAACTGATCATATAATTAGCACTGATCATATAATTAGAATTTATACGATCAAAAGCAAGATTCATATACTAAATGAAAAAATTTAAATAAACTATGTGCTAGCAACTAGGTTCACAAACATGTAACAATGTGTTTTTTCCTGACTTAAAAAATAAAAATAAAACAGGAGATAATATATGTTAGACAGATATGATAATATATTATTAAAAACCAACGTGAAATTTATATTTGATTTAAATGAGAAATGCAATAAACGTTTTTAGGTAAATTGTTTACAATGTATACAATGCAACAATAAATGGAAGAATTAAACTTGTACTCAAAAAAATTAGGGACGAAGCCCAATTCCTCACTACCCAATTTCGCACCCAAGCCCCAATTATAAATTGTAAAAGTTTTCAAATATTATTACTAAATTTGGACTAATTATTAAAGTAGAAATTAAAGGAAATAAAACACTGCAAAAATAAATGTAAAAAAAAAGGTAAGATTTTATTTTCTTACTACAAATTTATGAACAATTATCATATTAATTTAAAAAAAATTTGAAGAGACTATATGCTAATAGTTAAGTTCAAAATCATTTATAAGATTATTTATTTCTCACATATGAAAGAAAAAAAGAAAAAAGCCAAAGCCTTCTTTCTCAATTTCCTACGAAAGACCCCGTCTTAGCCCACTCCAAGTTATGTATATCTAACATATCAAGTAAAATTTTTAATTAAATTAAGCTAATAGCCTAGCTCACTGCATCGCGATACGATACTGTTAAAACATTTAAAAATCATAGTATAAAATTTTTACGATTAGAAATAAGATTTGTGTAATATTCAAATTAATACTTTTAAAAATTTTTTCTTAATAATTTTAATATAATTAATTATGAATTTGGAGTTGAAATTTCAAAATTATCTGTAATAGGATCTAATGTTTATTTTTTATTTTTTATTTTTTATTTTTTTAAATCACCAGGCATCTTATTTTTGTATTTCCCTATAGGACACTAACAAATTCAAATTTTTTTTAAACATTATTATTAATTTTGGAATAAATATTAGAGTGTAAATTAAAAAATAAATAAAGTTTTACAATAATGTAAATTTTATTTTTTCAATATTTTAAATTCTTAATATAACTTTATGTATAATTTAAATGCAAAGTGAAAAAATTTAAATAAACTATGTGCCAGTAGTTAGATCTACAAACATGTAACAATAGGTTTTTTTCTTATTGGAAAAGAAAAACCCGGCCTAATGCTAGGCCCAAACTCAGCAACAAAGCCCAGCCCACCCACCAGCAGAAAACATCAAAACAACACCGTTTTCAAAACAAGAACCCTCAACCCACCCCATTCCCAACCCCAAAATGGCGCAATTTCATTAAAAAAAAAAACTCTAACCATGCCCGGTATTATAAATCCATCTTTTTTCTTCTATATCTCCCCCTCTCTCTCTTCCATTCGGCATCGAGAACCCCAAGAAGCCCTCACAGAACTCTCTCTCTCTCTCTCTCTCTCTCTCTCTCTCTTACTTGTTCACATTCTCTGCAACATTTTTTTACCGTGTTTGTGTTTCTCCATGCTTCTCCTTGATTTTTTCTCTCTCCCCATGACTCCGTCTCTCCCTTGTCTTTCTCTCTTCCTTTCTCTGTTACCTACATTCTAGGCAACAATTTCTTTTATCTTATTTATGTGTTTCCTCGATGTTTCGCTCCATTTTTTTTTTCTTTGATGTAGATCTTGATGCTCAATTGTGCTATTCTTGGATTTGGTGAAAATCTTCGGAAAGCTATGGTTTTTTTTTTAATCTCAATTTCTATTTTCCTGCATGTAGACGTTGGTGTTCGATTTTTGTTGTTCATGGATTTGGTAAAAATCTTCGGAAAGCTAAGGTTTTTTTCAATGTCGTGTTTTAATTTCGTGGATGTAGATGTCGGTCTTGCATCTGTGTTCTCGGATTCGCAAAAAATCTTCACAAAGCTAGGGTTTTTTTTTTCTCTCATTCAAGGAACACCACGGTTGTGGGTTTTTTTTTTTTTCAATTTTTTATTTTCACTTCTGTTTGTTGGATTCTTCTCCATTTTTTCTTTATTGGATGTAAATATGGTGTTCGATTTGTGTTCGATGTTTTTGGTTTCCGAATGTGAAGATGCATGAGTTTTTATTTTCTCCAAATGGGTTTTCTTTTTTGGGTTTCTTGGTTGCATGTCTAAATTGTTGTTCTTCTAGGTGTGTGTGTGTTTTTTGTGTGTTCATTACCTTTGTTTTCTGTCGATGGGGTCTGAATGTGAAGAGGAGCCTGTGCAAATCTTCTAAGCATTTTTATTAGTTATATGTTTTTTACTGCAATCCGTTAGTTGGGCTTGGACTTGGCAACAATATGATGCCTTTTAAAAAAAAAATTGGCAGTGTGTTAAACGTAGTTCCATTACATAGGTTTTGTTTTTGTGCTTGGAAAATATGTAGATTTCTAGTTGATAAACTATAAATGTTGCAATGGTTTTTTGCACGTCTTGCTGCTCGCTACTGACCGATGCAAATCCAGATGATCTTCTGGTGCAATCGTTCACTTGAAGAGGAAAATTATGAAGACCACCGATAATTTCTGTACTCTCTCTCCGTTGATGACCCATTCCCTGATTTTGATTTTCAAATTATTTTTCTCTGCAAAGTTGGGGATGGTCCAAAGTTGCCTTTTGGAATGGTGTGCTTAGTTTCCCTTCAAGCATTTTGTTGTGTTTGTCATCTTATGCCTGACCATGCATAGAGGCTTTGTATTTTTTTTCTCGGTTCGGCAACCCAGAGCCAGACTCTGGCTCTTGTGAATTTGGTGTGCATTGCAATGTTTTGAATACCGTATCGGATGTCGTATCGGTTAAGGCACTGGAACGAAATATTTCGGTACCGGTACCGTTTCGGGATAGTTGATATATGAATAAATTATATATATAAATATATATAAAAATTATATTCCAAAATAATAGTTTATATATGAATAAATTATACATAAATATATATATATAAATTATAAATAGTCTGGTCTGAATTTGGGGTAAAAAATGAACTTGTAGTTTGAAGAAATGAAAAAAAAGAAGAAGTAAAGGCCGAAATACTAGCCGGTACAGGCTGAAATATCGGCTAGTATGGCCGGTATTTAGACCGGTACGAAATAGGTAAAATAACTGTACCGAACCAGTGACCAGTACGTTAAATACCAGCCAGTACGGTATTCTAAACAATGGTGCATTGTGGTTGGGTGAAGGGCTTCTATGGAGGTGCTACAGAGGTGGTACAATCAATACTGAGATGAGAGGAAGGAGAGACACTTACTGAGAGCATAAGGGCAGAGGAAAATGATGGAGTTTGAGAGAGCATAGGATGATATTTATAGAGTAAAAATGTGATTTGGACAAAATACGAAAGCGGTGGAATTGATAGATCTCCAGAAAGTGAGTGAGGCGGTGAACCAAAGAGGATTTATAAAAAAATAAAAGGCGGTGGTAGTGTTTCATTAGAAGACTCTGAGAAGCGGTGGAAGTATTTGATCTTCAAGAAAGCGGTGAATGAAAGAGGATTTAGACAAATAACAAAAGCGGTGGAAGTAGGACGTGGAAGCGGTGAAAAAGAAAATGTGAAAATAAATGAGCAAAAGCGTAAAAAATAAATGAGCAAAAGCGTAAATACAAGATAAAAACACTAGGTTAACAAGGGAAGCGGGGGACACCTGCCTACTTATTGTCGCTTATTAGTATATAGATATATTCCTAACTGCAACAAGCCCTTCAGTATATGCAACTAATTAAGTTGAAAGGACATCGAAGGCAACACTAAAGACTTGAAATGCAGAGAAGCCCTCTCCAATTTCACAGAATTCCCTAACTGCTGCAACAATGAGCAAACACTTGCCGTATATGCGACTAAGAAAAGAGGAGCAAACCAGCAAAAGAGTTTATACCTTACATTGTCATTAGAGTAGTGGTCGTTCGTTAAGTGCTTCTCATTTGGTAAAAGTGAGAGGTGGAGATTTTTGGTGCTGCATGATGCATGTGTCGCCGAAAGGGAGAATAGATTCACTGTGTTGGTAAGGACAGGAGCATGGATTGCGTCAGCCATCAATCTGGTAAAGGCATCTAATTTAGGTCCATGAAAAAGCCGTAATTGGAGTTACTCCTCAGATTCCCCACACTAGTCCAAAGGGGAAAAACAAGTACTTAAAAAAAAAAAAATCTTTTCCCGAACATCCTTGTATTGAACTCAGTAGAAAATATTCATCTCCTCAAAAGTGAGACCGCACATAGATATGCTTATGAATGGATTTCATTTTTAATTCAACACTAATGCGAGTTATTTATATTTTACTCTGCAAAAAGAAGAGCTGGCAGTGGTCATCCATGTGAAAGAGGATAAATGGGCATGCAACCTTGATTTACTCCAACTGTAGCTTTACCGTTGAGCCATGCGAAGCTCTGTCAGTGCCATCGGACGATACAACAAAAGAAACAAACAATAACAAAGAAGACAGACAGGCGATGAAATTACCTTATTAAAGATTGAACTTGAAGGGCCATGGCCCATTGCAATTTGATTCATTGTCCTATTCTCTGCTTTAGGCCGTATACAATAATTGCAGCATGCTTCTTCTGTAACCCTATCTTGATTATGATTGGAGGGAGGGTCATCCTCCACTTTACTCTCCACCGGAAAATTCTTTACTCTTTGACAGTTTTTATTCATTTATTTATACGTTTCTAGTCTTTTTATGTGATAGTCTTGTGAAAAAGATATTGATAGTAAGTTTATCTAATACTTTAAAATTTAAATTTAATTGAACATAAGTAAATAAAATTCAAGCTAAACTAGAAAAAAAAAACAAAAACAAAAACAAAAAGAGATTTCATATCATAACTCAAGGATGTGAAAGTCAAAACAATGGTGTAACCCAAAAAAGATGAGTCGAAATTACAATTAAAACTCTCCTACATCACTTTCAAAAACTAATTGAGCCTATTTTAAACAAGGAAAAATCTAATTATAAATACAATTGAGCACTAATATATGCACCTATCTAATGTGATTAGTCAAAAAATAGATTTTATTAAAAATAGTACCAATTTAAATTTTGAATATAAAATAATAAGTATTAGTATGCAGATTAGTACGCGACTTTACTTGTATGTAGCAAAACTCTTTACACAAAATAAAATAAATAATTTAATTTTTTCAAATTTTAAAATAAAGATAATATTAAAAAAATATATTATAATAATATTTTATTTAATTTTTAATTTTTATCTAATCTCATATGTATAACCAAACGAGAGATTAGTTTTTATATTTTTTTCGTGATGTAAAAAGAGACATTTTTTTCCCCTACATTTTCTGATGTCAAGATATTGTGAAGACGTAATTCTTTTTAGAAATAATGCCTTTTTTAATCAAATCATTGTTGGTTATGGTAGTTGGTTGGCTTCAAAGGCTTCAAAATTCAAAGTTCGTTAGCACTAACTAACAGATGTGCATATGGCAACCAACAAACTCTTTCACTTTAGAATGGATATCCATAATAACCAGTGCATCATAGTGCTAACTGAAAAGAAGAATAGTGCTATTCCATTTTAAATAATTTTATATATTAATTGTTTAAATAATATTTATACCACTTAAAAATAATACTATTTATTCATCTTGGAGGTATAAACAAGTCGGAGTCAAATTCTAAAAGCGTGATACGTTGAGTAGAAATTAAATTATCTAAAGAATAATCGGAGAAAATTAAAATTATAGTATACTCTGAAGCAATGAATTAATCTAAAAATTTATCATGTATCAGTTATGTGCCTCAATAAGTTTTTTAAGGCATATAAATTAGAAGAGTAATGTTATGTACAATTATGAAATGTGCAAATATCGTATAATCGTTTTAAAAAAATTAGATTTTTTATTAAAAAATTAATTTTTTATATGTAAATCTTATATTTATTTATTTTTTAAAAATAATTACACAATATTTATACTCTAAATATAAACAGCTCAACGTACTAGATGAGGTGCATTTTATCAATTCTGGTATCTCCGATTGATAGATGAGTGAAAAAAAAAGAACGTATAATTTTTTAATGATTAAATATTATATTAAAGAACAACAAATAATATATTTTAAATAGTAAATAACATTTGTAGGTTAACAATTTAGATCGATAGTTACTTTTATTTATTTATTTATTTTAAAGATCAATAGTTAGTTAACATGTGTACATACACACCAATTCAGCACACGTCACCATAGATCAAGTAAAGGTGTCGCTACGGCAACACACACACTCACACTCAGAAACTGGAACACCCCCTCTACTCTCAACATCATCCAAATCCAACTGCCATATAAAAATGCTTTAGACAAAGGGCATGTGAGTGCGCCCCTTAAACCACTCACAAACCCAAAACAAATAAAGCAAACATCTTTCATTCCGACCTCCATAACCAACGGCCATGATTAACTGGGTGTCGTCCTTCTCTCCTTACTCTCCCTCTCTCTGTAATCTCCGGCCCACATTAGATACTCTAAATTCCCACAAATTCCTCCCAGAAGAGTAAAAAAGAGTGAAGATTTGCAAATGGGTTTTCCCAAGTTCTCTGTTTCTTCCGTGTTTCTGATAGTTGTGGTTATGGGTCTGTCTTCTGGTGCAGAATCAAAGACGTTTTGGGAGGACATTGAGGCTTTGAAGGAGCTGAAGAACGGGCTCGAGCCTGGCTCAGTGAGTCCAGGCTCATGCGTCAGCTCTTGGGACTTCACCGTTGATCCCTGCGATAACCTCTTCAGCGACCGCTTCACCTGCGGATTCATGTGCGACCTCGTAGTCTCGGGAACGAGCCGAGTCACAGAGATCGGTCTTGACCAGGCGGGTTACAACGGTTCTCTCTCGTCTACTTCTTGGAATCTCCAGTACATGGAATCCCTTGACCTCTCCGGAAACTTCTTCTCCGGTCCGATTTCTAGCTCGCTCGCTAACCTGACTAGGCTGCGCCGCTTGGGTCTGTCGAGAAACTCTCTCTCCGGCGAGATACCTACCTCGATTGGCTCACTCTCTGAGCTCGAGGAGCTTTATCTCGATAACAACAATCTCCGGGGAACAATCCCGGCGAGTATGAACAACTTGGTGAACTTGAAACGGCTCGAGCTTCAATCAAACAAGCTCGCCGGAGTGTTTCCCGAGTTGGGTTCTTTGAAAAACCTTTACTTCTTGGACGCCAGCGACAACGCCATCTCCGGCAAAATCCCGGGGACGTTTCCGGCTTCCTTGATTCAAATATTGATGAGAGACAACGTCTTAGAAGGAACGATGGCCCCTGGCACTTTCAGAAACTTGGACTATCTGCAAGTACTCGATCTGAGTCACAACCGTCTCAGTGGCTCCGTCCCAGCGCTTCTTTTCTACGCCCTTCCATCTCTGCAGCAACTCGCGCTCTCATTCAACCACTTCTCCTCCATACAAGTCCCAGCGTCCATGGCCACCCAGAGCGAGCTCATAGCCATTGATCTCAGCAATAACGAGCTCCACGGCTTTCTACCCTCGTTCATGTCGTTGATGCCAAGGCTCTCCGCTTTGTCGCTCGAGAACAACAAGCTCACGGGCATGATACCAACTCAGTACGCCTTCAAAGCCGTCATGCCCGGACCCGGAATCTCACCTTTCGAGAGGCTCTTGCTCGGCGGGAACTACTTGTTCGGAGCCATACCGGACCCTCTAATGGGTCTCAAACCGGGTTCTGTAAACATGAGGCTGGTGGACAACTGTTTGATAAGGTGTCCGGCCATTTTCTTTTTCTGTCAGGGTGGCCAGAAATCTTTGGCCGAGTGTAAGAGCTTCAGCCCTCTAATTCCTTGAACAGTGTGACTATATGTCTGTATGATTGATGGTGTTATTAATTTGATCTGTTTCTCTTATCTGGTTATAATTGCTCTCCACTTTCTTCAAAGCTCCCACATTCGTTTGATCTTATGATTTAGGGTATAAATATCCTGCCAAGCTTTCTGAAACAAACAATCTACTCTCTCTTGACATGCATTGCAGCAAAACCTTCTGCCTGAAGAAAAATACATGTATATGTTAAAATTATAGCTATAGATGCTAATTGTAAAGTAGTGTGTAGTAATCGTGAAGAGGATGGCGACGGATGACGAAGGTGTGGATAGAAGAAGGCTAGATTTTGGTTGTGTTTCCTCGATCGATCTGACAGAAGAACGTTTTAGCCACGTGATTGTTTTTGTTTTTGTATTACAACTTAGAGAGAGTGGTACGCCCCACGAGGTCCCTTGAGTTTTATAATTGTATTTATTCTTTAATTGTGCTTTTCAATTTGCAGAGTCTCCCGTGAAATATTATTGTACTATAACATAATGATGTTCAGTACTGTGAATATTTTCAAGCAGCTCGTAATAAATAGAAGACAAGAGAGAGAGAAATTATTGTGGTAAAAAAGTTATTGCCATGTCGTAACATGTCACGTCATGCCTGCCACGTACGCTCATAAATTGATAAGAAGAAGATATTATTCATGTTATATTGATTAAATCATTACTTATTTCTTTTCTGTTTTTGAATGGATAAATTAATGATAACATAATAATTTTGTTACGATGGGGGGTTTAAGCTTTAAACCATGACCTTTTTAAAGGCTCACGAGGAAGGGGAAGAGAAGAAAAAAGCCACTCTCGTAGCGCTGGCCAATGCCGGGGCGGGATGCCCCCATCACAGCCCTCAACATCCAACAAAGCTCATTTTTGCCGAAGTTGTTGCCTCATAGAAAAAAGTCTACCCAGCCTCCGGTTATGTGGGTCGCACTCCACACTCCTGACGTGGCAAATTTGGTTCTTTGTCACGGTTTAGTCGCCCACTTCTCTCAGACTTCTCTCACCCGTCTCCCTCTTTCTCTCTTTTCTCATAACCAAGACAATGAGCCGACTGCCTCATATAACGTACTTTTAGGCATATGATACAATTCAACACAATGAACATTTGAATGGCACTAATATACTTTGTTTTATTGTACGAAATGGAACATTACTAAAATACGCATTAATTCTTTAACAAAAAAATGAAAAGGCAACCGGGTACGTTCTATTTTTTTCCCATACATAATTATTTGTAATGTGTTGCTCTTTTACTTCTAGGCTTGAGTGGCGTTAAATAGGATATTAAAAAATAAAAAATTAATGTCAGAACTTTTTAATTTGATAAGATGAATTTTACATTCGGTGAATTTCCTTACTAAGTAGTAGTACTATATCTAGTTATAATTTTATGCACAATATTATTATACATATTGAGTAAAATCTATTTTATCAGTTTTTTCTTTTTTAATTTAACTTTTGACTTTTAAATTTCAAATTTCATAATTTTCAGCATATCAATAACCAATAGGTCAGGAGTTATTGTTATGTGAGTAAAACTTGTAAGTATAAATAGCATTTTCCTTGCTTATAATTAGGGCCCCTTGGTCCCACCTCCGCATGGGCGAGGCCTCAGCCTTGTCACCCCTAGACGAGTGCCCCCGTCCAAATATTAGGAGTGGATTAGTCATCCGTTAAGCTTGGCGGCCAAAGTTAAAAATCAAAAAAGAAAAACCAACCAAAAAAAAAAAACAAAAATCATTAAAAAAATCACTGATTATATAATATAAAGAATTCCAGCATTTTAAATTACAAAACCATCAATGTATAGACCCATGATCGGTCAGCGGTCATATAGATTTTTAGAGATATGTGGGTAGATCTGTATGGCTCCTGGTTGAGACCGTGGATCATTTAATTCGAAGATCCATCATGACATCACGATGTCATCCACGGTTACATCCGCTAGCCAT
This sequence comes from Carya cathayensis, assembly GCA_011037825.1. Lineage (NCBI taxonomy): Eukaryota > Viridiplantae > Streptophyta > Magnoliopsida > Fagales > Juglandaceae > Carya > Carya cathayensis. Next base: position 110,710 of record QGSO01000515.1, on the reverse strand, counting down.
TACCCACGACAACGAAGAGAAGTTCTATGTCGGATCAGAGGTGAAGGAGGAGAATGGAAGAGGGAGAAGAAGAGAAAGGAAAGACAAGTCGAGGATGGTGGGCCGTGGCCACTAGTATTGAGACATGAAAGCCTGATGAACTGGGGAGAAAAGAATATGGGAGCAGAGATGAGAAGAGAAGATGGGGGTAAAGGAGAATTGTAGCATGAGAGAGAGAAAATGTGATAGTTATAGGTACGAACTTGGGATTTTGTAACCATGTAATGAAACGATGCCACTTTAGAGATATCTAAAATGATGTCATTTCATTATCAACCTATTTATGTATATGTGTGTGTGGAGGTTGGACGGGGGATGCGTACGGATGGGTAGTGGAGCCTCGCCGCCCACCCCTACTTATAATGGGAATAACAATGAGACTATACTCCTATTTGAAGAGAATAAAGGTTGATATTGAAAATTCATTCTCAAGGGTTGTTTCGATAACGGATTCTTTTGCAAAAGCCATGTAACAAGACATCTGGATGAATTTATCAAGTCAATTGGACTCTAGCTATTTTAAAGGTGATAGAATCGCTGCAGTAAGTCTCAACTTAATTAAGTTGCTTGTGCAACTTGAAGACATGTTATTGAACTTCGCCTCAATTTAAGTACAGCACTTCTATTGACAACTGCTTGTGAGAAACCTTCGCGACATCGTCTGATGTGGCAGTATTTAAAAAGAAAAAGAAAAATCACAACCAGAAATAGTGAAAGCCGAGTATTTCTCAGTTGAAGACAGGCTACAAATCGCAAGAATGAAAATCACAAATCGTTAAAGGTTTCAAAAGTTTGCAAAGACCGACCAGAAAAATCTATTCCGTTTTATTAAGCCACCATGGAATCCCCAGTAAACTATCCAAAACCACAATTGCTATAAACTTTTGTATTTAGCATACTTGAAAGCCCCCGCAAAAAGCTCTTGAGCCCAGAAGTGATTGAAAAAAAAAAAAAATCAAAGCAAAACTTCATTAAAAAATTTTTGAAGATGAAAGAAAAAACGACACCAGGAACCCCAACTGAAAACTTTATCAAATAAGCCCAAAGGAAAACTCAAAAGGCCAAGCAACTGAGCAAGTAACCAGTGAATTGAAAATCACATTAAAAGAAAAATTGGATGAAACAGAGAGGAAAAGTAACAATTAAAATAGAAAATAACTTTATAAAAAAAAACCTATTTTAGAAAAACATTTATCTATCGCCACCACCAAGCTGACAAGCTCCATTCGAAATGAAGCCTCAACCTCAAAATTGTTACTATCCTCTAGTTCATTTCCCTTCGGATGAGAAGAACATGTTTTGTGAGTAGATGTAGGAAAGGGAGGGCAGAAATGCACCCTAGCCGAATACGTGGTCGTTTGGTATGTGAAACCGAACTTTTCATTTGTACATGTGAAAGTCGGGTAGGCAGGGGTTCCCCCAGCAGGTTGCAAGTAGATTTTTTCATTTAAGTAATAGCAACCTTTTTTGCCACAATAGTTCTCTCAATTAAAGGATTAAAAAAAAAAAGCAACTTTCCCTTTTACCCAATTAAAATTTCACTGGATACATCCTCTTTAAAAAATTAATGTACGAGACAGCTTTAAGTTGAAAAATAAGTTGATTTTTTTATCAGTCTTTTAATCTTGTCAATTCACTTTTCAAATAGGATGTATCCAGTAAATTTTTAACGGGATGTAAGCCACACTCAAAAAGTTCATCTGGTTTTTGAGGTGGTACTTATTGATTCGCATGGAATTACTTGTGAGTCATTGGACTATCATGATCTAAGGTGAACAGACTTCGCCGCTTTGCCTAGCAAATGCTGTATATACAGTACTCCAACAAAATCGTCTTCATGGTTTGGAAGCCATCTTAATTACTTTAATTAGAAGTCCATATGATATTTTCCTCTTTTTGCTTGTATATGAACCATATCATAATGCAGTCTCAATTGATGTAGCGATAGAAAGATGTAGAATTCCCATGGCATCTAAATGTTTGTGCTGCCTCAATTTATCTAAGATAGAATCTGTGGATTATTTGTTTGAAAGTGGGAGATTCGCTACTGAAGTATATATATAGGAAATCTTTGCACTTCTTATTGGTTACTCCTGTGTGTTAAGCTCTCCATGGAAGAGACTTATCTTACAATGATGGAATCTCTTCAAAAAGAAAGATCAAGTTAGTATGCTAGCTAGGAGTTATGGTACCAATGATCGTTATTTGGGAATTGAGATTGTCAATAAATAATTCATGTGTATCTAATGGCACACTGCCATCGACTCAAGAAGTAATAAAAAATACATTGTTAGTACACTGGAGACTTTCCCCCAGTTGGAAAAATGAAGTTTAATATTGATGGCTCATCTCTTTGGAACTCAAAACATGCTGGTTGTGGAGCCTCCAAAGATTTCGCCCGCCAAACAGCTTGTATTGGCCTGCTTCTAATTTTAACTCGATTTTATCAGGTGGGTCGGGTCAAGTTATGGGCCTTCCTGCACGGGCCTATGTGGAGGTGTCTTGAGAGATGATGGTGGAGGTTTTGTTTTCAGTATCTCTTCATTTAGGGGAGGGATCGAATATGTTTGATAAAATAATGGCATTGAAGCAAGGTTTGCTACATTGCTTATATTTTGGGTTAGTGATGTTATATTTGAATATGATTATGTAGAATTGGTACAATGGTTCAATCAAGTCACTTTTCCACCGTGGAAGTTTTTAGAGATTTGGGTATACAATTGTTATTGGTCAATCTTTATCTTTCTCAATGCAGCGCATATATGGGGAAGGTAACTCAATTGCAGATCAGCTAGCAAAAGCTGGTGCGAAATGTTTGTTTGAAACTTTTTCTTGTCTTCTTTTTTCCCTAGATTAGCATGAGGTGAATTAAAGTTGGCAGTTGTTGCTATTCTTTCACGTGCATTGCTTTTGGATAGTTGTTCATTCAGTTTAAATTTTAGTGTCTTGTATTGTAGTAGCTGTTAATATAGTTTTCTAATGTGATTGTTTGGTGCAGTGACCACTGACCATTGTAGATTACATTTTAGAGTAATTCTACTCTTAGGTCGGTCTGACCACATACACCACACACTAATGATGTGGCAGACCCGGTCTCTTTGAAAAAACGGTCTACCCTAAGTCGAGTTGTGCATTCCCTCTTCCCCCTCCCTCTTTCTTCCGTTCTTGAGATTTTTTCCTCCATCTGTTGAGTCCTTCTCGTCCCCCCTCCCTCTGCCGTTGATCGTGTTCCCTCTGCACTCCATTTGCCAAATCCCTCTCCCCTCTTCCCAAAACCGAATTCCTCTCTCCCGTCGACACCCCTCGTGAAAAACTTTAAGAGGATTGAAAAATCCCCCTCAAAATCCCTCCCTCCATCCCTTTGCCGAATCCCTCTTCCCCTCAACACTCCTCAAGAAAATTCCTAACATATCTAAGAAAATCTCCAAGCCTCTTGATCTGTGAGCTGAGAATTGATAAGAAGAGAATGAGACTGCATAGGACCCTCCCCTTAATTTTTTTTTTTTTTTGGGGTTAAGGAATTTGAGAGTCATAATCTAACTCTTTCTTTCTAGTAAAAAAAAAAAAAATCCTTAAGTGGGGCTTTAGTCGTTGAAAGGAATTTGAGAGTCATAATCTAGCTTCGGAGTTGTCCCTAGCGGAGATCGGAGAAAATCAGCAAAAGCTTCTCAGTTGAAATGGGTCTGGGGTTTGTCGTTGGTGTCTTTGAAGTCCTGATTCTCGCTCATGCTACTCATTCGACCATCCAATATAGGGGTTTGTTGAAGATTACGGAGGAAGAGTTTTCAGGACCTCCGATGAACGTGTTTGCTGAGCTGCTTCTTGGGCTAGTGTTCTGTATGTGGGCAGGGCTTATTCTGAAGAAAAAAGGATTGTTTCTTTACTAGTCAATTTGGACTTCATGAGTTTCAACCATTGATGCAAAGTATTTCATATGGAAATAAACAAAACTTTGCCATACAAGTATTTTGTTTCCCTCCTTGTTTTGGTTGTTTCTTAAGATTTCATTGTATCAATTTACTTTTGCAAACTTTTACAGAACTACTTGTCACTCTTGACAACCTAGGTCTGCTCATAAAAAACTGGAAATATATTTTGTAATCTCGTTAGATTTTGTTGGTGGTTGCATCACATGGAGGTTAAAAATGCTTGTATAAATTGAATGAATGACAATGAGGGACAAATAGACAACTCAAAAAAAAAAAGGCTTTGATGGTGAAGTCCAGGGAGATTTGAGAATGCTCCCTGCATAGCAGTCTTAGATACAGTGAAATGTTGAACCATAAAAGAAGATAAAAGGTATAAAATTTCTTTTTTGGTTTCCTTTGAAGTGGAAGATGACATCCTGATGGAATCGCGAGATTTTGTTTTTTGAGGAATTTTTTTACTGAAGTTTTTTAGAGAGAGATATATATTGCCATAGAGTGAGAATCATGGTATAAAAAGATGATCTGAAATGCAGCAGCAGCACAACAGAGGGAGAATGTAGTTGTCGGCGGTGAAAGGCTGTGGCAGATGACGGGCAGTTGAAGTTGGAGGGAGAATGCCTTTCTCTCATAAATTCGAATAGAGAATCTGATTTGGGAAAAGAGTGATCTGGGGAGTAAAATGCAGGGGAGTAAAAAAATAAAACAAATCCACGTCATCGGTGTGTGGTGTTGGTGAGGTAAGGGGCTTAAGAGTAGACTTACTCTACATTTTAATGTTGTACAGATAGATAATATAGCTTTAGTTTGGTCAAGACTTGATTTGGAATTTTTGTAACCCCAAGTTCTTTTTTTGTATATGGTATTTCTCGGTCGAAAATGAGGACTATTAATAAAATTAGAGGAACGTCTGTCTTCCTTTTGAAACAATGCCTTTTCTCAACTCTTGAAACATTTTGTTGGTTATTATGCCATTTCTCATCTCTAGATGTCTAAGTATTCCATTAGTCACTACAACATAACCAAGCTTTTGCTGCGTTTTTCTTTCCTGCGGCTTATTTATCGTGGCAAAATTTTCCCAATTGGAGAACATCCGTTGATTTAACTGCGATTTAGTATACCGCAGGAAAGAAATACTTTTTTTGGCGCTTTTAATGTGCAGCAAATCCCACCGCCGAATTGAAGGCTGCCCCAGATGATTTGCAGAGGTTTGAGAATGGGTTTATTTGCTGCTGCTATAAAGTCTCGCCGTAAGTTTTGGGATTTGGAGCTTTTACCGCGATACCGTGTCGCTGCAATAACGATGGGCCAAGGACATGCGCTGCAATAAGCATCTGGGAGGGTAATTATGGCAAACCTCTAGCGCCGCAACAACCAATCCTATTTAATAGACTTTCACCGACAGCTTCAAAGCTGCAGCAGATTTTCCCCAAATGCTTCCCATGCTACACCGACGAAGTTGTCTCCACGAGTTGCTGCGTCGCCGCTCGTCGGACCGTCGCCTTTATTGCAGGCGTCGTCTCCTCCCTGGTAATGAAACACTCTAAACCTTAATTATTTCTCTCCTACCAGCTGTTCATCCTCTCTCTCTCTCTCTCTCTCTCNTGTTAGTTGGTGAAAACAATTATAACAAGTTGTTTGTTGTAATACCTCTTCAACCGTGAGTCTTTGAGAGTCTATTTTATTTATATACTTCGCATATTGTATCAATACACGAGAGTTTGTACTGATTGGAGACCTAGGATACATACGGTAACGTTGTAGAAATGGAAAGTAATTACATTACAATAAAGGTGTTAGCCGTTGCATGATTTGGAAGATGGGCTGGCTGTTCCATAATTTATGGATGTAATCTTGCTTGTAGCCGTTGGTTCTTTGTATGGAAGGTAGCCGTTTCGTTCTTCACATGGTAAGTTTTCTTCTTGTCTTTTGTGTTAATAGTTGGGCGGTAGAGATTCTTGGCCCATCTTGTAGATTGGTCATTGGTACATGGAGAGTGCAGTGGTACGACACGGGGTATTGATTTGGTTGTCAAAAGGCAATAATTGAACATTTTTCAACTTAGAAAAAAAAAAAAAAAAAACTCTTTGAACATGGAGGAGAAACGGAGATGAAAAGTAGAGTGGTGAGGTTGGAGGAGTCTCTCCCCGAAGCCGGATGGAGAGGTTTTGGGTTTCTAGAGAGGAGAAAAATATTTGAGAGAGAGATGGAGAAATGACCAGAGATATGTGTTCGTTCTCCAAGTTTAAGAAAACAACATCAACTTCTCGCATCAGCCCTTCCATTTTTCAAGAATCCATACATCTTTTATTAATATGAAAAATTTAATTGTAAGTATAATTGTGTACTAATTTGCGCATTAATTTAGTGTGATTGGTCAAAAAGTAGATTTTATTGAAAATAATATTAATTTAAATTTTAAATAAGAAAAAATTAGTATTGATATGCAGATTATTAGTACGCGACTTTGCTTACATATAACAAAACTCTTATTAATATATGAAGGGCGGCAACCTTTAGAACGGTAGTCTAGATTTGGCATGGAGCCCCCTTTCAACCATTGTTATTTTTCTGAGCCTATAGGTTTTACTACTTATTCTATTTGCACGTGAAAACAAAAAGAAACCGATGATAATGAATTCGATTGCTACTTTTCTAGTTTGCTCCATACAATGTGTGGAAGTGCTCCACGAAATTCAACTTGCCTTCTCACAAACCAAAACGTAAGTACCCCAATGAAGCAACATCGAAAAAAAAATGAACCCACCAACGTTCGGCCTCATTTTCCAAAACTACTGGCTACTTCATACTCAACCAAAGATTGTCAAACAAAACCAGATCAACAAAATTACCGTTATCAACGTGGAAATAAAACACATATCATGAACAAAATGAGGCCGCTCATATCTCGTGAATAAAAAAAATAGTAATACTAAGTACAATTTCTAAATGTGCAATCTTTATATAAGTTTTTTTTGTAAAAATATGCATCCCAACAAGAAAAAGTGAGTTTTTCATATTTTTTCATAATTGTCCTTTTTTTTTTTATAAAAGATTTGTTCAAAACTTATACATATAAGGCTTGTATAAATCATCTAAAATTAACAGGATCCAATACAGTACTCTCTCTCTCTCTCTCTCTCTCTCTCTCTCTCTCTCTCTCTCTCTCTCTCTCTCTCTCTCTCTCTCTCTCTCTATATATATATATATATATTTATTTGTAGCTATATTTGTAGCTTGTTGATGGGCTCCACTTAACAAAGGAGCGTGGATTAGCTATTCCTCTCCAACGGTCAAGTCAAAAGTGAAAAATCCCAACAAGTGAAAGAGCTCATCATGATTCTTTTTACCCCACAAAACACAACTCGAGACATATTTTCCAACACAAAAATCCGTTGTGGCCAAATATGGAAGTTTCTATTCACCGCAACACCCTGTCATTCGTCCTCCTTTTCTTCCTCCCAGCAGCCCTGCTTCTGGTCGCTGAAGCCTGCAACGTTGTAGACAAAGAAGCATTACTTCAGTTCAAGCACAAGATCACCTCGGACCCTTCAAGACTCTTGCATTCCTGGAAATCATCCTCCGATTGCTGCACAGTTTGGGAAGGTGTGGGATGCGATTCTTCCGGTAGAGTTGTAAACATCTCTCGTCCAGGACTCGTTTCAGTCAACGACTTCATCGTTGACACGTACATGACTGGAGCTCTTTCTCCTTTTCTGGGGAACTTATCCTTTCTGCAAATTCTCGACCTGAGCAATCTCAAGGACTTGAAGGGTCCCATTCCATCAGAATTTGGCAAATTATTGCGGCTAACTCATCTCTTCCTCGATTCAAACAAGCTCACAGGTTCTGTGCCAATCACATTTCAGCACCTTTTTCGGTTACAGAAACTCTATCTTAGTGATAATTACATATCTGGTGTTGTTCATTCCTCTGTTATTGGGCCGTTGAGGTCACTTTCAGAACTGGGTCTGTCAGGAAATCAAATTTCTGGTTCGATTCCAGCTTCAATTGGCAACTTGGCATTGCTAACTAAGCTTGATCTTCATGAAAATCGTTTCTCTGGTAGAATTCCTACAGGTATTGGCAAGCTTAAGAATCTCAGATATCTAGATTTGTCTGAAAATCAGATAACTGGAAGAATTCCACGATCAATTGGTAGACTTTCGGAATTAATACTGTTATATCTCAATCACAACAGGATTAATGGAAGCATTCCTTCTTCGATTTCCGGGCTGAGATCTT